>JBBYHO010000003.1:17745206-17756347 GCA_038382025.1 Adansonia gregorii | reverse complement strand
TCTGGGCTATGGAGCTTCTCCTTTCATAATGACTTTCACTGTAAAATACCCTTCAAAAGAAGGGCTAATGGCATTGGCACCCTAAAACCCATCTCAGCAAGTCAAACCTTTTGGGGTTAAAACTTGGACCCTTTGCTCCCCAGCTCTTTAAAGCTATACTAAAGGCTCCCAAAGCCATTACATGCGTGCCCACTGCCCAGGGCTACACCTACTGCCTTTGCCTTGTAAAATAACCCAGTGTTTGACTCTAAACAGATCTTTTAAGACCACGTTAAAAGGTGTTCTCTCGTTGCTGCTTACAAACAGCCTACGTTTCCTATTCTTTTTTTTTTTTGAGTCTTTTCTTGTTTGACCCTTTTACATTTCAATTTATATATATATATTTATTCTCCTTCTGGAAGTTTCTCGTCACTCTCGCAATGGCTTCTGTAAGACAATCCCCGCCAAACCACCGATCCAATAAGAGAGCTTTCACTCTTTTTCCATTCCACGCGCCTTCCATGTGGCGTGCTGTCTTGAGTTTCCATTGTAGCACTAAATTTTTTGTATTTCATGCCCAAATTGAAACTGGCGTATGCATGTTTCAGTTTGTAGATTTTAAGTGGGTTTATCTAAAATATGCTGATCTTTTGTCGGATAAAAAGTGGAAATGAAGCTGAAACTTGAAACTCTTTGAACAAAGTTCATACTTATTGATGACTTTTAATGGTGAAATTAGATAGCCTATGGTGTGTCACAAAAATTATATATAAAAATAAAATATTTTAAATAGATGTCGAAATTAAGTTTTCATGACATGCGTCCACTCATATTTAAATCAATATAAATTTAAAAAAATTAAAAAAATAGAAATAATTAAAAGGTTCATTGTTTATTTTTTAGCTCGTGTCAATTTTTACTTAATTTATTTGTATTTAGTCGTTGAATGTTTGTGAGTTTAACAATTGTAAATATTTATTTTGTTTGAAAACTATTCGACAGTTATAAACTAGCAAATGTTCTACATGTAAAGATTCAAGCCGATAAAATCGGGACATGTATAGCAATAATTAAGCTCGATGTTTTAGTAATGTATGGAAGATATAATATAGTCTAGCATTTTGTGACGGGCGTAATTACTTCTTACTTGTTGAATTAGGGGCCGTGGGAGATGGAACATCTTTCATTTTTTGGGGGAGTGGAAGCTGGAACTTGACACATCAATAACCAACCATAATTCAAACAATTTTTGCGGACTTAGTCTTTAAATGAAAATGGTATCGTTACTTAATCTTCTTATTTCCGACATTCCTCCAACGTTTTAGAAACGTTGAGTTGACTTCCAAGTCCCCGCACAAGAAAGTTGCCTAGAAACAAGATTTCCAATTATGTTTCAAGGAAACATTCACTATAAATTATTGTTGCTTAGAAAAATATACCCAATGTGTAACCCTAGTGGATTTAATTATAATTATAATTCAATTAATTTATATAATTATTTTTTTAAAAAAATATATTTTTTAATAAATTAAAAATTTTAATTTTAATAATTTTGATTTTTTAATTTTCAAATCATTTAAAAAGAACGGTCAAAGCTCCAAAGTCCAGAAAAATTAGAAACTACAAGAGGCATGAAGATGCGAAATTTGTTTAATATGAACAAATAGAAAGATACCCCCCAAGACAAAAGTACTGTACCTGATAACTGGACGATTGTAAAAACCAAACGCAGGCAACGAAATTGAGACTTTTTAAGTTTAACAGTAGAAAACTACGAGCATAAGGATGGCGGTGATGGAGACTGCGCGTGGGAAGGGGGTGTGGGGGAATGTAAACTGACAAGTCGAACTAAGGGGAGGTGTAAAAAGGCTGCCAAGTCCAATGGCTGAAAGTCTGAATTCGTAAGACTACATCATCTGCATTTTTTGTGTTGTAGAGTCTAAAGCTGTGAACTTTTTTAACCGAGTAATTTCATCTTTTTGCAAAGTTTTGTCTCTCTTCGCAAGCTTAGGTCGGTCACCTGTTCTGTAGTACTCGGTAGTATATTCACGCAAGCAAATTCTTTCGCTAGTAAAAAACAACCACAACTGCTAAATAAAACACTGTTCAAAAGCAAGGCCTATCCCTCTCTTTCTCTCCTTCTCTCTCTCTCTCCTTGGTCTCTTGAAAGTGTATATAGAAGCCTACTTCATTCGCCGCTGAAAACACCATTTTTCAAGTTCTGTTTAAACCACCCATAAAACAGAGTGCTAAGGGATCTCTCTCTTAAGATTGAGTTGAAAGATTAAAACCCCCCCGCCAAGGAAAACCCGTTAAAAATCACTCTCAGTCTTTGTTGGGTTCTTTCTTTCTTTCTCTCTCTTGCTTTCCATTACTATGGAAGCTCTTGATTTTTTCAGGTTTTGGAGATCTAGCTATGGTGGTGCTCACAAGGAGAGCCGAACTCAACCTTGTTATGGTAGCAGCGGTACCACCGAGGTTCCAAAGTCTTGGGTTGTTTCAGATCATGAGCTGGAGGAAGGGGAGGACTCTTTCATCGATTTGGAGCTTCCTTTGCATGGGTTTGACGACCAGGGAAATGTCCCCGGTGGCAACAGCCATGAAGAGAACAGTGTTAAAGGCAAGAAGAGATTTGACTCCAAGGAAGAGCGAGCACTCCATGAACCGCTTAAGAATGATTGTGAAAAAGAGCTCGACTTGCTTCAGCCCAATGATCACTTCTCCAAAAGAAAGATCATCCCCATTGAGCCAAGCGCCAAGCCTCAGTCTCCCATAGCTCTGCTAAAATCAGCTCCGAAATTTCGAGTCTTTACTCTCAAGAAGTCAAAGTCAATGGCAAATACTAGCAGCACATACATAACAGAGAAAGCTGAGTTGATTGGTATTTCTATGGCGACCCCAAAGCATGAAAAACAAGGAAGCAGCGAGAATTTCGATGTTAAATTCAAAATAGAAGAGCCTCCAAACCTCCCAACCTTCACCAGAGAAAAAAGCTGCCGGAAAACAGAAGGGAAAAGAGAGGACTTGTTATCAGACGATTCCTCGAAGAGATTGTCGAAAGATCTGATACAAAAATACTTGAATAAAATCAAGCCATTGTACGTAAAAGTCTCCAAAAAGAACAGCCAAAGCGAGAAGACAAAACTTTCAGATGACTTATCAATGTCATCTCCGGTGGCTTCTCCGGCAACGGTATTTTCCAACACGGAGAAACAGGGGAATTTTCCAACAGGGGTTAGAGGGGTTTGCAAGCAATTGGGAAAGAGCAGATCAGCTTCAGCCTCAGCATCACCTATTAGTAGGATAGATGATTCGCTGCTACTGCAACATGATGGGATCCAAAGCGCCATTTTGCATTGCAAGAAATCTTTGAATTCATCAAGAGGTACTAATTATAGTTAATTAAGTTGGTTTTAAATTAATCATAAACTCTGGGTTCCGGTCCGTAGCTTTGTTTTTCTTGTTTTGGCGGCAGAATCTTCTAGGTTATCCAGATATGCAAGCGATTCTTCACAAGATAAATTGAGCAATGCATCTTCTACAGGTATAGTTTCACCGTCTTAATCTAACTAGCATCTATCTTCACTAATAATTGAGTGTTAAAAAAAAAAACCTTAAATCTGCTTCTTAAGTACTAATTAAACTTTATTATTTTTCCCAAGATTCTTCTCTTTTGTCACCAGTTACAAGCAATTCTTCATACGAGAAACTGATGGATTCTGCAAGAATATCCAGCGAAGGAGATGCATTCACTACCTGAAAGAGTACTAGAAAACCCAGAAAACAAATCGTTATTAATCAAAGTTATAGAAAGGAAACATTAGATAGAGACTTTGTATTTTTATCATCATGATACGTAAAAAATTGAAGGAAAAAAAGAAAAGAATTTAGAGAGGCTAGGATTGTTGTTTGATTTTTAGCTATGATAAGCCAGTTAGTAGAGTAGGTTTCACTTGTAAAGGTGATGTGCAATTATGAAGAAATTGAAAGTAACTCTTCAATATTTGGGTTTTGGTTCTTTTCTTTGTGTGATTGTATTTTGATCTTTTGTATTTCTGCTGGTAAGCATTGTGTTTATCTTTAAAAGGTAAGCTGTTCATATCAAAAGATGTGATCATTTCTGGATCTGTAAGGACCTGAAATGACTTAACAGTTTTCTCCACTTTATTCTTTCATTTTCTGAGGTGATTATGCCCTTTTTCCTCGACAACTGGTAGTTTATGGTGGGGATGGGCAGAGCATGGGATGGGACTTGGGAGTATAATAGAGGATTAGTGTTAAATATTAGTATGTATTTTGCATACGTTTAGTTTTTAAAGTTTCTTGTTTATTTAAAAAGGTTTTAAAAAATTATATTTTAAAAATATTTTAAATATATTTTTGGAATTAAAATACTTAAATAAAAAATTGCAACAACTTAAATTCAAATTAACCGGTTTTGGTGGTCACTGCATTTTAATAATATATATGACCAATTTTGCTATTTCGATCTTCCCTGTTTTAACAGCGACATCGATTCAGACCCATCAAACTTGGGTAGAAAACCAAACCAAATAATGATGATTTGATGCAAGTTTGAACAAAGAAACCAAAGCCAAATACACTTTTAAAATCTTGGTTCTTTGTTTGAAAGTTAAAACACGATTAAACAAAATGAAAGGAGGGGTCATATCAGATAACGATATCTCTGAAGTTTCATCCTGCTTTTAGAAAGTACCTTTGAAGGGAAAGAAAGTGGTTCATTTCATTCAAAAGTGTTAAAAAAAAAAAAAAAAAAGCAAAGTCAATTGAAACAGAGCTCTGAGACTCCCATATGCAGATGGTATGTTTAAATATTCAATCTGCTGACCATATGTGACAGCCAGGAAACTGGCAATGAAGATCACTCGAGATAAGTATGGTCTAAGCATACGTCGGATTCAAGTGGGATTTAAGTGTGAGTGTTGGAGGGTTTGTTTAATTTTTTTATAATTTTTTTGTATTTAAAATTTTTTAAAAAAATTATATTTTTATATTTATATTTATATTAAATATAGGTATTTGGTATAAGTTCCTCAAAGAAAATGAAAAGTTAGGCATAATCTTGTACCATTGAAGTTGAAAGTTTTATGACTTTGTCCACAGTATCCATGGTCTTTTCAGATCAGGTAGACTTGTTGATATGGATCCTCAGAATGTATGCCGTGGTGATCATACCCTTGGACAATTGGTTCCCACAAGTTCTTTGTCTATATTCTGTAATTTTCTTATCTAACCTCCACAGCACGACCGGGGTCTCGCTTCAGGAGTCAGAACAATCATTCACTTCGCGTCCATGATCTGAATGCATTAGCTGCAAGATTCAATTCAGTATAGGATAAATTTTTTTAATACACTTTCAATGCTATCTATTTTCCTGAATATAATATCTCTCTATCAATGAACATCTGTGGCAGATTGTTCTAGGCTCAAATCCAAGAAAGGAAAAGCCCTAGTTTCTCATATTAGCCAAGGAAATGAGACCATAAAGTATTAAAAAAAATCAATGCCTTAGTGTTGTAAAATGACCTGTAATATTTTGTAAAGGAATTATAGCATCCCTGTAACTATTTACGTTTGATCCGCTATGTTAAACAAAGGTAATCAGAGAAAAGAAAAAGGGAACAGAAGTCTACATTACAGCATGATATTTCGCAATGCGATTCCAAATTGAAGTTTCAATAAAGTTGGTAATTTTGTTTTGGGGTCATAAATGAATCAAGGAACAAGCTCTTTGTGTACAACAAGTAAACCAAAATTTTCAAGGCAAACACAGCATCATAATGACAGGAAGAAGCCAAAAATGACCACAAAAACACAGCACCCACCAACCCAAATTGGCAGACTCCCCAGTCCACAGTGCACCATAAAATAGCTTGGTCCCCTTCTGACAGGGCAATAGTGTCGGCCTCTACTTCGCATGGTTAAGACTAACAAGCCAAGACCCATTTATAAATGGACACCGCTTGAATTAAAGATGGTCTTAAAAGCTTTCCGGTTCCAGCTTATGACCTATCAGTTGTCTTCAATTTGTATCTGATGTCGACTACTGTAGTTCAGCTTTATATTAATTCAAGTCTATTATTTCCTTAATGGATTGTCATTTTATATATTTGAGGAATTCGTCGATAGAGTAAAGCATGTTACCAGGGTTATTCGACATTTCAAGTTCATATCAAAGAGGATACGTGGATGTTGCCCGCCCGACTCTATACCTATTAAAAAAATGTCACCCATAGCGTCAATCACCAACCTCAATAAGTAGACAACACATGATACCCACCAGGACACCCAAACAAGTAAAAAAAAAAAAAATCTGAGTGAGGATTGATCTGAGATATGCAACCTGTACACTTTTACTAATTTTTACTAATTTTAAGCGTCGGGGCAAATCTTAAAGGCTAGAATCTGACGGCGTCAAACCTCTTTTCCACGTCTACAGAAATCTAGGTCATCAGACATCTCAACTAGACACCAAAAAGAGTAAAAGACATCAACAAGATTGTTCATACCTCAGGACTCAGTTGACCAATGGCCAAGGACGCATCTTCAATCTGATTTTATAGCATTTGTGAAGCACATTGGTCAGAAATACCAGAAGATAGAAATGTTCTGCAAGGGACGTTTGTATCTAATGTTTCTTTGTTTGTTCCCCACCAACAGAAGTGAAATGAAAAGACAATAGTAGTTAGCATTTTTGAAGAACGTTTTCCTTACTCTTCAACTTTACGTGAGCAGCTTTCTGGATTTTTCATGGCAAGGAATTGATGTCATCATCAAACTAACAGCTCATCAACAAATAATGTGATTCCTACTATTGCCAAAGTCTCATAAAAGAAAATGAAAAACAGTGAAAAATTAAGCTCGGCAACTGTGCTAATATAAAATTTGACAACTGTGACTAATAAGAACGGTTCAGTGCATATAACCAGACAAAACCATGGAACACTAGTGAGGGTGTTGGTATTTTTCAGTTTTTACTCTCTTCATTGTCGAAATATGTTGCCAATATACACCATTGATAGTCAAAGTTATTAACTGCAGTAATATTCATTAATTTGACAACGACGTGATTAGGGTTTAAGTGCTAGATTGATTTCCTTCTTTCAGAGAGGGGAAATGTGGAAAAACAAGGCAACCTGGAGCAGCACACAACAGATAACCGACGCGCAACAAAAGAAATCGTACGACGAGCATCATAAATTTGCGTTGTTTCTTCTTACCGATCATATGTCTCTCTCTCTCTCTCTCTCTCTCTCTGCTATTGAAATCGTGATGTAACATTTCAGGTTGCCGTTTGCCAGCAGTTGCATTATAGGCCACGATTGATGTCGAAACCTGGGGATCCCGATGGACCCATTTTCTCAAACATTAGCATCCTTTTTACGGAACACAACATCCCCCCCCCCCCCCCCGGGCGAAAAATGATGAGCAATTTGGTTGAGTTCACTGGATCTGTCTTTTACTGGGTTGCGTTCGCAACAATATTATGATTTTTGTAGGTCATTGCAGCATTATGTTCATTTAGTGTAATCTTTTCATCTTTTTTTGGGCCAGAAAATTGCTAGGGAAAAGGTGAAATGACTCTTGGTGGGTATCGGTTTAGACCCATTTAATTAACACATGGACCAATCATTTTTCTCCATTTTTATAATTATTAACCAAAATAAATAAAATGTAATTCAATGTTAAAAACTCGAATACGACAAGGCTTTGCCACCCGTGAACTTTTTTGTTTGGCGTATTGTGCTCTTAACCAAAATATATAAAATAATTTGATAAAATATTAAATTATTATTATTGCTAATTTGAAAGATTTTGGTGTAATTACTTTTTAATTATGTTAAAACTTAAATATAATTCAACTTTTTCACATATTGTAAACTAATTATAAATTGAATGATTAACGCAACATTAAAACTTTCGAGTTCAAATTTTAACAACTAAATTCTCCTTTTAATATTTATTCACCTATTATCTTATCATTGATGGTTCTAATCTTTCTTCAACTTACCCATTTTTTTATACTTGAAAATCCATGTTCATGTCTTGAAATGTTATATAAAGGAAAAACCATCTCATTTCAAAATCAAGTTATGTCCATTTTCTAGTGAGAACTTGCATATTATCTTTCAAAAGACATCGTTGATTGTGAGAATTAAACTTATATCTTATAAGTAAAGTATCCAATCCTTACCTTCCTAAATCAACTCAACTCAAACATACTTTTTTTTTATATATTTTGGTCTATTCGGCTTTGAAATATATTTTCTAATCAACTCTTTATTCAAAAATTAGTTGTAGTATAATTTTTACATGTTTTGTTCATTTTTTCGTCTTTATTTTTAATAAATTATTTTGCTGCTTATTCTTAATTAATTATACCATGTAAACAATTCTCATAATTCTATTATTTTTTATAAATTAATATATATATGCATTATTGTGGTTATACTTTGTCGATTACTAAAATTGTATATAGAAATTTATATTTATTACAACGAACACCTTTATTGCTTCAAACACACTATAAAGATTGACTCTATAGAAGTAGAATTGGGTGCACAAGATTTTTTGGTTGTATTAATTGCTTAATGTTATTATCTGAAATATATTTTTATTCTCATATTTTATTAATTAGATGACTTTTGAACAAATTCTCATTTTTTTTAATATACATAAAGCACACTATTGAAAAATCGTATAAAACTTATTAACTGATGTTGGATGATCAAAAAGCAGATTCAATGTAATCTATCTTGAAACGAGAGAAAGAAAAGCATATAAAATAATTTGCTTAATACTTATAATTCAAAGTTTTTTTATAGGAATAATAATTTAGAATTGTTTTAACATTAGATCTTATATTATATATAAAATGCATTATAATTATATATATCATTTCAGAAACATAATTTTTTGTCTAAAACTCTTGATATCCAGCAGTTATATTAGACTTTGATCATTTTTTAATCGAGCTGGATTGGACCTCTAATAGAATTAATTCTTTCGACATTTATCTTTTTTTTCATTCACAAGATTTAAAATTAAAATTTTACTTAAAGACACCAAACTCCTTCCTCTCCAACCGGTATTAATATTTTTTACAATACAATAATTATAAAATAAATAATTGTTAAGGTTTTAAAAATACCATATGGAAGTGCATGACATTATGTCAAAATTTGTATCTTCACTTCAATTAAACTAGCATTAATTAATATGATTAAGATTGACTTTCCACGTGGGATAAGGTGAAAACGTTATGTAAACTTAATTTCAACCGTCAAGTAGAAAAA
The DNA here is from genome assembly GCA_038382025.1 of Adansonia gregorii. Classification (NCBI taxonomy): domain Eukaryota; kingdom Viridiplantae; phylum Streptophyta; class Magnoliopsida; order Malvales; family Malvaceae; genus Adansonia; species Adansonia gregorii. The sequence goes on along the minus strand of JBBYHO010000003.1, from coordinate 17,747,051 downwards.
TAGTCAGCAAAGGTGGGCGGTCAAAGTGTTGACTGTTGAGTTGAAAAAGAGCAAAAGAAGAAGAGTGAGGACGAATATTAAAACTAATGCTTTGTGATTTTTAGAGCCACTTGAAAGCCAAAGCGTGCTCCTAGCCCCATCATCTAGAAGTACAAGTAAAGTCGGTAATTATCCTTGATTAAGTGGGAAATTTTATTTATTTATTTTTTAATGTATTTGCCCACTTGCTTTTCCTCACAACCCCTTCCCCCCTAAACGTAAGTCTCCAAACTCTGAAGTTTGAAAATGCTTGCAACAATGATTAGGCTTTTACTGCTTAAGGAGTTCCCCAATTTCCAGCCCTCTTCTCTTGTCCCTATTAATGGCCTATAAATTATGTTATTCATTCTCAATGGAATTTTTGAATTTTATGATTAAAGTTAGTAGAATTATACATATTTTAAGATATATTAATAAAATTAAAAATTAATTAAAAAAATAAAACATGTAATATATTTTTAATCTCATTTATAAACATTTAAAATTTTACTATTAGTATCTCAAATATAAACTCATATATATATATATATCATATACACAAAAAAAATGTAAACTTCAAAAGTATTAAAAGTTAACGATGCAAATACCTTTTTAATATTTTAAAATTAAAGAAAGCATCTTATTCCTATTTAAATATATAATTTTGTTAATTTATTTATATTTAATAAATATTTAAAACATAGTTCAGAAGATATTAACTTACTTTAAAATTAATAAAATTTTTTCATAATATGTAATTTTATTAATTTATTTAAATTTAAATTAACAAATATTTAAAAATAAAGTTTATATGATATTAAATAACTTTAAAATTAATTAATACATTTTTTTCATTTAAATATGTAATTTTTATTAATTTGCTCAATGGATCCAGCCAGCCACCGGTTAAAGATAGTTTTCCTTCTTGTGTAGGAAAGTTTATTTAAATTTAATCAATTATTTTCACCGAATTGAAAAAAAAATATTATAATAATTACACTTTTATTTTCATTTTTGGATCTTAACATGTATTAATAATCATTTATAAATATTACAGTGAATAATATTTATATTTTAAGTAATTCACGTGTTAAAAAATTCTATTATATATATATAGATATATAAAGTAAAATCATAAAAATATACATCATGTTATTCGTAAAAGTTAAATTTGTTATTTTGTAACCTTTCAAACCATTCTTTGGAATTGTATATAGAAGCATTTTTCTTTTTACTTTCAAATAAAAGTGATCCGTAGCCATTGTTATTGAAAAAGGATATAAAAATATATATAATTTCTCATGAAAATCATGATTAAAAGAAAAAAAGGAATATCCAAACGGATGCGAGAGATACCAAGAAACATGGTTAATAAAGAAAGTACTCCACAAGACTGCAAGAAAAATAAAAAGGATAACAAAAATCCAGCAGGCAAAAAATCAAAGTCCATAACCTAAAAGGCTAACATAACGTAGCTATAGCTTATTTGTTGCAGATAATATTTCTTAGTGTTGTCGAGGCAATGTCAATTTCCATGTTACAATTCATTTGGGCAGACTTCTTCTAGATCACTTTCATCAGATGAATCTTACCACCAACTTTGAGTAGCTGGTTAGGGGTAAAACCCCAGAACTAATGTCACTTCCCAATTCATTGGTGTTTGACAAACTGCTCGAGCTCAACTCCACGACAACATCGACTTTTTCCGTCGACCTAGCCCTGGCTCGAGCCTTCTGAATAGTGGCCTGACCAACCGGTGTGCCCCTGTATGCAAACGTGACGATTCCAAGTTCATACTTGAAGTGACCGAAGTTTATGTTCTTTACC
>JBBYHO010000003.1:17700854-17714302 GCA_038382025.1 Adansonia gregorii | reverse complement strand
ATTTTGCAGCTACCAGTTTTGAGAGTTGATATAGATAATTAGGGGTTTTTCAATTTTCCTCCCAGTAATTGAATTAGGAGCCAAGGACCTAGCCTGATTCTATTATATTAAAAAGGAATGATATTTACGATTATTTATATTTAATTTAAGCTTTCTTTAAAATTAGTCGTTGTATCCTTTTTTTTTTTTGGAGCTGCCTTAGAGATGCGGGTGATGCTACAGTTGCTTCGTTTATTTGTGCAATAACTGATTAAAATTTGTTTAAGGTAGAAGGTTGCCATGGCTGCTTCAGAAGAGAATACTGCATTGTTTCGGATTTTTATTTTAAAAATAATGGCACTTCCTTTAGTGCCTCGCACGATACTGAAGTTGTGCCGAGCGGCATCCAGAAACATGAAGGTTATTGATTGCCAGCGTGCAGAATGTTCTCGCTCGGCACTTCCTTTTGTGTTCCCTTTAATTTATTCTTCAATTTTCAATTTTGTGAGTTGTTTTGTCATTTCGTTGGCATCGAGACTATGTCTTTGTGTTTGGAATGTATTGATTTTGTTCATGCAGATCTCGAACTTCTCGACATGTAGTAACTTGAGACCGGTGCTGCTCTGGATCATCATGATATTCCTGGTTTATTAAAAACATTAGCCAGGAGGTTAGCATATTTAGTTAGATCATGAATCATATATCGGATTCTTTGACTCTTATTATGCTGTTAGAATTGTTGCCTTCTTCTGGTGATACTTTCATCACTCAGTTTTAGCCCTTGTGACGCCTGAGGTCTAGATGCTCTGCCATGAATTGCTTGCGCTAAGATAATTGCTCTGTTTTTATTCAGATTCAAGTGTTTGAGCCTGTCAGTATGCGTGGATTACAGCCTGGAGCTTCAGATTCTGAGTAAGGAAGGTATATAGGAGACTTTCTGTTCAATATCATCCAGAAAAAAATCCAGATCCAGGTTGAAGGTGTTCAAGTTATTCAGTTGTATGAAATCCCATCTATGACCTGTAGGTTGGCAAGAAAAATAAGGCATTTGAATGATAGCTTTAATTTACTAATTTGCATTTATATTAATTTTTCGGAGGCCCACAAGTATTTTGTGGAGTACATAGCCAAGGCTTATCAGGGCTCTGACAGACCCAATATCCCGTGAAAATTTTGAGAATTATGGTCATCCAGATGGAAGACAAGTAACTGATCTTTTTTATTCTAGAACAAGCAGTAATCATTTTAATTCTAATTATTAACCCTATTTAAGAGTTAAGACAAGGCCATATCTTTTTGGTGCAGGGTTTTCAAATGGGCATTGCTCTTCCTCAGTTCTTGCCAGACAGAGATGGGGCATCTGGTGGCATACTTTCACTCTAGATTATTGGTATTTGTATTCTCTTGCCTTTGATTGCTGTCATATTATCTCTCAACGTCATCAACATAAACCGGAAACTATGTCGTGCATCATACTCTATACGCTTACTATTACTTCATGAGACCTTCTTTGGCCCCAAGGAACTCATCTCATTCAAAAATATTTTTGATCACTAATTACAGCCCCAATAGTAAATCAATTAGCATCGTCTATGATGGTAACCAAAAATGAATGAAGCTAATGTTATCCATGCTAGCAATAGTTTTTTTTCCCCCTTTTGTGAGTTCCTTCTTTTTTTTTTTTCTTTTTCCTCTGAGGATGAGGGCTATAATTAGGAAATAATGGTGTGCCACCCTTTTCTTTCATGTCTAGTTAGGGATGCCCTTGTATTAATGAGGCATTGCTGTACTATACTGTACAACCATCTCTTACCTTGGCTTATGAAGTTTTTGGCGTATTGAGGGGTTTAAAAAAATGATTTATGGGGTGCCAGCACTGAGATTGCTGAATTCCTTGATTCTAGTGTCTTTGCGGAATCCAATACTATAGTTTTAACCTTTCTTGATGTCCAGTTGAATCACATTTTTTTCATCCCTTCACTGTATGAAATTGTGGAGCTGTTTGTATCATTGTTTTTGCAAATTGATTTGATTTATTTCATAATCTGGTTTGCAGCAAAGTTATGGAAGTCTTCAGTAAGGCAGCTGAATATGTGGAAATTCCAGTTCGTAGGACTGATGATGAACCTCTCAAGAAGCTGTTTATTTCAGTCAGGAGTGAGTTGAATTCTGGACCTTAAGAACATTAAGCAAGAGCAAGCTAAATTTTGGAAGCAGCATCCAGCAGTAATGAAGGTAGTTTATCCACCGAGTTTTACATTGAGAAATTGGAATGCATTTCTTTTCCTGCTTTTTGATGGTGTATCTTATGATTGCTTTTGTGTTATTTTTTATCCAGATTGAGTTGTTGATCCAAGCACAATTAACCTGTGAATCAGCATCCTTATCTACAGCTCTGTTGGTGATTTCAAGCTCATGTTAGAACTTGCACCTCGACTCCTTGAAGAATTACTGAGGGTCATATGTGCATCTTTACAATGTGTTTGGTTCATTGTAATAAGAATTCTATTACAGTCATATTTTAGTGTGCTACAATAATGTGGCTATTTGGTTCACATAATGGCTATTCTTCGGAATAGCCTATTACGGTCTTATTCAGTGAAATCACTAAATAATCATTCCATGGCCGGCTAATGGCCATTCCATGACGCGCTAATGGCTATTACGACCGTAGGTGGAATAAGAAATTGCTTAGGAGATTTGAATCCCCTAGTACTGTTCTATTCCACTGAATCCAATTACTACATATAGCTATTCTTTTCCTTTCTTGCTCCATACCATTTTCATAAAATAATTATTCTATTACAGTTAACCAAACGTAACGTTATATCATCTCGAAGTAGACTTCTAGGACTGGTCTTGATACCATTTCTCAACTTGTGGACCTCTTCTAGACCACCTATACTATTGTATTTTTACCAGTTCTCAAGTGAAAGATAAAGAACAATTTGTGCTTCATCTAATTACTGTGTTGCAAATATCCTACCTTTGGGTGGATGGATGCATGGAAATTCTAAATACTTCAGGATGAGAAACTGCAAGATTACTACGTAGTTCGGCTTATATAAACTACACTTCGTTTGATTATGTTGTGCGTACAACATGCCATTGTCATTTGAAAGGTCCAAACCAGCCCCTTGCATAGGAGTTTTGGATATTAAGGACATATGATTAAATTTGAAAAAGTAAACCATCAAAGAGAGATGAATGAAAAGGGTGAATGATTCAACCAAATTATAGACAAATGCGTAAGAAGCTACATTAAAAACTACTACAAACAAGTGCTACAAGCAATCCAATGGAAGTATGAGATTTGCAAGAAAGATTAAATAAGCATGTTTACTTATGGGGTGTTTCTGGTAAGTACGATGTTCTCACGCTTAAGCCTGCTGTCTCATTTTTCGTCAACCCTTGCGCTCTTTTTTTCTTCCCAGATTGCTTTCATTTATGTGTTGCTTTCATGTGCATCTCTGTTATTTATTCTGTACTCTCTACAGCATATGGCAGTTGTACCTCGTACTGCCCAGGGTCATGGATGGCTGAGGCCAGCAGGAGGAGTTGTTGAACTTTCTCAATGTATTGTTCAGGTGGAAAATAGCTGCTGGTTATCGTATGTTCATTTCTATGTTTTTCAGTCAAGCATAAGCCAAGTTATTAATGATTATCACTTAAAATTCTGAATACTGTATTTAACTCCAAATTTTTTTACTTTGAAATTACTAAAGTTAGTCTTTGTATTTCATCCTTTTTTTGCTATGAACAAACACTTTCCTCTGTCCTCCCCAAATCCTCTTGATTTTCATGGCATAAACCCTATAACATTGTAGCTTTTAAGGTTTTTAATATACTTGCTCTCTAAAATTACTTTGAGATAACAGTAAATAAATCCAAAAATTTTTAAATTTTTTATTGTTTTTATCGTTCTGGGTGATAGATGTCAATATGCTGCAACTGCCCTGCTTTTCAGTCCTTATTAATGCTTGGCGTTATTTAGTTTGCTCAGCGCAAGAAGGACGACTGGAGGATATGTTGAAGGTGTTGCATCTTTCTTGCAGCTGCCACATTATAGTGAGGCTGTCATTAAAAAAAAAGGCTTGCGAAGTGAGAAAATGTTAGCAAGAATGCATGCTTCTGTTTAACGTCCGGCTGTCAATAAGGAGCTAGATCTCCATCATGGTCTACGTTGGAAATTCAATATAATGAGCTTTGGTGCATTCTTTTTCTCTATGGCTGAGCTATTAAATACAAGTTGGACTCAGGTAAGTATAGCCCAAAATTTTGATACAATCTTCTAAATGCAAGTTACGCTCTTGATTTGGTGTTATATTCCTAAAATCCTACTTTGGTTTACAGTACAAGCTACGAAGGAAACATTCTTACTTGTTTTGTATAACTTGGATTACTTAAAGAGACAACTATCTGCATCGCCATTGAAAAGCGGGAATTCAGTGGTGCAAAATGATTTAACATGTAGGAAGATTTGCTAGGTTCGTGCTTCATATGAACTTTGTGACTTCTTTCCTTAATTAGCCTTAAACTGGGAGTATCTGTTTGAACGAAATAGTAAGTTCCTTTGAGGTTTTCTTTTTTCTTACTCCCCTACCCCAATTTATTTATGTACTTATTTTTAGTTATTTCCATTTGATCTCACGGTTAGGAGTTATTGATTTTCCCTTGCAGAAAGTAAGAACGTTTCAAGAACTTCAAGACATTACCGTGGAGGATCATGCTGAACTGCCAACTCAAGCAGCTGGATTTTCTCCTGCTGAAGTTCAAGATGTTGAGATGTTATTGGAAATGATGCCTTCCTTAACAGTTGAAGTTACATATGAGACTGAGAGTGAAGAGGTTATACAAGAGGGGGACACTGTGACAGTTCAAGCTTGGATAACACTCAGAGCGTGGGAATGGCCTGATCTGTGCTCTTCCCCATGCCCCTTATTTCCCATTCCACAAGGAAGAAAATTTCTGGTTTTTACGCCCGATGGTGCCTCAAACAATGTATGGTTTTCCCAAAATGTGAGCTTCATGGATGAAGCTGCAGCAGTAACTGCTGCTGCAAAAACAATCCAGGAGACAATGGGGGTTTCAGATTGGTGAGAGGCAAATTCCCAGCCCCAGACAAGCAGTTAAAATGCCGTAGAGAAGGTTCAAGGTGGCTCCAGTTTGACTTGTTACTGTTTGTATGATTCGTGGATAGGTTGTGATAAAAAGACAAACTTGAAGGTTAAAATTCTCAAAAGAACTCGAGCAGGCACTCGTGGCAGCCATGTACCACAAGAAGGACCTGTTGCGGAGGATGGAGTTGAGGAAGAAGAGGAGAACGAAGAGGAGTATGATGATTATGGGAATGAGTACAGTGAAGATGAGGAAGATAAAATGGATGTAAAAAGGAAGGGCCCTCCAGCTAACGGCATGGTGCATAAGAAAGGCTCAAGCTCTCAAGGTTCAGGCACAGATGAGAAATGAAACAAAGGATTCCATTTACCATTTAGAAGAATAAGCCCCTTTTATTAAAAATTAGTGAAAACTTAACAACCATTACAAGGATAGATATCAATATTTGCTCTTTAATTTCTAGAGAATCATAGTTTTGATGCTATAAACGCTTGGGTTAACCAATTTCAAATGGCTAACAAGCAACCTTTCTCATGCCTGGATTCCGCCATAACGTCTAGTCTCCAATTAATAGCAGTTGCATTGGTGCGCAAATGCTTTACCATTTCAAATGGTTAATCTTCCTGCGTGTTATGAATTTTTTTTTTCTTTTTAAAATAAATATAATACAACAGAGAAATGAGCATTCTATCATCCCTTCCGATGGCTAAGGCCTCAAAGAGACCTAAGCAGTCGAAAAATAATCACAAATCATGCAACACAACATCTATACGTCTCTGCTAAATGCTTGCCCTGCCGAAGCTAGAACTATGGTGAAGCACGACATAATTTATGACATCAGCAAGAAATAGCATCGTTATAACTTTGTATCATGTACTCAATCATCCACTTTGTCAAATATTTCTTCAGTTGTCTAGATGAGAAGAAGGAAGAAGAAAGAATTCTTACCATCCTACAGCTTGCTTATGTTCACATGAAGCCCCGACCAAACCTAGCCTGATTAAGAAGAGTGCTAAACCTAGCCTGATTAAGGAGAGTGCTGATACAAAATAACATGACACGAGAAAGGATTGTTCATTCTTGTTATACAGCCTTCCTTCACTTGCTCCCGAGATCGAATGTTATTGCATTTCACCATCGAGGCCAAGGCCGGCCTGGCTGCAAGACCATTGATTGATCAAGAAGTTATGTTAGCTTCATTAGTGAATTTATTTGAACTTGCTTCGGCTTCCTCATGCAATAAACTCGAATTCTTTTCGGCTTTCTCGTCCTCAGTGACACCTGTGGGAATTTTATCAAATTCCCGTAGCTGCTTTACTTGAATTTTGACACGCTTTCCTTTGATGTATCGGTACTCCCATTTCGGTGGCGGATATTTCTTTTTTAATTTGTCATACTTGTCCAACATGCCCAACTGTTGGAAGACATTTCCAACCATCGAAACAACTGATGCACTTGGTTTGACACCTAGCTCTTCCATGTCAGCAAATACCTATAATAGTACCACTACAAATTACATTGATAATACGTGGAGAAGTTTAAAGCATCCATTACTCAAAACTAATAATAGGGTCATAAAATATTTAAAAACTTAAATTACTATGGCACCATGTGTTTGATGCTTTAGCTTTTTGTTTTTTCGGATAGAAAGTTGAAAGCAAAAAATAAAAAGTGAACCGAAAAAAGCACCAAACAAATGGAGCCTAAACTAATTCAGATATAACAATATAAAATGTATAATTAACTACTCCCTAAAATCAAACGGATTATCACTTTTGGTAGATAGAAGATGTAAAAATGCAAGGAAAATGAACAGAAACTGCTCTGTACCATATTGACAAAGAAGCACACCAAAAACAGGAAGGTGTCATATTTGAAACTACTGGAATGAAGGGTTTCTACCCTCCGGTTGTGCTACATAGATTTTTAGTTAATTATAAACCCAACTTGGGATGGGAATCAGATGCACTAAATTGCATAGTAAAGGAAATCATTGAAGGATAGAAGAAATGCCTAAGCTACACATTTGAAATATGATGAAAAACACCATTGAAATAAGAAAGTCTTGAAATCAATACCTCAAATATCTTCTCATGCATGCTCTTGTGATAGTAAATTGAAATCATTTTATCAAAGAAAATACGCGGAGTGCTTTCTAAATTATCGGAAAATATTTTGGCCCACAGCTCTTCAGCCTCCTCAAGTCTCCCATCCTCAGCTAAAGCATTCAGTAAGGTGAAATAGGTTCCCATCGTTCTTCCTTGACCTTTGCTTAACATCCACTTTATCACCTGTGAACGCAAGTGCACTTTCTTAGACTTTGCTCTTTCTAATGTTGAAACCAAAGAAACGATAAAATTAAAAGAGAAATTAAAAAAAAAAACAACTGACATGACAGATAGTTACCTGGATTATTCTCTTCCATTCTTGCTCGTTCTGAAGGATCTTCAATGCTTTCTTTACAGTAATTAAGGGGAACTCTAGTTCCCATGCGATAAAAGAGTCGAGAGCCCCATACACTTCCTCCTTGACATTTGACAATTCCTTTACCTACATATGCATGCCGAATAATAGATGACTATTATTATCTCAAGATTGCTATAATCGAATTCCTATCCATCCATTACTCTGTAACGAATTCATTTTACCATGAAAAAAAAAATCAACTTAACTCACTCAAACCAGAACCAGCAACCTCCAACTATATTTGTTTTGCTAATATTTAAGATAGTAAAGCAAAGAAGAGCTTACACAAGTAACAAGCTTTGCTGATTTTGAGACAGTCCCAATTCTCTTCCTCGATTTCCATACCCGAGGATACCGAGGCCTTGGACCTTTTGCACCGCATACCTGGAATTCATCGAGAATTACTAATTCATCAAAAAGGCTATTAAAATTATAAAAATTTCACATGTCATAATTTTCCTCCTTTCTTTAGCATTCAGAAGAAGCAAAATTTATATATAATATATATGATATGCTGAAATTTCACTTGAAAACGTACCACGATTTTCCTAGGGCTCTGGGTAATTTTAACTGATTCCAATCTTTTAGTAATAAGTGGCAAAGCATATCTACAAGAAAGCATCCTGACATAATGCAAAACCAAGAAAAAAAAAAAAAAGAAAATATGATTACTGACAGTAGCATTAGTTACCATTAACAAAGCAATTTCTTTTGCTTTTAAAAAGGCTAAAAAAAATGTTTAAATTCATATATTCCAGCATTTTCTCAGCAACCAAACTCAAGTTAACCCAAAAAGAGAGAGGAACTGAAACAGGCATACCGGGCTTGAGAGTTTGAGGGTTTAAGAGACAGCGAATTTCAAATGTTTTAGACCCAAGAGACTGCGTCAATGTTGCAGATAGAAGATTTTTTTGTTTCCTTTTGGCCCCCTTGTTCCTTTTATTTTTTCTTTCTTTTTTGCCTTTTGATTTCTAGTTGTCCAAACAAGAACAAGGTGTCATTTCCACTTCTTCTCGGGGCTTATTTGTCTTTTCATTAATTCATATTTTACAATTTTACATCCATTTATATTTGCCCACGTGTACGATTGCAGTGAATACAAAATGTCATTTGCCGCTGTGGAACTCCACCCTTACACCTCATCTTCTCACGTTAGCTCTCGGAAGTGAAAGGACGCTTTTTGCATCGTCAAGATGGCGCACCCATGACAACCAAACCAATTAATGTTTTTCCTTTTTTTTTTCGACAAATGATGCTGATGATTGAACCAGTTACGGCCGTACGATTTCCCGGCGCTGCTAATTTCTGCTCCTCCTCCACCTTACAACGTAAACTCCCCTCCTTCACAGTCTTCCCCTTCTTCTTTTTTACATTCTCGAAAATCATAAACTTTTCATGCTGTTTAACGGCTTCTTAAAAAAATGCTGACTGATTTAATGAAGCAGCTCAACTCAACTGAGCTGCAACGAACGACTCAGTATGTTTAGTTTTTATTTAAAAAGTTTTCTTGCATTTTCTCAGCAGCCAAGCAGAGACTTAACCTTTTTTCTATATGTCGTGCATGTACTGTTTGATTAGATTATCGTCCTACGCGCAGCTCCGGTGAAGTTACTAGTTGCCACGTCACCTCTCGCCGGGTGTTTCACCGTGGTGGCTTCGACGTAACTTAGTACTAACTTATTACGTATTTTCCTTTTTGAGCAATTACTTGCTAGAAATTGCATTTTTTTTTTCTATGATGTCAATATTTTATCCTGAGTTACTCACCTTTTAGTCTTGAAAAGAAATGATTTGTGGAATGGTGCATTATCCGTAAAATATCATAAATTGATTGAAATCTAATATCTAAAAGGGGAAATTTTCGTGTTTTTTCCTTTAGGTTTTTCAATTTTTTTGTATATTTTTGTAAAATTTTTCTGGAGATTAACAATAGTAGTTAAGGCTTAGGAGTTGCATGTTATGCAGGAATAGATTTCGAAGGCTAAATAGTGCCTCCCTTTCGAGAAGCAGAGCATTTAGGCTCAGCATCCGATCCTCCAAGCGGAATGGAAAGCCGCATTACCATCCATTTGAGAAGATTGGTGAGGCGACCTCTAAAAATAGCGATGATGCTGCACTCACAGCTGCAGAAAGCTCTAGGACGATAATTGAGGTATATTGCATTTATTGTTGATTAAATAATCAACTTCCACAGGAATGGCATTTAATGTAATTAATAGGTTTGTTTATGGTATTCTTGCTTGTTACTCTTGAAGAAAATTAAATTAGATGTCTTTTATGCATTTTGGTTTGGTTAACGTTTTGGAAGATGTACTATTGCGAGTTATGCTTCTCATTCCAGTTTTTCAACCTGTTTGTTTGGCTAATGTTGGCTGTAGTATGTCATTATCAGGTGAATATTAAAGCAACACTTATGTTTACGGGCATGATTAATGATGCAGTTCATGAAAATGTCATGTAGCCAGACTTGCCTTGGGCAACCGATGAACGTGGAAGTAAGTTGGCTATTATTGTTTTGAGGATTTGAGCTTGGCAGCCTCTATCGGCAAATTGAACTTGTGCTCTGATGCCTTGCAGATGTATACTCTCAAGTGAAAAGTGATGAAGATATTTTGCAAAGTCTTACCGTAGAAATTATCTTTGTGGTATGCAACATATTTCTTTCTGACAAACTTGCCAATGGATAACTTGCATACATATGCAGAAACACTTGCATGCATGTCTCAAGATTGTGTTTAGATCTGGCATAACTTGCATACATATGCAGAAACACCTGCATGCATGTCTAAAGATGGTGTTTAGATCTGGCATACTTTTTTTGCTTTTCTAATTTGAAATTAGTGTTGTTTGTCCATATAACCCTTTCGTAACTAAGATTTCTTGAGATATAATATGTTGCATATTGTATTTAATATCATTGATTTGACATTTTAATGAACTGCATCATTCTAAACTGCAAACGGGCTTCATTTTGAGTAAATTAGAATTATATAAGAACGATAACTTTTAGTTGCTGCTGAATATGAGAAAAGACCAACTAAGAGTCCTTTTTTTTGCTGCTGTGTTCCTTAAAGCTTAGGTAATTCATAGCTTCATACAATGCAGCAAGTCATTATAGGCTTTGACACTAGGGAAATCATGAAGGAAATTGAGTTATCAGGTCCATCAGAAGTTGATTTTGGAATTGAGGAAATCGAGGATGAAGATATTGATAGTGATATTGAAGATAAAGATGACGATGACGATGCTGAAAAAGATTATGATGAGGTTTGACATTTTCCTGTCAAATATAACTTATGCATCAAGTTAGCTTTGTATATGAGATGTTTTCGTTAAACTGTTTACTCTATATATTAATTTGTTGGAATGGGTTTCTGCCCTTGAAGATGAAGATGATCAAGATGACTCTGATGGGACACTTGGAGACTGGGAAAAATTGGAGACTATGGGTTCATCCCATCCTCTGTACTTTGCCAAAAAGTTGACTGCGGTAATGAGTAATGGCACTCTATGTTTGATACTAAAAGCAAATTAGTGTGTAACCGGTGCCAGGAAGATGTCATGAAGTAAATTCCATGTTCATGGCAATATAGCATTTTCTAACATGTATTAAGTACCTTACCCTCTTGCCGCATCTATATTTACAGGATAATATCTTTTGTGCATGGTTTGTTGCAACGAATATTTTCCCAATTGTTTATCTTTTAATTTCTGTTTTGTAGTTTGTTTCAGATGATCCTATAGACTGGATGGAGCAACCTTCAGATGGTTTAGCTATCCAAGGCCTTCTAAGGCCTGCCAGGCCTTCACAGATGAACATTCTGAAATTCAGAAGCATATGTCTTCCATTCAGTCTCGTGGTTCTGATACAAAGCAGGCTGAGAAAGTCGTGGGAGACAAAGTAGAAGATCTTGGCATAATTAATGGTCACAGATATGAATTATGGTTATCAGGAGATGGTTCAACAGCAGAAGAATCAGGGAAAAATGAAATCTCAATAAATGGGTCTTCATTTTACAAATTAGAGATAATTAAAATCCAGTTAATTACAGCACATGGACATCAGGTTTGTAAAATCTTTCATGTTCACTAGTTTTCATCCCTTTTCTCCTGTAAATTTGGTTTGATTAACATGTGGATATCTATTTTTGTGTGTGAGGTATCAACGACAGTCAGAGTCTTAAATACTGGGTTAGTTTTCAGACAGAATTATCATGTTGCTGTAACCAAGAGACATTCTTTTGTTACTAGATGGTCTGCTTATCTATATATATATATATATATATCTGTGTATGTATATGGAAAGAAGAATGATCATTCCATTGAATAATTTGAGTGCTACTAAGCCAGGATTTTGCCAACAAAATTTTTATTTAAGACAGTTTAGGCCTATTGCCTTTTTGGCAACATTAAAGGTTTTTGTATGATACAGTCTGTTTTATTCGTAGCAACTGTTGCAGCGACTACTATGTGATAACTCAGATGCTTTTTTCGAGCTGTCTTTGCTATTGCTAGCAGGAGTAATATTTAAATTTTTTTTTTCCTTTTAGCCTTTTTCCTCCATATATGAATCAGGACAATAATTGATTTCTTCTGCCTGTCCAGACAGATGTTGGATTAGAAGACTTCAAGCAAGCTCAACCTGATGCCATTGCACACTCAGCTGCCAAAATTATATCTCACCTGAAAGCCGGATGAGAGAAGACCACTCAAGCGCTCAAATCACTCTGTTGGAGATGCAAGGGTATTCAAGTCGGGGTAAAAAAGAAAGTTAAAAGAAAAAATGAACCTAAAGGTTATGAAATCAATTTGGTGTGTGAAAGTCTGCAGTCTGGATGTTGCTTACGCCACCCTATTTGATTATACTTTACAAAGTCTCCTCTAATTTGTGGAAAGCTTTTAAGGTTCTGAAACATGTTAGACTAACTTGTTTTTTTCTTAAAAAAAAAGAATTATTGCCTTAGTAAACCCCTATTACCTGTCCATCACCATTTAAGATGGAAGGCAAGGTTATACAATGAGAAACCTGTCTACCCTGGATGTTTAGTATATCGTTTTTTTTAGTTAATACTTCGTATTGATTTTTTAAATGATTATTCATTTTCTTTGCAATCTATTATCAGAGGTAGCTATTATCAGCGTGGATTCGCTTGGATTTGTCCTGAGAGTTTGCGGTGGAACACAAATTGAAACCTTCAGATTCACATTTGACACCCCGGTATGTCGATTATATATCCCTTACCCTTTTTTCTTTTTTTACCTTTTTAAGATCACTAGTGATGTACAAATATGCCAGCGGTTCTTAAAATCAAGTTCCCATTACTAATAATCTTTGTCACCTTTGTTTGAGATGAATTGCTTTGGCTTTGCTGCCACTTCAGAGTATAGTGCAGAGAGACAATGACTTCTTATTCCCTAGGAGCCATCAAAAGCAACAAAAAAAAAAAAAGCAGGCTCATAAAAATAAATGCTGAAGTTGTCGAATAGATGATGAACTCAGAATAATTTTGGATGGTTTCTTCTACCCTTCCTCGAAGGCTTTGTACATGGCAGGCTCAAAGAAGGTGAAAAAAAAAAAAAAAGAAAAGAAAAGAAAAAAAACCCTCGTACTCTGCCATCAAATGTATATGTTCAGGATGGTAAGGACTATTGGTGTATTCTTTTCTTCAATCATTTTTCCTTGATTAAATGCAATTTATTTTACGATCAAGCTGAAAAGTTTACCAACTGAAATTCAATTTAAAAGTGTTGGGAATTAGAGGCTCCTCTAGAAACCTATTTCAGCACAGGTTATACAGGCAGAGGTAGTCTAACATCAAAGGTAAATGGTGGTAGACTTGAAAATCCCTAATATAATACATATATTGAATGTGCCATGTTAATTA
>JBBYHO010000003.1:17681194-17693100 GCA_038382025.1 Adansonia gregorii | reverse complement strand
ATTGATTCTTTATTTCGTAATCATATATAATGGCTAATTTTTATTTGGGTGTTCTTTAATTTTATTTTATTGATTTTAAAGAAATTGTTTTTCTATTTCAAAAAAATATATCTCACTAAAAAAAATCGAATATCAAATAATTATTCATATATACACATATCTATATATATATATATATATACACACGTGTGTGTACCAAAAACTAAAAATTCAAATAGCTTATAAATATAAATTAATAAATTTGTAATTCAGTGTCACCTCATCTGCCAACATTTTTGCCTCTTTTCTTACGATTAAAATGTAATATATATATATATATATATATCCTCTCTCAATTTACAATCACGCATATCTGATAAAAAAAATTGCAGCACTACCTTTAGATGAGTAAAGATTAAAGGAGATAAATAAAAACAAGTCATGCAAAACTAGATTCACGTGAATTTTAGTTTAACAAGTCAGTCATTATTGTCTACCTACTTTTATTACTTCATGATTGATTTCGCTTTGTAGTGCAGACTAGACACTCTACGTACGAATTTCGGTTCTAATAATCCCACCACAGGCACATTATTTTTATTCAATTCTTTATTTTTAGGACATGTTTTTAATCAAATTTAATTTTTTTTTTCAAATGCTTTATGCAGAAATTGTCCGTACTTTTTAATAATTTCAATTTTATCTTCCAACAATAATGTTTATTCAATTTTTTTTTCATTTTTTTCTCTTATTTAGTAAAGGTATATTAATACTTTCTATGATTTAATTAATTTCATATTCTGATTTTACCTTTGATTAAATTTTGCTACACATTTTTTTTAATCAGTCTCATTTTTTATTTCCAATGCTCTAATCAATATTGTAGTTCAATAGAGGTATGTTAATTTAAAATGATGAAAAGAGTTTCTTACTTGAATTTTTTTTCTTGATCGATAATACTATTTATCATATTGGATTTTTTGATTAAGAGTGTAACATTCTACCCCGTAAGATCTTTGGAAAAGGAGAAGGAAGCTATTCATTTCAAGGTGTCCTTTTTATTGAACGATATACTCATAAATAAAGTCAATCAGGTAAGAACTAAGATGTGTGGTGGATGTAGGTTTTTTTTTTTTTCCTTTCTTTCTCAAAAAAAGAAAATTGAAAGAAAATTAGGTCAGAAATTTTCCTATACAAATGTGAGTAATTTTTTTTAATTTATATATTTTACGATAATATGTTTCTTAATGTTTTTGATAATTTTTCCAATTTTGATCGAAATTGAATGAGACCATATATACACGTGGATGACAGATAATGGAGAAAGTTTACAAATACTTGGGGTGGGCTCAAAGAAGTCACCAACAAACTCCCACTTGCTGGGTTTGGCCTACGTGGAGTTCCCTTGACTTGGGAGTTTTGCTTATTCAGCTCTGTGCAAATGGCCCACCAGCGATCAAGGAATCCAACCCAAAATCCCTGCTTCGATCATGTTCCAACTTTCAACTTGCTGGCTTCCTGCTATAGTTCAACACCTAAATATTACAAATCAACATTTTTGTCACTTCTGAATAGTTAAAACCAATTCTTTCCGCAATCGAAAAGAAAATCCAGAGTTTCCTCTGTCTAAATATAGCCCCAATTGATTGGGTGCTGCGGATTTTGGAGTGAGTGGGTTTTGTCTTGATTTCAATCGATTATGCAAATACCCAGATGGCGAAACGTGTTGCTGCTCAAGAATTCATTGTTTCCAGCTTTCTTACCTTCAAAGCCGACGGCTACCGTTGCAACAACCCACGTTGCTTCATTTCATTCTACGCCTATTACCTGTGAAAAGTGGAAGAGCAAATGGAATTTTGTGAGTCTTTCCTTGGTTTATTTATTCTTATTTGTTTAATGCTGCGTTGAGTTTGGATTTTAATTTTATTTCAATAGCTTTAAATAGGATATCCGAAATTGCAACTTGTTTAATTTGTATAAGAAAGATTGGTGGCATTTCTTCAATGAAAAAAAAAGTAGTCTTGTTCTTTGAATGCTCTGTGTAAATTAATGTTTGCTAATATCAAAGTTAAATTAAGAAAATTGAGTTTCAATATTTCATGCTTGACTTTATGTTAAAAATCTTTACTTGGTGATGTTTGATGGATTCTACTATTGAGATTAACATTTAGCGAAGAATAGTACTTCAAATTGTCCAATGGCTGAATCAATTGATTAGTCTGTTCAGAGGATGGAGCACATCACTTAACTGTTAGATGAAAGTGTATTCATTATGTTTAGTTTCTAGAATTTTTAACCTCTTTCCTCATGTTGTCTGTTCCTGGTTCTGATCAAAATAAGTTGTCTTCTATCTGAATAAGTACTTCTACTTCTTTTCTCCTCTGGACCATCATCAGTTGCACAGAATTGAGCTTCATATTTTTGTAATGCATTAAAATTTTGGTTTAGAAATTTAGATAAAGTTGTATGCCTTGCCTTTGGTGAGAAAATTTGATGATTAGATGACGTATTTTTGCAGGATGAAAGAAGAACACTACTACCAACTAAGGTATGCCACTTTGAGTGTGTCTATTTGTGTAATTATGTGCATGCATATTTTCTGATAACATTTAGCAGACAAAAAGTACAAGGTCAAGTCTGTATGCTGAGGATAATTGGGCTATACCATCATGTTTCTAGATTTATTCTTCATATTATCTTAACCTTGATTGCCAAAACAGTTCTCCTTTTCTACTTGGACTGGGAACATTACCGGCAACTTTGGTGTAAATAAAAACCTAATGCACCTCAGAAAAGGAATATCCATATGATTAATTTGAATGTTCACATTGACCTGGTGATGGCCCTTACCCGCTAATGGCCTAAGATGCTGCTATTTGTTATCATACCTCCTAAGTAGCTTTGTAATGAATTTTTTGTCTTCTTGTGGCAGTTTTCCTTCTTTATTTGTTTTTTTTTTAAAATAGAATTTATCTGAATTTCAAATTTTGAATGCAGGGTTATGTAAGATACGCAGTACGTCAAAAGCGTGCCGATGCAAAGAGAGCTCTAAGAAACCTTCTCTTTCATAGCGGTTCAAATCTTTCTTTTCGGGTAAACTTTTCTGGACCCTTGTTTGCTTTAGAACCTGAACTTATTCAAGACCCGAACCTGATTTTTCTTTCAGTATAAAATGACCCCAACTAAATTTACCCAACCTGCTTGGTTGACACCTCTAGTTTTGTTCCAACTTCTATTTGCTTATTTGGATTTATTAAGGAGTTTTTCAATTATTTTGCAAACAATGGACCAATACTCTTCCCAGTGCTTCGGAATTTCAATTGCAAGTATCCATTTTATATGGTTTTATTCCAGTTTAAGTTCGCCTACACTATCTTTTAGTGTTCTGTAACCAAATGAACCATGAGCTGGCCAAATTGTAAATGCTTTGACATGTCAGTTACCAAAGAGTGACATCTCATGGTTAAAGGTCTGATACCATGGACTAATTTGTAGAGTGACAGTCAGAGCACAGAGTTATCTTTTTTGGAAATATCAAGAGATCGAGAACACCCTAAGAATTACTATCATTTACTAATATTTACGAGATACATATTCATTCATGTTTTCTAACCAAAGTTTTTTGTCCCTCCATTTTTTTTATAATTTTTATTTTTCAGATATGCTAAACCACAAGAGTGAATAAAAACAGGTTAATTGAAACATTGTAGATAATTATAATAATTTTAGGTTGTTGAAGAGAAGATAGCTCCTGTGTAATGGATCACAATGCTGTCTGATAATTTCCATACTAGTTAATGATGCAACTGATCATTGAGAAGCATGGTTCAAATTTTATTTATTGTTTAATCTATACAATTATCTTCTTACAAGGCAATAGATTCCATTAAACCATATTATTTCTCAGTAATTGCTCTACCAAATCAAATGGGTTCTAGTGTGGCTTATTGGAATAATTCATGGGTAAGCACCACTTTCATACTCAATCTGCAGGATTTATGGATTTTGCTGCTCACAAATTATTTTGTTAGGATAGGACCGAATCTAAATTATTTCCTTTGGTGGAGCCAATACTTGATACTGATGTTGCAAGCAAAAAATCAATGCAATCAACCTGCATTGCTAGTAGGCTCCTAAAACCACATTTCCTGGTTCAGCATTGTCTTTGTCTTTCATAGTGTTATCAAGGGCACAGGGCACACTCTAGGCGGTATAGCCCTTATATTGTACGAGGTGCTAGGCGCAAAAAAGGGCTTGCTTGAGTGCAGTAAGGCGCAATATAGATATTTGAGTGTTTTTGTATGTGTCTCTGTATATATAACATAAGCTTACAACATAATTGTGATAATAAACTCTGAAGAGTGGCCCAATTTATCCACAAAGCATGAAAACTTTTCTTTTTCTTTTGTTGGCAAACATGCATGATTTCCTTATGTTCCATGTTTGTTGGTGAATGCTCAAATATTGAGAAGTAGAGAGTTTGAAATTGTCCCCTTTCCTACTGGTAAAGGTATAGCTAATGAAAAAGGTAAATATTAAAGAAATTAAAGAGAACTTCAATTAGGCGGTCTTTCTTGTGCCTATTGCCTTACAAAAAAGCCTTCATAGGCACACTAGGCTTTTGCCTTGCCCGAAAGGGTTTGAGGAGTTGTCTAGCACTAAGACACAACACCAATGGACAGTTGTGCACACCTTGACAACACTGGTCATCAGTCGTCTACCATGAGACTAACCTGTATGCAGCATGTTTACATCACAGAAAGTAGCAACGTAAAGCGAGTTGGTGTTCTTGAACATAGGTGTAAAATTAGTTTAATTTCTTCATTGTTCGCGTTGGCATTTGAATGTAACCTAAAATCTTCAGTTTGTGGTTCAAACAACTTTACCATTAAACGTGCATCCAGGATCTGAGTATAGAAGAAGCTTATGTTTTCCGATAGGCCATTGAGACTGAGATTGCAGTTATTTTGTGATGGATGATAACAGGTTAGATTTTGTTAAAAGTATGTTTACTAAGTAAACCTTTGGACTCAAGTGTATTTAAAGCCTGAGTGCCTTTGTCTTCCTTTTCCATTATATTGTACCAGGGATTGACCTTATACTTTTCATTAGTACCTGAAATTACCATATAAACTTTGCCTTTGGCTTCTTTCTAGGATGAAGATCCAATACGGAAATTTGATGGTACAGAAGGCTGGGATTTAGATGACTCTGATAAGAAGCAGCGGTCAAGGTATTCTAGACGACATGCTAGGAAATCTAACCACAAAAAAGTTAAACGTGAGCTTCCTGTCTGTTTCTATTTTTTAATTCCTTTGATCTTATTGTTTTATTGAAATGAAAATTAAAAAAAAAAAAAATCTTCCTTTATGCATTTTTTAGCCGAACTGGATTCTATATTTTGTCTTAAATTTTGCCAACTCAGTGCTGCCGGGTGGGGGGTGGGGAGGGAGGAAAGAGGGGACCTAATAATCATAATTACTATATTTATGACTTAAATCTGGCATGATCCAAATTTTTCTATAAAATAACTTTAGCATTTTCATCTGCTTAGGAATAATATGCCTTTATTGGTCTATCTATCCGTCTGTCATTTCAAAACAGTGACTCAGACTACTGATTGATTTCCTTGGCAACTGAAAGTCATTTCCTTTGGATACAATTTAACAAAAAAAAGGAATGAGAAGGACATCTGAATGTCAGTTCTTGAGCCTCCACAGCTGGTTGTTTCAGAGTAGTATCTCATATCATTAATGAAATGCCACTAATTTTCCTGTTATGTAACCGTCACATGCCCATTAAAAAAAGACTTTATTTTGATGGATAGATATGAACCTCATCATAATATTGAAAAGCAATTAAATTCCGTTTTTATAGCTTGGATGGCAAAATTCTCTCCATATAAACTAAGAGTGTATTTATCCAGAAGTTGCATAAGGGGAGATGACTTAAACTAAGAACCATGACTTGTTATGAAATCTTCTTGTTGTATAAAATTCGGAGATATTATCCAATTGTTTGTGGCAATAATACTGAGATATCTTCCAATATTAAAATTTACCTTTTTAAAGAGTAACCTCTGGCGCTATTTGATGTTGTTATGATGTGTTTGTCGAAAAGGTACCTTGTTAGTTCTTTTACAAAGTAAGAGATTAAACCTTAGCTAATCATGTTCAATGGTAAAAACAAAAGCCACATCTGGATTATAGGTGCGAATGTTTTATGAGCTCATGCTTTCATTTGTGATTAGACAAACTGGATGTCCTTTTTGTTACATGCGCAGGAAAGTTTAGAAGAGATAGTTTCTCTGAGGACTTCGATCATCCTGAGAGAATCTTTCAAGCTTCATTTGGGGACAGATGGTATACTTGGTCTTCTAGGGGAGATTCTTCTTTCCAGGATTCGGAATCTGGATTTGAGTGGAGGGAAAAATCAGGCTGGACAAATCAGAGAACAAAAGAGTGGGGTACTACTAGTGATACTGAATCTGAGGATGAGTCATATGCTGCAGGATCATGTTCTGATAGGGCAATCCTTGGTTTGCCACCAACAGGCCCCTTAAAGATTGAAGATGTTAAGAATGCGTAAGTACTTTAGTGCTCTTACTCAACTTGATTTTGAGAGGCCTGTCATCATAAAGATTGGACATATTTAAGTTTTCACTTGCTCCAATTCATTTTTACATGTTTATTCTGAAATTATTAAAAATCGCCATGCAGCTTCCGTTTATCAGCTTTGAAGTGGCATCCTGATAAGCATCAAGGTCCTTCACAGGTTAGTTAGACGTCCGAATTATTCTTTTTATCATTGAATGGTGTGTGGTAGTTTTATGAATATTCTCCAACATTTCGAGTCCCCTCACACGCAAACCTTGCAAATTTTATTTTTGGCTGCTTCTGGTTTATCAAAGTTGTTGTGTTTCTGTCATTGTGTGTGTTACTTTCTATATTTATTCTATGGGGAGTATGAGAGGAATTAGGGAGCGAGCGATCCTATTTAAGGACAATGTTTATGCACTTGATTTAATGGAGCTGATCCGTCATGGCATCTCTTTCCTGTGATTTATTTCTCTTTTCTTTCCCATCTCTCCCTTTTCTTTTCTTTTTTTTTTTTTTTTTTGGTTTTCATGGTTACATGATGTCAATGCATCTATGCAGGTGATGGCTGAAGAGAAATTTAAGCTCTGTCTTGAGGCATACAAATCCTTATGTCATGCTCTAGCCTAAGGTTGTCTGTGTTTTCAAATGCTTATAGCTCCAGGTAAGTGGTCTCAGAGAACAGCTACTACAGTATGATGATTGAATTATTTTCTTATCTATTTTTATCTTCTTAATCATAATCAATGGTTGTTACGAAATTGGCTCTTCCAAAATTTTAGTTTTTGGCCCAAGAATTGACGATGGACCATAAATTTATGGTAAACTACAGAAAAATCCCGTGTTTTGAGTTGGAATGAATGTCTTCCCTTGAGGTTTAAAATCTGTCCCTTAACCGCCCTATGTGTTTTCTCTGTTATCATTGTAACACTGTTAACTATAGTTTTTCTTTGTTTCCTATGTGACGTCTATTTCTTTTTCTTCTCTCTCTATCCCTTGCAACCATTTCAATCATCTTTCTACCTACACTCATGTTTAGTTATTGCGCAACCCACACTCATGGTTAGTTATTGACATCTCTCATCTTTCTACCTACACTCATGTTTTTAGTTGGAATGAATGGCTCCCCTTGGGGTTTAAAATCTGTCCCTTAACCGCCCTATGTGTTTTCTCTGTTATCATTGTAACGCTGTTAACTATATTTTTTCTTTGTTTCCTGTGTGACGTCTCTCTCTTTTTCTTCTCTCTCTGTCCCTTGCAACCATTTCTCCCATCTTTCTACCTACACTCATGGTTAGATATTGCGCAACCTAATAATTCCGACAATGGTGATAATTTAATCCTGCTTCTTAATTTCTTCCTTCTTCAGGTCACCTCACTTTCTCTCTCTCTAGACCAATTTCCTCTCAACCCTATATGTCAAAAATCATTCAAAGCTTCTTCACTGCTTCAATTGACCTCGCTTCATGTACTAAACAGATTTTGTTATACAATTATTTTGTCTTTCAAATGCTTGTTAAAAACCATTTAAGTATACCTTTTTTTTCTTTTAATTTTAATTGTACCCAACTTTTATTTACCCAACAATCATAAGGAAAAAAAAAAAACAACGTTACAATAAATTCAGGCATAAAAGAAGAGGAGTTTATAAGGTATTGATGTAAGATTTAGATACCCATAAGCAAATTGTTCAAAAATAAGTAGCAAATGGGTAAGAAAATTGAGAGCAAATTTACTTACATTACTTGGATGAGCTAATTAGTTAGTGTGGTGAAAAAAGTGGGGGTGTTCATGTATTTGGTTGAGGGTTGAGAAGAAATTGGTTTTTGTATATATTGATGGCATTGGAAGGAGATTTGCATTGCGAGTAAATTTTAACTGATAGGTATATTAAATGCATGGTATTGTGTTTATTATATTATTTTTGCATCTATTAAAATTTCATATTTTTAACCCTATATGTCTATAATGTTCGAATTGTCAGATCTAATTTCATTTCATCATTCATGGGAGATTTTGGAATAGTTTATCATCAGCGGCTGAAGAATCAATTTAAAATCATGGGATTGGAGTTTTCAGAAGTAGCAGCTTCTCTGTCATCATTTTTCTTTCCAGTAATTTTATCAAGTATGATTCATGATAAATAAAAATAAAATGATCGAAGCTAACAAGGTTGTACCAGTTTCGTTTAGGTTACTGGAAATTGTAATTTTTTTTTTTTATTTCTTTTACCTTGCTTGGCGGTGAAATTGGATTTGGCGTTGCAGCAGGCAGCCTTTTTCGTAGAGTTTCATGTGACGTTATTTTTCCTGTTTCATTGACAAGCAATTATCATTCAACATAGTTGATTCTTTAACTCTCACGGTACGATTTAGAATAAAACTGTAATATAATAATTATTATGTGAGAACTACATAGAATTAGAATGAAATGAAATAGTTATAATAGCAGCTTGATTCAATGGGATAAAATATTATGAGGTTCGGATCATCGATAAAGAAAATCGAGAACACTAGAACATTTTTGTATTCCATCCAATGCCAAAATAATCATTCAACGAGAGGTGCAAAATGGTTATTTTGGTTTTGGGCGAAATAAGATCAAAATAAGTTATTTTATAAATGAGCATTTAACGAATTAAAAAATTACATCATTATAGTATGTCAAATTAAAATAGTTATTAAAACGAATTAAATATACCTTCAACGTGGAAAAGTGAAGACAAGATTTAGCTTCAAATTTACAGTGAACTGCCCTTAGTAACTTTATTGGGCTTAATGGAAGAAATAGATGCTCGTAAATTTGATACTACTTACGAATACTCATTACCAAACAAAGACTCTAAGAAACTTGCTCTTGATTGAGAATGAAGGGAGGAATCAATTGTGTTTTGGTTAGGTGTTTTCAGGTATGCTGGAATGAAATCGAATAAGTTTCCATATTGTGAAACTCAATATGCGTTATTGGCAATTTTACTTGTGAAACATCGCCGCATGAAAAGATATATTCATGTAATAAAAACTAACCACTAGGACAGAACTCTCAAATTTGTACTAGGACATTAGAATGCTTAAATTAAGACATTCATATGTCTAATTTTGTTTACGCTTCTTAAGCCAAATCATTCGGTTGCCCTTGATAGGACATTCAAACGCCCTCCTTTCCGAACATGACATTTGAATGTCCTCCTTCAAGCATCCAAATGCCATAGTAAGTTTAATACAAAGGCGAATTTTATTTTAAAATACATGGTACTTGAATTCCTAGGCTGGGCAGTCAAATGCCTCGTATAAAAAAATCTCTCAAATTGGTTTAATGTCTTTCATCAGTTTCCTTTATCTTAATATCTTTTCTAAATTGTTGTATGATTTTTTAGACATTAGTTTCCCGCTTTCAATTAATTAACTTTCATTATAGTTTGAAAATATTGTCCAACATCAAGTGTTGCTCATCCAAAGCATGTGAAAAAGAAAGGGACTAATATAAAGATCAGCATTAATCGGGCTGAACTGACTTAATTGATCGAATTGATCAAATTCAATTTGTTCAATTCATTTTATTTGGATTTAAAATTAATCGATTTTTTCAGTTTGTTTGATCAATTGCCAGTTTTTAAAATTATTATTCAAATAGATTGAACAAACCAACCGTTTTATTTTAGTTTTAATTACATTTTGTTATAATATAAGTAAAATATATTAATTTAAAATTATATAATATAATATAATATATCATTTATATTATAATATATAATGTACAATTATTTTTATATAACACTATAAATAATTCATAGTTTAAGATTTTGAGACTAATTAACTTATCAACTTAAATTCGATTTAATTATTTTTAAAGATATTATTTTTGATTAATTTTATCGATTTTAAAGGTTTAATCGGTTTTTAGAATATCGGAGCTGAATGCGTATCCGAAGGAATAGGTGGGAGAGTGAAACTCAAAAGAAAATCAAAGACAGTAAAACAGAAAGACCATTCATTCGCTCAAAGAACGAGTAGACTGACATGCATCAATTATACTCAATTCTCTTCTCAGGAACCTAGTTAACAGTGAAGGCAAGGCATACACCTTCCCTTTTTCAATTTTTCAAAATTCAAATTCAAACAAAAATTAAGCTACTCTGCTCTAATCCTATTGTAACAGATTTGGTATAGTACGTAGTTTATACTGTATTCTATTCTTTTATCACCTTCTATACAAGCTAAACCACCATCAAATATCCACTTTCCGAAGTTCAAAATCCCCAAACCTAGAGGAATGTTAGTATGTTAGATCTATATATATATTATACACTCACAATATCATTGTAGTACTATTATATTATATTTTATTATATTATGTTTAAAAGTTACTTATCAGTACGTTCAAAGTATCAATAAAAAGCAGACCCTGCCCTTCATCACTAAGAATTATATCTTTTTTATCAAAGATACGTATAAATCAGTAAAACGACATCAATAAAATATAACATGCATCCAAAGTAAGAATAATCAAACATCAGTTTCAATTTTCTTTTTTTTTTTAATTTAAGAGGAAGCCCAATCAAGAATCCAAATTATAAATAAACAAAATCAGTTGTTCTTATCAATCAGTAACAATCCTTTATTCCTGCCTGTTAAAAACAAAGCAGCACAACAGAAGAAGAAACCATGAAGGCATAGATCAAGATCAAGAACCCAAAATGCAGCGCCCAGTTCCTCTTGAACTTAGCAAAGTAAGTCTCGGGAGGTTCCTGGTAATGAATTTCAAACTCACCTTCTTCTCCAAACCCATCAACAAACTCACCATTGTTAATCCTCAACTTCATTTCCCTCAGCTTCTCGGTAGCCAACCCAAGAGTCAGCTTGTGACACCTTCTCTGGTACTTGAACCCGTTGATGCACCTCAAGGTTTGGGCCACTGATACATAGAAAATGAGATGTGACAGGGAAAGGAGGGTGATAAGAGCCCAGCAGTGGCGGCACTGGAGACGAATAGACTGAGACTGAGCCAGGAAGACAATCCCTAGGAAGATGAAGAAGAGCTGGAAAAGCTTGTGAAGCTCCTTCTTTTGGAGGTCTATAGCTCTTTTCTTTTCCAGAGTTTTCTCAAAATGAAGTTGGATAATAGTGTTTAATGCTTGGAGGGCAGTTTCTTTTGGGATTATTTGGTGGTGGTGGTGTTGTTGAGATTGATTATGTGTTGGCTCATAGTCAGCCATTGATGTCCAAAGGAGAGAGATACCAGAGCTGTGTCGAGTTTAGTGAGTGAACTGAAAATGGCCGAGGCCCTGAATCCATACAAATTTCTTTAGGTAGATTTTTTCCATTTATTATT
>JBBYHO010000003.1:17662207-17675622 GCA_038382025.1 Adansonia gregorii | reverse complement strand
CTTACGCAAAGTTAATTCATAATAAATTTATCGGTATTTCAATTAGACAAACTGGTTCATGTTTAGTCCTAAACTTGTATTATTGAATAGATTCTCTTAGGCTAGCTAATGAAGTAAAATGATGGGTTGTGAGCAAATAATCCACATAATTTTCCCTTGTATATTGTCATTTAATGACATCGAGTAACCTTCCAGCGATATCAGTATCCCAACTATTTTTTAGAAAATTGTGGATCATAAAAATGTATTAGTATTTAATACAATTAATATTAATGTTAAAAGTCTAGGCCATCTCATTTAAGAGACCATTGGTTATGTGTACACCTATTTTTTGAGTTAAATAATGGATAAAATCTTAAAATTTATTTATAAGATGAAAAAATAAAAAATGCAGTTTATATAATTATGAAAAAAAGTGTACGTACCATTTGTTGAGATGGGAGAAAAAATGGGCACAATGAGAATTAATTTCTACTTTTAATAAATAAAAAGATTTAGATTCCTTTAAAATACGTATCTTTTATTTCCTTGCCATTAAATTTTGGGTTAATAACTCGAAGGGCCTCAAAATTATAGATCAAATTTTAAATTAGTCCCTGAATTTTAAAATGTATTAATTAGATTTCAATCAATACTTTTCGTATTAATTAGGTTATTTTATTCGTAAAATCGTTATAATAGTTATTAAATGACGTGTGTCAAGCGTGATAGCTGATGTCATCTTTCTTTTTCCCGGTTTTCTTTACCTATTCCTTTGTTCTTTTTTCAAATTTTATATTTTCTTTAAACAGTTTGTATTATAATTTGAATTATTATCAAAATGTTATTAATTTTACAAAAACTACTTTTAATTTTTGTTTTTTCCATTGTTTATTTATTTTCCATTTTATCATCTTTATCAATTAACTATAATATAATAACTCTAAAATGTAAAATATTTATTTGCATTAATTTTCTATTTTTTTCTTCTTTATTATATTTTTCCTTTTTATCCTCTTTCTCAGTAAAGACAAAATATAAACATTAATTATATTATAATTTAACTTATTTTTATAAAAATTAATAATTTATTAAAAATATAAATAATTATTTTTAGTCATTTTATAAAAATATTTTGAGTTTTTTAAAATTTTTTCTCTTTTCCCTTTTTATATTTATAAATAAAAACAAATAAAACAATTTGTATTATAATTTGAAATTAAAATTTCAAAAATGAAATAAATCATAACAAATAAATATTTATTTACATTCATTTAACTAAAAAATCTAGTTTATTTATCTCATATAGGTTATGAGAAGTCAAATCTCTCTTTTTCGATCGTCGAGAGTTAAAAAAATTTCTTTAAATTAATTTAAATAAATATTTTTATAATTTTTTATAAAATATTTATTTTGAAATTAAATTAAATTTATATTATAAATTTATATTTATTTATAAACAAAACAAAAGGAAAATATAAAAGAGAAAAAATGCAAAAAAATTAAATATATTTGTAAAATTAATGCAAATAAATATTCTTATAAATTATTTAATTTTTATAAAATTAATATAAATTATAATATTATAATTGTTTTTTTTACTTATTTATAAGGAGAAAAAAATAATATAGTAACAGATAAAAAATAAAAAATTAAATTAAATTAAATTAATATTTTTATAATTTATTTAAATTACAATATAAAACTTTAATTATCTTTTAGTTTATTTGTCGAGAAGATACACTAATATTTTTATGAGTAAGATGGTTTAAAATAAAAATCACATATGTTGATGAAATTCTTGATAAAATTCTCAACGTGAGTGGGGAGACTTAAAATGTCTAGGAAGATAGAGATCTACAATACAAAGAAAGGTCATAGTAGAGTCGGAGTTTGGAACTTAAAGGCGTTTTCTGATACTTAAGTTGGCTTGAAAACTTATTTAAGGCATTCGCAAGACAATGAGGTATTTCGAGGAGAATGGCTTGCTTAGGCCTCGCAACCTTTTATATAATTAAATTTCTAACATGCTTTTTTGATTCTGTCTGCTCGGCATTGTCTTATATTTATTAATTGTCAAGTTGATAATCCTTTAACTGTATTTATCAGCATATTTTGATGGATGATCTCAAATAAGAGAAGGAAGATTAAAATTATGTCTTTCAAAAATGCCTAATTCAAGATATTTTCACAGCATGTGTCAGGGAGATGTTTATCTTTTAGAGATGTATATTTTGACGGCCGTATGGACGCCTGACTATCGTGGCAAGGTCATTTAGTCGGCCTCCGCATTGTAGGGAGAGCTTATTCAGGCGGTCTATGGTCTATGGCATAACAACAGATATGTTAAATTGATTGGAATTTTAAAAAATGAAGAGGTAAAAATAATAATGTGAAGTATAAATAATAAAAGTTTTAAATATAAATATTTAAAATCTACGATTTGGTTTGTTATGTCCGTAAATTACTTTATAAATTAATTATGATAATCTTAATACCAAGGCTCTTATTTTGTTGCTTCCATTATTTTATACCTCCATTGTGCTGACTTATTATTGGATCATTTTTCATTTCTCAAATTCAAATAATCTTAATTATTACTATCATGCAAGTATTTTGTTTGAAGATTACTGTGAATAAACTTTACAAATTTGTTAAGAAGACCTGTCTATAGTTGAGTCAAGCTCGTTCAAATTTTGAAATTTTTTTTTAAATTTGGTGTAATTTAATTTTAAATTATTATTTAATAATTAAAATTTTTATTTAAATTTAATAATAAAAAATATAAAAATAAAAGTTTTTATTATTCATAAATAATAAATTTAAATTTTTGAACTGATCTAAGTAAGATCTAATTTAAATTTAAGTTCAAATTGTGAAAAAAAAAAAAAATCAAATTGTGACTTGCTCCAACACTTCAAGATAGTGTCATTTACGACAAATCCATAAAAATAAATAAGGCCTCATCCACATGTTTGACAGGGATTAATGTTGAGGAGAAAAAGATTTTAGATGGTTAACAATTAAGTATTGGGTTGTGGTTTGCAAGAAATGTCCTACATTTTCACTAATGAGGCAATTCCTATTTTCTTTCAAAAAAATAAAATCATCAAATCAAAATTAATGATTTTGCAAATTTTCAGCGTTTCCGGATTGTAGTTGTTATTTGGACCCCAAATGAGAATAAGCCAAGCTTTTCAAAACCGAATCTAGAATGATTAGGCGGCCTTGGGCTTCACAATTGTCAAAACGACAGTCGTTTTCCACTTTTAGGTTAGGCCTTTGGGCTTCAAAATATTCCCGAAACGACAATCTTTGTCCCTGAACAAAACAAAAATACAGCAAAAATAAAAAGTCTTTTAAAAAATTTTCGAAGATCCCAACCCTCCAAAATTTTGTAAAAATGGCGTGAAATTAAAGAGATTGGCGCCTAAATAATCAAATCCTATTGGTCACCTCCAACTCACGCGGATCGCAATGCAAGTGAGATCGTCTCTACACCGTACGATCAAAAAAAGAAAAAAAAAAAAAAAGAAATCAGAATAAGCCCCTCCCCTGCCCTGCCCTGCACTTCAAAATTTCGGATCTACCACGCTTCTCAGTTTCTCTATAAAATAAAAAAAAAACCCCAATCCTTCATCAATTCTGCGTCTAAAATATTCTTTCCATTTCTCAAGAAACAAACAAGAAATCAGTAAAAGTCAGTTTCATTTTTCATTTACTAAATGGCTCGTACGAAGCAAACCGCCAGGAAATCCACGGGAGGCAAGGCGCCAAGGAAGCAACTAGCCACAAAAGCCGCTCGGAAATCAGCTCCAGCCACCGGCGGAGTCAAGAAGCCACACAGGTTCAGGCCTGGAACCGTTGCGTTGCGTGAGATCCGAAAATACCAGAAGAGCACCGAGCTCCTGATCAGGAAACTCCCATTCCAAAGGCTGGTAAGAGAAATTGCCCAGGATTTCAAAACCGATCTGAGGTTCCAAAGCAGCGCCGTGGCAGCACTCCAGGAGGCGGCTGAAGCTTACTTGGTTGGGCTTTTCGAAGATACTAATCTCTGCGCAATTCACGCTAAGAGGGTTACTATTATGCCCAAGGATATCCAGCTGGCTCGCAGGATTAGGGGTGAGAGGGCTTAGAGTTGTTAATCTTAAATTTTTAGTATTTGTTTTAGTTTATTTTGAGGTGTAGTGTGGAATTATGGAGGTGTTAAAGCTGTGCGAAATACTTAGTTTTATGGTTGTTCTAATGGTAATGCTTACTAATGCTTAGTGTTTGTTAGCAGCATTATTGGATGTGGTTATTTTATGGTAATTATTGGATATGATTATATTTAATAATTACTTGGTACTGGCTATTATATAGTTGGACTTGAAATACTAAAACTGATCAAAATGTCATAATTTGCTTAGGGTGATTTTTCTTTTTTGTCATTTTTCGTTTTTCTAGTGGAATTGTAGAACTGATCAAGGTTTGGGCTAATGGATGTTTAGTTCTTGGCAAGGGTCTAGCTTCTGCATCTCAAATACAATTTCACCGAAGCTCAAGAGCAGGCGGTGGATGGGCCCCCTTGAACTAAATTATGAAATTTTGAATATAAAATGTGACATATTTAAATACAATAGATGGTGATTGATATTAGATTTACTTATAAGTTGGATTGAATTGGATTTGAATTCGACTTAATTATGATATTAGTATTAAAAATATTTACTTAAGTTTTATTTGGTTTAAAATATGAGTTTTAAATTTTGTTTAAGTTGGTTTATATTTGTAAATAAGTTATTTAAGTTTGTTTAGGTTTGTTTTTATTATTTTTTTATAATTTATTTTTTAAAAAAAATATATATTTTGAAAATTTTATCTTTATTAATTTAATAATTTTTTATTAAGTTTATAAATATAAATAATTTAATTTAGTTTTTAAAGTTTATATTATAATATTATATATATTATTTATATGATAAAAATTATATAATACATAAAATATAAAATAAATATATATAATGTAATAGTAAAATGGGTCAGGTTGGGCATGGGTTTTGAAAGTTGAATTTAAGGCTCAATTCATTTTTTAATCGAGTTTAATTTTTTTTGTTCAAGTTTATTTTTCGAATTTAATATATTTGTTTAAACTCTTTTAAATATTAGAAGATTTTTCGGACTTGGACGAGTAATTCGATTCTTGAATAAGTTTAATTAATATAATATATTTAACATATTCTTCATAATAATGCTCAATTTTTTTATACTTAATAATTTATATTATAGTTATATATACGCAATTAACCGCAATCCATAATAATTTATTATGAGGTCCTCAATCATTTTCAATCCCCACCAAAGTAGGAATCTTTTATATATATATATATATATTCTCATTTCTACAGGTCTGTCTTCGACTGTTTAAAAAGTAATTGGCCTCCCTTTATTTATTTGTACTTTAGTGATGTCTTTCGTGTATTCATCGTCATACAACATTTTTTATGTTCTTTTTGGGTTTTTAGGCTTCAGATTTTGGGTAGTGTTAGTGTATTTTGTTCTTCAAATTAAAACAACAAAAGTGGCATGTTTGCAGCAATGATCAGATGCTCAGATGGCACGCCTTATTTTGTCTTAGCTTCTATACATGTATAATATTTGTTGACAGAAACTAGAAATATTTTTCAATTACATGGCTTTTTCAAGGTAAGGTTTATTTCTACCTTTTTTTGGGGTTAGGTTTAATCCAAGTATTGCATGCTTTTTGGCAGATATCATTTTCAGCATTTTCTTTTTCAAATTCCGCATGCTTTAAATCATATTCTACTTATATTTACATATATTACAAGCAAAATTAAGATTTTAAAACTTGAGTGAGCAATAAACACGTTGAAAGAGCAAAAGGACAAAGGACAGTAGTGGAGAAAACAGGCAATAAGGCCCCAATCAGGCAGCCTCCGTCTCTCATGTGCTATATTTTAATTCAAATTCAAAACAAGACGAGGCAAACAAAATCAAGTGTTGGGTCTTTAACGTAGATCCAAAACAGATTTGCGTCTGAGTTGTATTATTTGGTTACGTCTAAAAAAATTATTCATAAATATTAAGTTTTAAAAAAATAGATTTTAATAAAAAAATTATTTTAAAATTAATCGAGTTAGAGCATAGTATTTTTTGTTTTGTTTTAACCTATTTTACTATAATCTATTTGAATTTTAGGGGTGATCTATTATTTTTAGGAGGGATCAATATTTTTTTAATCATTTTTAAAAAGTATCTATGTGATCAGTTTTTTTATGTAAAAATTTGAATGCATTTGTGCATACTTGAATAGTATTTTCATATTATCAGACTAAACCTAGACAAATTGGTTGAACCTACACAATCTCCTAACTTTTTAATACCTTATTTAAATTCAATCCTGACCCAACTAACTCCACTAATTAACAAATGTATTCCAAACCCATGGAGTTGGGAAGAGGAGCGTGGAAAGATTTTTATTCTTTCTTTTTGGATACGTAAAATAAAATACCTTTTAACGGTTGTAAACTGGAAGTTGAATGCAATGGCAATGGGTGGCCAATATCCAATGGTTTTCTAGTGATCGGATGACGGGGAGATTTAAACATAATATTCAATCGTATCTTAATTTATATTTATTATAATTATATTTAGATATTTTATATTTTTATAAATTTTAATATATTAATAAATTATATTATATAAATTTTAAAATATTTATATATATATATATTTATATTATATTTTAATTATTTTATATTTATATAATTATATCTAATATTATAAGACTCGTATTGCTAGTTTTTTTTTATAGTACAAATAAGCAGGAAACTAGTTGATAAGAGAGAAATTAAATTGTTTGGAGACTTTTTCACCCGCTACACTTTGATTCGACTGTGTCTCAAATATTCGTAAAATGGGCCATTCACAGAAAAAAAAGTAAATAAACATTTATTTTCGGAAATCTTTATTTTTTACGTGATTTCTTTCCTTTTTTTTTTAATTTTTTTGTTTATTGGTGATGGAAATCCTTATCGGATGCCTTTTCCTCCTTTCTTTATAGAATAAATATTTGTTTGTGTATATATATACATATATATATGTATTTATTTATTTATGTAAATACGTTTCTTTTTTATTGGTTGCAAGTCTTTGTCGTTCCAATTAAAATGGTACAAACTAAAAGTTCGTAAAAATGATTAATTTCAAGTTAAAAAATAAATTTATCCAAGAAGTTTTTTCATCCTTAATGGCAAGTTAAATTTATAATAATTTTAAAATAGTTGATCGATTTAGTGCTATGGATCAAATGACATTAGCTCTGCCAAATAAATTATATAAAAATTAAATTAAAATTATAATAATAAACAAAAATTATAGATATTTAAGTTTTTAAATTTTAAATATATTTAAAAACTACAGTTTTTTTTAAATATATATTTTCCGTCCGTGATTTGATTTGATAAATTCTGATAATAATTAATTAATGTGTAAATTGCTATATGTATCTTTTCTTAATCAAATTTGTTTTTCATATAGTTCTTGGAATTGAATCTGGCTAGCACTTGTCTTTAATAAAATTACAAAAAAAAATTCATATGAAACAGAATAAATGGTCTAATTTTCTGAAGCCCCAAATAAAATAAATAAGTAAATAAATAAATAAAAGTAATTTGGCCATGCTACCAACCAAAAGAAAGGGCTTAGAAAAAAAAAAAAAAAAGATAATCCCATCTCCTATATAAAGCCTTTAACCATCTGCAACAACCCACAAACCAAAGCCTCTCAGATTTGGCATATTAAGGCAAAAATTAACATGTCCTGTCCAACCATTGTTGCCAGCAGTGCCACCCACATAACAAATGGTGTTACCTCCGTCGACTGCCAGAAACAAGTCCGGTCATGGCGGCTTCTTCGTTCCCTTATGGAACTCCTTATCCCAAGCTGCAACTGCACCTTCATCGATGAAGACCAACGAATCGTCAAACAGGAAAATTACCTTCAGCACAGCTATTATCCACCAACTGTTGTCTGTGCTTCTTCCAGCGTAATTACAGGCACCATCTTTGGTTATCGCATGGGGAAAGTCAGCTTTTGTATCCAAGCAAACTCGAAGTCCACCAACCCAATTCTCCTCCTCGAATTTGCGGTCACTACGGCGGTTTTGGCTCGAGAAATGCAAGGTGGCATCCTCCGGATTGCGTTGGAGTGCACCAGTTGGAATAGTAGCGGAAATGTTTCTGATTCAGTTTTGTCCATGCCATCGTGGACTATGTACTGTAACGGAAGGAAAGTTGGCCATGCAGTTAAGCACAGGCCATCGAAAGCTGATATGGCTACTTTAAGGCTCATGAGTTCAGTTGTTGTTGGCGCTGGAATGATTAGTGGAAAAGAACTTGATCATCGTGACGATGAACTTATATACCTGAGGGCTAACTTCGAGAGAGTTCGTCGTTCATATGATTCTGAATCTTTCCATTTGATCGATCCAGATGGGAACATCGGTCAGGAGCTTAGTATTTCCTTTTTCCGGTCCAGGTGACCTTGGTTCTGGTTTATTCACTGTTAGTTTTCCATTTCAAGTCCAGTGAATGGGAGGTGTCCTGCAACCAATTTTTAAGTCCGGCCCCCTTTTTTGAGCCGTGCTGATCATTAGCATAGCTTTACCACCCTTTGTATTTGAGAAATAATCTTTGCTTTTTGGGGGCGCCGACTGCATTTCCTGGTCAAGGAAACCAGATTTCTGTAACTAGGACGAATTGGA
Source organism: Adansonia gregorii (assembly GCA_038382025.1). Lineage (NCBI taxonomy): Eukaryota > Viridiplantae > Streptophyta > Magnoliopsida > Malvales > Malvaceae > Adansonia > Adansonia gregorii. Next base: position 17,666,879 of record JBBYHO010000003.1, on the reverse strand, counting down.
AGAGATCATCATGTTTAAGCTATGAAGCTCTTTTTTTTCTTACTAATTTGCCATATTTTACCTAAGGATTCGGTTTTTTCGATTATATGAATGGAATTGTCAATCTGTCAAGTACATTGTTAACATCAAGATTCAAAGACAGCGAAAGCGCATTTTCTTTCAGAAAGAACAATGATATTGCCAAATTTCCCTGTGGGCAAGGCTGTCCCCAATATGGCTGATGCCCAAATAAGTACCCGACCATTCGACAAAGCTGTATATATATATATATATATATATATATATATATATATGAACTAACATAAATTCTTCACCTCCTCGCTTTGATAACTTTCTCAAGGCTTTAATTAATTATAAAATATTGACCGTGAGAGCAACGTGTTTCATGCAAGACTTGAATATGATGAATCAGGTAAGTCCATAAATAATATGCCTGCTATTCATGAGAATTTGAACTCTTCATACTTCCAACGCACCAAAAAAAGCAAAAAACATAACATAATCCTCGACATCATCATCTTCATTTGTTTATTTGTTTAGCTGGAGCAACAAAATCCACTTTCTTTCCTTTTCTGCATGTTTGAGAAAGAATATATGATTCGATAAATATTGGCGTTTGCAAAGATGGCCAGACTCAAGACTGAACAAAAACAAAAGTTTTCAGTGTTGGAAATCCAATAACTTGAGATTACGATCCTTTTTCAACATTTTTATATAAAAACGTAGTCGAAATGTTAGTGAGGTTGAGATTTTTTGTACAATTGTCGGTGTGGGGGTGCTTAAGATGATGTTGAATGAGCTGTTATTTTCGCTTCCTTCTGTCGTTTAGTAAAAGAATTGGACGACGCCAGCGCGCCGGTAAATAGTGTAGTGTGCACATGGAAGTAGACGTATTCCGGGCCAGGCTATTTGCTGAGTTTGGTAGGCTCTACCCATACAGATCAGGCTCTCTGAAGGTTAATTAGTACTTTAAGTAAGTTGAATTTGAATTATTATAGTAATAAAAATATTTTTATTTAAATTTAATTAAAAAATATAAATATAAATATTTTAATAATATAATAAATAATAAAACAAGCTCTCAAATTAACTTAGATCAAGTCCAATCTTGACTTGAAAAAAAATAAAAATTTCAAATCATGACTATGAACAAATCTAAATGGATTTACATCTAATCATCTAGACTCTTGAATTCATTTACGTTCATCACCATTTCTTTAGGTCAACTTCGAAGACTTGAGGAAGGAGAATTTAAACTTTGCTAATCAAAGAAGGAACATAGTCATTAAGTCAAATATTCAAGTGCATGTTCATTATCATTTTTATTATCACACACACACACATATATATATATATATCACTTATAATTCAATGAAATATAAACTGTTTATTGCTATGGAACCTTGCTAGGCCCCCAAAAAACTTCAGACATACGTACACATTTATATCTCGTCACAAATAAGATGTCTCCCCTATTGTCTTCCACCTTTCACCATTCCCAGTCACAAGCTATTGTTTCTTTTTCTGTAGCACTCATGTGTCTTCATATATGTATATATTTTGATATAATGATTAATGTTTATTTTGATTGCTTAAAAAATTAATTTCAATTTTTTTTTTCAATTTCTCATGAAATATTTGATGGTAAATTTATAATATGACAGATTAAGCAAGTTACTCTTCCTTCAATTATCTTTTTTTAACTTGTAAAAGAAAGGTATATTATTGTATCTTATCATAACACGAACACAATAATGTTTAATAAACACGATAAGACATATTTAAAAAGGATTAACACAATATGTTTAATATGCATATCATATCATATTTAAAATTTTAATGCATTTAATAATTAATATTATATTTATATTTGCATAAAAAATATAAAAAATATGAGACATAACACCATATTTAAAGGACACTAAAGACGTCAAAAAGAGTAGCTATCCAAATTTAAGATTTTCAAAATCGAAACAACAACTTTAGAAAACAAAATGTGTATATTTGAAAACCATGAAAGAGAAATTTGGGAGAAAAAAAATCCTTTCTTACAACAATTATAAAAGCATGCTCAATGGAATGGAGCCGTCCATTCATTAATTTATAATCAATCAATATCTTTTCTAAGCTCATCCATGTGTACACAAGAAGACAAATATTATTTAATACTTCCTTTTTTTCTTGTTGGATAGTAAATTTTTGGTTAGAAAGGTTACCGGAAGTAACATTATGCTTGGATTAATGAAAGAGACGGAAAAGGAAAGATAAGTGAAAAAGGAAAACTACTAGAAATCATTTTTTTTTTTGTTTGAGAAAAATTTTAAGTTAAATAAAGAAAATGAAGTAAATTGAGTATAGGTCAAAGTAATAATTATTTTTTTTAATACGAGCATATATTAATATTAATATATTTTGATATATCATTTTAAATTTATTTATTTTTTAAAAATATTTTTCACGTATTTATTGCTATTTTCAAGTTCCATAACATATGCAAAATTACCTACATTGTAAAAAAAATCCTTTTAAAAAAAATCAATGAGTAATTTTTTAAATATTAAAAAAACATAATTAATGGTAAAAAGTAACTGCAGCCGGTGAAAGTGCCATTAATAAAAGTAGGTTTGGTTTTAAAACGTAATTTATTTTCAGTTGTAAGATTTTTTTTATTTTTATTAATTATTTTTGATATTTTAGTAAATTTACCAATTGAGTTGTTATGAAGAGCAACTGAATTGGTATTACATGACTATTGACAACAAATTCACTTCGTTGTTTTATATTAGTAAAAATATATATATTTAATATCTAAAATTCTTAAACATTAAATAAATAAATAAATATAAAAATATTTTAAAAATAATAAATTATAATAATTTAATAAATATATTTTAATTTTAAATGTAATTATAAAAAAAATAAAAATGATCAAAGAAAAGATTAGAAATTGATTTAAAAAACCAAATAAGTAAATTTTTTTTTTTAAATTAAACATCTTGTGCCAATCAATACATGTTGATTGGTATTAATCAGTAACGTCCTATACAGGTTGGTATGATCAATATGGACGGTATAAAACTTAAAAAGTATAATATTAATATCATTTTGTTTTTACTTAAAATAATATGTGCAGTGAATACGATTAATACTAATATAATATTTACTACTTTGATATAGATATTAAAATTTAATCTTTGATTATATTAAATGTCATCTTTTAAATACAATTACAACAAGTCAATTTAATTAAGTTCGAAGCATTGGAGACCACGTCTTTATACATTAAGAAATTAATTTTTTTCTTTCATATGAAGTCTTCGTTTGGTTGATACTTAAATTTGTTATTTAATTATTTTTTTAAAATAAAGAATAAATAAAATAAAAAATAAAAGATGAACACGAAAAGTACAAATCGGACTCTTAGGGTTTTTACAAAAGATAATGGGAGTAAACCTTTTTTTATTTTTATAAATTTTACCGTAATAAATTTAAAAGATTATGTTGACAGTTGTCAAAAATATAAATTCTCATGTTTGCATGGATTTTTTTATTGCGCCATGATTTGTTTCCTTCAAGGGCTAGCCTACTCAAAATTTTTTTTTAAAAAAAAATAAAAAAATTTAAATTTTGAAAGATGGTAATAAATTTTAAATCATTATTTTTTTTAAAAGTAATTTTATGAATTAATTAAGAGTCTGTTTGACTTATTTGTTTTGGCATAAAAATTATTTTAAAATAAAAGTTAGGGGAAACGGATTTTTAAGAAGCTTTTAAAAGAAAATCAATTTATTTTTAATGAATAATTAAATATTGAGTTCACTTACGTCATGTACGAACATGTCCACCTTAAGTGGAATTTTCAGTAAAAATTCATAAAACGAAAAAAAAAATTCCTGGATTAACTCTTAAAATTATTGACAGAATTTCTTAATGATAATCTAATTATATACGGCTACAAATTTGTTAGTTGGTAATGTATAATTAAAAAAAATAGCATTTTCTTTTAGACTTTTTTATTTTATATAAAATATAAAAGCACAAATGATTATTTGCATATACAAATATTTTTTTCCCTTAAATTCATTTTCGAAACTTTAAAATTAATTTGTCACATTAAAAAAAGTCGCAAACAATGTTTTTTTTTTGCAATTTTTAATATTTTATGATATTTTTTTAAATAAAGGTGAGGCAAGTGTTGGGATTTATGTTGAAAATTATGCTTAAAAAAAAGGTTTTTAAAATACTAATTGAATGAAGTTATAATGTTATACTAGATTTTAACACACATGAGTAAGAAAATAAAAAAACAAAAGAAAATTTTTTTTCTATAAATTTATTGTCATTTTAATTTAACATTGGATTCCAAACGTTCTTTTCCCATCCCCAATTTATCAAAAAACACTTATAAAACAAAAATATTATATTTAAAAAATAATAACTTAAAAAATAGGTTAATAGGTTTTTAGTTGATAGTTATTTATATCTATAATATTAATAAAATCCCTCACTAAATTTAATATTATTGAGTGGCACCAATTAGTATATACAAAATACTCAAATAAAAATATTGAAAAAAATATAAAAATAAAGGGTTTTTTTGCCATTACACTTAAAATAATAATCTAATCATATTTATATATAATATGACAAGGTATATGCTTACCTAGTAAGC
>JBBYHO010000003.1:17650557-17662107 GCA_038382025.1 Adansonia gregorii | reverse complement strand
ATATATATATATATATATATGCACACACACATATTTCTTTAAAAATGGCATTCTTTTTCTTTTATATATTAGGAGTATTTTAAGCACAACATAGCAGTTAACGCATAACATTATTTTTACGATTTAATTAAATTTTTATTCAATTTTTTAGGAAAAAAGATTGGCAAAACAGTAGTTTTTTTTATAGAATTTAATTTTAATATAATATTAAAATTTTACATAATTTTTAAATATATTTTACATAAAAATATATATACAAAATAAAAAATTGAATAAATTTGATTCGAAATTAAAATTTAGATATATATTTTTGTGTATATATACAAATTAATTGAATAAAATTTATTTAAATTTGATGGATATATATATTTTGTATGTGCTAAATATTTAAGACTTTGATATACATTTAAACATACCAGTTTGTGCACATATATAAATACATTTAAATAAAAAATATATCGTGCATGATATGAGTTATAAATTAGTTAAATATTTATTTTTTTACTTGAATATTTAATGTTTATTAAAAAAATAATTACTTACCTTTCACTTTTACATAAAAAATTTCTTACTTTTGAAAAAACAGTTATTTTTAATCTACACCGAGTGATTGAGTTTAGTGTTACTCTCGACTTACTAAACTTAAGTGAGTCAACTCATTAAACTCAAGCGAGTTTTTATCTTTTATAGTTTTTTGAATAAAATTTTAAAAAAAAACTACTCACTAATTATAAATTTTTAAATAAATTAATATTTATATTTTTTATTAAAATCTAATTTGTTATTCATTTCAAAATTAAAAATACCCTAAAACCGACTCTTTAAAATGTTAATTCGTTTGGGGCTTGGGAGATCATGTTTTTCGGCTTTTTGTCAAATTTCAACCACCTCGGGTCGGAGCCAAAATTTCCAGGAGAAATCAACATTAAATAAGAAGAGATTCTTATATTAATTATGGATTGGATTAATGGATATCTATAAATATTTATTAAAGATTATTTAATGGATTTTTTAAGTGTATTTATAAGTATTTGTTAAAGATTATATAATAAATTAGAAGTTACTTTAACTTATACAATCACTTTAAATTGATAAATTTAAATTTAATTCAGAACACTAGTAATCACTTTCTTTATCTTCATATTATAATTTTTTCACTAAAAATTTATTTAAAAAATATTTTTTATTTAATTTATTATTTTTAATAAATTATTAATGAAAAAAGGTATTAATAATTATGATTTTGTGACTAGTTAATAAATTTGAATTGAAATCAATGCTTATCAAAGAAAAAAAAAAGAACTTTATATTTTGATAACAGATTATAATTGTTGATGTAAAATATGATTTTTTTTTCAATAATTTATTTATTAAAATTAATAATGCACAGAACTATCAAGTTCAAGTTACGTCAAATCACACATAAATTTTATGAGTCCATTAATTTATAATACTCAATTTAAGAGTTATTATACTCGAAAGAGAAATTATTTATTAATTGAGTTTTTAAACATATTTATAGTAAAATAAATTAAATGAAATGAAAAAAATTTTAAAATATGAAGCTTCATCTCAGTGTACTAACTATGTGGGTTAAAAAATAAAAGAAAATCTTTTATTTGGTAAATTTATTATAATTTCAATTTAAATTTGTGGGTGAAAAAAATTCAAAACAAAAATATTAGATTTAAAAAATAATAAATTAAAACATAGGTAATTAGGTTTTTAGTGGTAGTTATATTTTAAAGATTAAAAAATGTGCAGTTTTTTAGTAGATAGTTTTTTAATTAAATGACTTAAATACTTTTAATTTAACTTAATTTAATTTATTATAATATTAATTTGATTTATATATATATATATATATATTTTTAACTGAGTTGGTGTCTTTGACTCATGACATCAAACTCAATCAAAAATATTATTGTTAACTAGATTTAACACATGACATGTATAAAAAGACGTGTATTTTTTAAATTTTTTTAAAAATAATATATTATAATTTAGAAAATAGTAATTTTTCAAAAAAAAAAGATGAGTAGTTTTAATAAATAAAATTAATTTTTATTAAATATAGATATTTTTTAGCAGTTGAGTAGTTTTAAATAAATAAGTATAATATAAAAATAAATTAAAATATAAAAATATCTTTATTTTTATTTTACTATTTTAATTTATTTTGGTTTGTAGTAAAATGAGTAATTGAGGTAGTGCGAGTTCCCACTAACTATTCCCCTGGCTTTATTATTTTGCCAGGGAGGGCATTATAAATTTTTTTATAATTAAATCGATGATACATTAGGTGGCGAGATATCGAATTTGTAAGGATACATCAGATTCCATATAAATTACACAAAAAATATTGTGTTGCTAAAAGATAAAAATATAAATTACACATAAAATTTTGAAATGCTAAAAGTACATATTGTACAAATGACAATAATTTGATTTATCATAATATTAATTTAACTAACTTTAATTTATTATAATATTAAACAAATCATATTAAACAAATCACTAATTTAACTTAATTTAATTTATAATAATATTAATTTGATTTTTATATACTTTTTTTAACTGAGTTAGTGTCTTTGACTCATGACATCAAATTCAATCAAGAGCAGTATTGTTAACTAGATTTAACACATGACATGTATAAAAGTAAGTGTATTTTTTTAAATTTTTTTAAAAAATAATATATTACAATTTAAAAAATAGTAATTTTTCAAAAGTAAGTTTTTTTTTCAAAACAAAAAGATGAGTAGTTTTAATAAATAAAATTAATTTTTATTAAATATAAATAATTTTTAGCATTGAGTAGTTTTAAACAAATAAGTATAATATAAAAATAAATAAAAATATCAAAATATCTCTATTTTTATTTTGCTATTTTAATTTATTTTAATTTGTAATAAAATGAGTAATTAAGGCAGTGCGAGTTCCCACTAACTATTCCCCCTGGCTTTATTATTTTGCCAGGGACCGCATTATAAATTTTTTTTTTATAATTAAATCGATGATAAATTAGGTGGCGGGATATCGAATTTGTAAGGATACATCAGATTCCATATAAATTACATAAAAAATATTGTGTTGCTAAAAGATAAAAATATAAATTACACAAAAAATTTTGAAATGCTAAAAGTACTTATTGTACAAATGATAGTAATAATAAAAATACATATTAAACAAATCACTATATATAAAACTTCATTGATGGAGGGCTTTTTCGTGTGGTGTTAAACAACAATATGGAGCTTTTCTATTATGTGGTGGCAATACTTGTCGTTCAATATTTTCAGTTTCATTGCCACGAGTGCTCTGAGTTCGATGTTCTCGACCTCTTCTTGTCATCGCCGGTGCTTTTTCTTCAGTGGCTTCTTCTTGAGTCGCTTCATCTGAAATATCTGAAACCCTAAATCTAAATCTACTTATTGCACCATAAAAAGGATTTGGATTCTAGCTATTGGAGGAAGCAGTACCTGTTGCACCATAAAAAGGCTTCAAGGTACTCATATCACCATTGTCTAAAACTGGAGTACCATACTGATACATGGTAGATATATGTGCTAGACCTGAACTCCACATTAGAAGGTCGGTATCTAACTTGCTTGTTGTTGGCTTCGCCCAATAATACCTATCCTCATTATCATCCCTAGCATGATTGAAAGAATATCGGTGACTGAATGACAATCCAAGACCACGTTTTGGTTCGGGATGAGTAAATGACATCCTAAGTGCATTGACATTATGAACATCTACCGATGGAGGTTACCTCATCTTCCGAGTAACACTTGATGATGGAAAAATAAAAGGTCAACCTTGTTCATAAAACCATCTCATGTATTCATCTGATGGCTTGAAATTGTTGTTCATTATTTCAGAGCTAGACGCAATAAGTATATAACGACTTTCCCACTATTTTCTATGCTTTTCGGCCCATTTCTCTGCATGACTACCACGCATGCCAATTTTGTGAACTTTATCAAGGTTCACTAGTGTTTAAGGGATTGGTTGTTGCATCTCAAATTAACATAAAACTCTATTCGTCTGGTGCCACTCTATAACTTAAAAGCATATTAGTGCCGTATTTGCACGCCATATGTGGCTACTTCTACATGCTTCCACTGGAAGGCATGCCATTATCTCATTAGAACGATATGGCATCCATAAAAACTGCAAAAATACATAAAAATTATTACTGTACAATATGGCATATGTAAGGTTAAATACACATGTATTTTAATCAACAACTTTAAAATGTTTACCTTATCAGAGGTGATGCGTTCGAGTCTTCCACTGATACTTTCGAGCTCGATTGGGGTGAATCTATAATCTTTTCTACCAACCCATCTGTTACCATATATATCAAATTTGTAATAATTTATATGTTAGTGTAACCTATGCACTAATGCAATATAAATGAAGTACTGAAGTTTATTACCTTAACGTGAGAGGGTATGCAGGCTATGCATTAACTCTCGGTGTAAGAAATGACATTCGATACCAAGCCCATGACTGTAGTAACCATAAACAACCACTATGTCACAGGTGCCTTTAGTTGCGGCCCAACAGAGTTCCTTATATAAGAATCCTAAACAAGTTGAAACCCAACTATAATTTCCAGCCACTTTGAAATCTCGTAAAATTGGAAAATACATTAAATGGACCCGATTACTAGATTTATCGGGCATTAATATTCCTCCAATTAAGCGTAAAATATACGCTCTAGCGGCATATTCTATATTTCATATGGTTGGATTCTATGGGAGTGCAGCGAAAGTTCTTTCTAATCAAATTATTTTCACTCTTGAGCCTTCTAAACAGTTATGAAGAAGTATCTGACCCAATAATTCAAGGCACACGTCAGCTCATTCCCAAAGGCTCCCCCTATTACTGCTTCGCCATCAACTGGGAGTCCCAATTGAAGTGCAACATCTTCTAGGGTGATCATGCATTTACCGCATGGAAGATGAAATGTGTGTGTCTCTGGTCTCCATCGTTCAATCAATGCTTTTATTTGTCCAACCTCATATTGCGGGATTCTAATTAAAGCTGTATGGTAAAATCCAGCAGACCTTAGATAGACCACAATATATGCATTTGGTTCTTCCAAAGCAAATTTTCGTGACCATACCTCACGATCGAAATCTTGTTCAATAAGTAATTAATTTATTAGTTATAAAATTCTAAATTTGTAATATTCAAATATTTGAACTCGGTAAATTAAATTTTAGTACCTCAGATGATACCTTTGAGGATATATGAATTTCTTGTAGTCTCAACAATGATGATGATGATGAAGGCATTATATTATCAAAATTATACCTACAAGAACTAAAATTTTTTAATATTAAAATAACTTAATATACGAAATTAAATCAACTTGTACAATAAGAAAATAACTTCATATGCAACAAATTACATTATAATAAATTACATCATGATAATAAATAATAATGTACATTATAATAAATTACAAAGTTAAATATCATATTCTTTTTTCATTAAATAAAAAAATCACACCTTAATCTCTCCAACAAATTTTAATTTCTACAAAAAATCTTAATTAGTACAAAAAATATTAAATCTTGATAATAATAATAATAATAATAATAATAATAATAATAATTTACAAAATTAATATTATGTTATTTAAATCAAAACTTTAAATTATACCTTAATCAAAAATAATAATTATTATAATAAATACAAAACTAATTATATTTTAATATCATAAAAATACTTTTATAAATAAAAATTAAAACATACCTTATTTCTTTTCTTTCTCGTTATGTTCGATGTGCGAAGAAGAGCTTCAAGCTCTATTTATAAAGAACTTGAAGCTCTCCCGACACTTCTTAAATCTCCTCCTTGATAAATTGTTTAAGGTTACGGGCTATAAAATCTGTGACCAAACATAATGCCTTGCCATTTTATGGAATGGCAGGGCTGGCCCCTTCCTTGGCAACTTACCATAATTTCGTTTGAATTTTTTCCTTGACCAGAACTCGCCATCGTCACCCAAAATAACGAGTTCTGAACAAAAATAAAAAATGAGCTTATTTTAAAAATTAAATTAAAAATAATATATCAACGAAAATAAAACAATCACCCACTAAGCGGGCGAGTTCCCACTTACTATTTTTTTATTTAAATTATTTTCTGACGAGAACCCACCATCACTCGGAATAACAAGTTCTAAATGAATAATAAAAAATGAGCATTATTTAAAAATTAAATTAAAAATAACACATTAACGAAAATAAAAAATCAACAAAAATATAAAAAAATTCTCCCGATATCTTTTCAAATTTATCTCAAATAATTGATAGATTGATTAAGGTCATGGATTATAAAGTCCGTGACTATAAACATAATGCCCTGCCATTTTATGGTAAGGCTGGCCTCACTCCCTGGCACAATAATTGAGCAGGGGGGGGATTAATGCCCTGGGCATTTTTTCTGCTATAGCGAGTTCTTAATAAAAAATCAAAATCAACCATTTTTTGAGAATTAAACTGAATTAAGCATATTTACGAAAATAAAAAATATCATTAATGCCAAAAAAAAGCCAACTAACATGGCTATTGATTTTACTACCATGTTGAATTTAGTCAATAAAAATTTTTAAGTAAATGATGTTATTAGTCTCTATACTTATACAAAAATACAGTTTAGTACCCCTACAATGATTTTAAAAATTTTTTATTCTTATACTTTTAAATATTTCAAATTTTGATATAATCTTTAAAACATTAAAAAATAATTAAAAATATTCACATTAGAGGAATACTTATTATATTTAAATTAATATTTAAAATAATAGTATTACTAAAATATATTTTATTAATATAAATATTAAAAAAGAATAATATTTATTAGAAAAATATTAAAGTATTTATACTATTAAAGCAACGATATTTTAATTGATTTATAAGTTGTACAATATTGATATAAAATCAATCAAACCTCAAATATTGAAAAAAAAATCACTTTAAAGGCAAAATTAGTACGAAAACTATAAAGAATTAATTAAACGACAAAATTTTAAAAGCAAACTAAAAAATCATTTAAAAATAAATTTTACATTATAACAAGCATAAATATTATTAATCAACTGAAAATAAAATCTCTAATTTGAATATTATTTGTTAAAATTTTAAGAGAAAGAGCTACTTTAATAAGAGTATTTTCCAAACTCGTGAATTTAATTTTACTCGAACCATACCTAGGACATAAAAATTATGCCCAAACTTAACTTGATTCAACACGATATATTATTATGTTAATAAAAACTTTATTTAAGATTAATTTAAAAAATTTTAAAATTTTAAAAATAAAAGTATTTAATATTTTAATTTTAAATATTTCTTGAATATTATTAAACATAAATATTTTATATTTTAATAATAAATTATTAATGTTAACAAAAATAATATATTTTATTATTTAAATAATAAATATTTATAAAATATTGTTATTAGAATAATTTTTTAATAATGTGAATATTTAATCATTTTTAATACTTCAAAGTTTAAAATCTTAAAATATATATAAATAAAAAACTTTTTAAATTGAATAAGTTCAAGAATTGATAGCGTCATTTGCCTAAAAATTTTACTGATGAAGCTTGCTAAGTCAACAAAGTCAATTAGTATGTCAACCAATTAACAACATCAGCATTGCATTTTTAACTGAAGAAAAATATCACCATTATCAAGTAGATCAAAAATTTAAAAATAATTTAATAAAATGATTAAATTTATAAAAATTATAATAGATGGATTAAAACTCAAATTTTAGATATAGTATGGCAGCAGAATTTATCTTTAACAACATAAATACAGATAAATATTTTCCCAAGAAAACCGTTCTTTTATAATAAACCCGGTCCCAGTTAGCTGGCAAATAACTGCCAATCCTCCTTTCCCTTCCCTCCTAGAACGACTGCACCTAACGGTCATTTGAAGTTTGGTAGTTGAAGCTTTTGAAGTTTTGAATAACCACTGGAAAGAAACATCTCAGATTTGTTGAAAGTGCTAATTATAGACATAGTGAGAAAGACAATACAAGTAGTCTAAATTAAACAAGGTCACTCTTTCCAAAAGAAAGATATTTAATTCCCTTCAGTTTCTTCCACCTTCTCTTCAAATCTTCAATCTCCCCCACCAATAACTCAATTGTTTTTTTTTTTTTAACCATGCTTCCTTTAGGGGTTTCATTATTCATTTATTATAGTTACTGGCCTTATTCTCTATCCCTTTCTATTCAAACCGCCTTGTTTTTCTTCTATGGGAAACTTCAAATTCTCTAGGTTTTTCAATTCCAGAACCCACGAGTTTGACTCCCTCCCTTCTACCAACCCTGTTCGTGAAAACCTTCTCAGCAATGCTAACAGTAATAATACAAATCATCACCAGCGAGATGGGTCCTTTTCTAATTCAGTTTTCGGGTTCCTCCAGCGTTTTCAGTCTAGAGGTGAGTCATCGTCTAATAGTAGTTCAGTTTGGTTTTCTGACAGTGTTTCTGAGATGTTTTATTTTTCGGTTATTTGTTTGAGATATTTAGAAAAGACTGATGGGGGTTCAAAGACGGAAGAAGAAGAGAAGGTTTATTCTTGGTTATATGCTTTAGCCCGATCAGAAAGATCTTTGGCTTTTGAATATGTTCGATCCACAGAAAGAGGTTAGCTAACTTTGTTGTTGTTGTTGTTTTTAATGGCTTTTACTGATTGGAATTAGACCTGGCAATATTAGGTACGATCACACAAATTGCAAAGTCTAATTCGAATAGAATTGAATCGGTTGCTTGTTATTAGTAGGATGTTTATAAAACAAGCTCACTTTATATTGAAGGATTTCGATGATTTTCTAGTTATGTTGATGATACATAGGCATACGATCAGTCTTATGAATTCATATTGAAAATGAAATTTTCTGGCAAAAGCTTCCCTTGATCTATTCATCGTTTTTGTGGGGAGGGGTTGCCTACTTGCTCACTTTGTTGCTTTTGAGTAGGCTTGAGCTTTACCGAAGCTGAAAGGAGATTGAAGGAAAATGGCCCAAATTTTCCTCTTGAATATACATTTCCAAGCTCTTGGCATCTTCTATGGAACGCCTTCTTTCATCCTTTCAACATTATTCTGATTGTGTTGTCGGCACTCTCATACATAACCAGTGACAATCCAAATGGATGCATTATGCTTGTATTGGTTTTTATTAGCGTCTCCCTTCGATTCTATCAGGTACTTCTATTGTTTAAGTTGCTCAAATCAACTGACTGTCTAAAAAATTCCGCTTCTAACACGGTTGTTCGTAACTACAAATTTATGCACCCATCCAGGAATATAGCAGTTCAAAAGCAGCCATGCAACTTTCAGAGTTTGTAAGAAATCCGGTTAAAGTACAAAGATGTGCAGGGAGGGTGGTTCAGACAGAATTAATAGTTCAAGTTGACCAAAGAGATGTTGTTCCAGGAGACATTGTCATTTTCGAGCCTGGGGACCTTTTCCCTGGTGATGTCAGACTATTAACTTCAAAACACCTAGTTGTAAGGTATAACAGCTTCAAAATTTCCCTTTTTTTCAATATCTAAAATTTTCCCTTGCGTCCTTTCTTTCGCCTGTAACCCGTGCATCCTTGCTTCTTCCACAGTCAGTCATCATTAACAGGGGAGTCTTGGACAACTGAAAAAGCTGCAGATGTGACAGAAGATAGGAGCACTCCTTTGCTAGAATTAAAGAACATTTGTTTCATGGTAGGTATAGATGCTGCAATATTTGCTCATTTGTTGCTTGTGATATTAATTACTTTTGCAACATTAATGGAATCTAAGGGTCTCATGTAGGAAAATAATCAAATCAGGATTATATGTTGCTATAAGCATATGCTTTAAATTTATATAGCTATGTTACATGTTATTTATCCTGGAAGTTTGTTGCTTTACCAGGAACAATGGCTGGTCATTTAATCATTTGCATAATTGAATCTAAGAAGCATGGCAACTTCAGTTTAGATAATATATCCAACTGTTATCTATCAGTAGGTATTGTCTTCATAGATTAGTACTACGTAATACGCTGAGGTATATATGTTGCGATTAATATTTCAGGGGACAAATGTGGTATCAGGTACTGGCACTGGTCTAGTTGTCTCCACTGGATCCAAGACCTACATAAGCACCATGTTTTCGAAAATCGGGAAACACAAACCTGCAGATAGTTTTGAGAAAGGTATTCGGCAGATATCTTATGTGCTTGTTGGCGTAATGCTTATAGTAGTCACGATCATGATACTGGTAGAGTACTTCACTTTTCATAATTTGAGTGAGAGTACTCTTTTCGGGATCTCGGTTGCATGTGCCCTTACTCCTCAAATGCTTCCCCTCATCATCAACACAAGTCTCGCTAAGGGAGCTCTTGCCATGGCAAGGGAGAGATGTATTGTCAAAAGCTTGTCTGCCATTCGAGACATGGGATCCATGTAAGCCCAAAATTTTCTCCTGAACACAGAGCTGAAAGTCTTAAAATCTGTAAACGGAAGTTAATGTTTACTCCTATGCTACTACTTAAACAAAGCTTGGTGCTATATTGTTACTTAAGCAAAGCTTGTCTGCAATGTTGGAATGTGCCTGACACAAGTGCCGGGCATATTTTGGGAAAGATAAAGAGTCCAAGTAACGTAGGTTATAGGATGTAAAGAGTTGTAGCTCATGTCCTCTGTTGTTACATGCTAGATTCATCAAGTTTCTCATTTTGAAGTATAATGTTTTTTGACATTTTTTACGTTTTTATTTTTTTTGTTTTGACAGGGATATTCTATGTATTGATAAAACGGGAACACTAACCATGAACCGAGCAATCATGGTTAGTCATCTGGATAGCTGGGGTTCACCAAGAGAAAAGGTCTTACGTTTTGCCTTCCTGAATTCCTACTTCAAGAGTGATCAGAAATATCCTCTAGATGACGCGATTTCGGCATTTGTGTACACAAATGGATACCGGTTCCGACCATCCAAATGGAGAAAGATTGATGAAATCCCTTTTGATTTCATGAGAAGAAGAGTATCTGTTATTTTGGAAACAGAATCTGATCCACAAGGCAGAAATAGACAACCCTTTTACAGATTCATGATAACCAAAGGAGCACTTGAAGATGTGGTGAAAGTTTGTTCTTATGTGGAACATGTTGATAAGGGTGAGATTACAGCTTTTTCTACAGAAGATCATCAGCGGATTTTGAATGTGGTGGAAGAACTAAGCAATGAGGGATTACGGGTTATCGGAGTTGCAATCAAGGATCTACAACAAACCGTGAGTTTAAATATCCTTCACTATTTCTTTCTATTTAACTTAGTAATCAAAGTCAACTGCATTTCATGCCATAGGCAAGATGAATTCACCTAGACAACAAGCCCCCCAGCATCCTTGTAAAGCAAGATTTGCATGCAAGAAGAAACTTTGATAACTATGATAGAGGACCAATGCTTAAACCCTTGAATGTAATACAGTATTATGTCATGTTGCAGAAAGGAAGTGAGCAGAACATG
>JBBYHO010000003.1:17615012-17627152 GCA_038382025.1 Adansonia gregorii | reverse complement strand
TGTAGATGATGTCATTAATCGAATGACAAACTTTACACTATTTTCACTTTGATTGTGTCAGGAGGATAAAATGGGAACATGCGTAGGAAATTAGACTTCTGCAACAGTTTGGACATAATATAAAAAATATTTAATATTTAATAAATTATAAAAATAATACAAACATAATATAAATATATAAATATATTAAATTTTATATAATATAAATTATTAATATATTAAAATTTATATAAATATATAATATTTTAAATATAATTATAATATATAAAAATACACTAATATCACAAATTTCAAAGGAAATGCTCCATTCACGAAGGCGTTATCCGATAAGGATGTGTTGTTTCCCCTTTTCTTTGACATATCATATTAGGAAATTTATGATCGAACATTGTTTGCTTAAAAAGGAAAGCCAAAGTCAAAATAACTAATTTGATTTGGTCAGATTTGCTTTGAAGGGTAAGTTATTTTGGTTGAAAGATTTCTGCTTGTGAATAGAAGTATTTATTAATTCTATGAATCTATTTAAATTTAAATTTTAAAATTTAAAATTGATCAAATTTATAATATTATTATATTAATAAATTATATATTAATTTAATTTAAATAACATAATAATAAACATAATATAAATTAGTAGATCAGATCGAGCGAGCTGAACATAAATTTTCATAATCTTTTTCGTTTATTCATTTGCATGATAATTTATTTCTTGCCGAAGATTGTTATACCGGCTAGAAAACTTTAATTCTCATATTCTACATAGATCAAAATTTAGAAATGAAAATCTCATTTCATGGAACATAAAATTATACAAAAATATAAACAAAAAATATGTATAAATTTGTACTCAGAAAATCAAACAATCAGATTGTTCAAAGCAAATTGAAAGTAATACATACAAAAGATTTGCATTTTTTTTTTTTTTTTTACTCCGGAAGGTTGTTCTCCTTTCTAATGAAAACTTCTTATCCTTATAAGATCACCAAACCTACTTAACAATGCTCTCTTTTTTCTGGAACTCCTATCACTTTCTTCATCGAAATGGCCTGAATCAAAATGATCTAATTCCTCACCGTTCATTGCTTCATCATCCGTGAGAAAAGAAGATGATTTTTTCCGGTGATGGGTTGCTGCAACTGTTGCAGCTTTTGGGGTTTCAGCTACATCAAAAATGGAGCCTTTAAGCGGGTCCGAGTTATCGGAGTCTGAATCTTCATCGCTTTCTTTGAGTGGGATTCTGGTATCCTCTTCTTCTTCTGCAATATCCTTGTGTTGTTGTTTATATGGGAATTTTAGACTCAAACAAGTGCTGCTGGATTTATAATGCTTTGGTTTCTTAGCATGTTCTTTACCCTCTTTATGCTCCTTATTATCTGCAGAAATCGATTTTTTTTGTTTCTTAACTTGATCTTGATGATCATCCGTTTCCCAATCCTTCGTAGTTGTTCCTGTTGCTTCACAAAACAATAGCTTCAACTCCCTGATATTCTCAAAAGCCGCTGCTTCATTAATCTTGAGGTTTTCATTCTCTTGGGAAAGTAAATTCAGAGCTTCATCCTTTTGAGTTAAGGCATCTTTGAGTTGGGAATTTTCTTCCCTGGCAATGCTTGATGCTTCTTTGGCTACATTAGCTTCATTTATTGCCTGTTTCATGATGTCACGCAGTTTCTCGTTCTCTTCCTTGGCCTTTTTGTACATGTTTTCAGCCTTTTTATGTGATTCAAGCATTGTCTTGGTCTCTTCTTGTGCAGCATTCCTTTCATCTTCAACTTTTTTAATGCAATCAACAAAGCCTGTCTCTTTCAAATTCCATGCCATAAGTGTTTCTTCAGCTTCTAACCTTAGTCTCTCAGACGTATTTTTGAATCGGTCGGCTTCTTTCTTTGCTTCAAAATACTTCACCTCCATGTTATTCAACTGCACCTTCAAATTTTCTACCAACCGTTTTGATTTCTCGAGCTCATCTTTTGTTATGGAGAGTTTCTCCTTGGCTTGATTTGCTTCTGTTATTACTTCTTTCAATGCTAAGGCTAAATCATCCATGGCTTTCTTGTTGTTTTCTTCAGCTTCTGTTGTGGATTTCAGTTCATTTTTTAGCGAGCTCAGCTCCTCAGTTAGAATCCTGGCCTTTAATGAAGCAACTTTCTCTTCCTCCTGGGCAAGACCCAAGTTCTCTTTGGCCAATTGAAGCTCAGACTCAAGGCTATCAATCAAAGAATGATCATCCCCCATGGAACTCTGAGATGCAGCCTCGGATGAACCTTCCATTTTCTCCAGGTTTTCAAGGAGAGACTTGATTTCTTGCCTGGATTCTTCAAGTGAAACCTTTGTTTGCTCAAGCTCTTTCGTTTGAGCAAAGAATGAATCATACATCTTCTTTTCAGATTCCTTCCTTCTCTCAATTTCTTCCTCCAATTCATGGATTCTGTTCTTACCTTCAGACAACAAATCCATTGCTTCAGACTCAAAAGATTGAACCTTCATAAACTCTTCTTTCAACTTACAAAATGAAGCCTCTTTCTCGGCCAATTTCACCTCTAACTCTTTAGCCTTGCCAAGTTCAATTTTCAAGGATTCAATGTACTTCTCCTTGTTCTTCAGTTCTTCAATTGCACCCATTAGTGAGTCCTTCACTGCAGTAAGGTCTTTATGGATGTCTGCAACTTTCCCTGAGGCCATTGCACTAGACCTCTCACTGGCCTTTTTGAGCTCATCAATCGCTTTATCGCTTCGTTCTTCTTTGGCAGACGACCGATCCTTCATCCTTATTGGTCCCTCCTCAAGCTGCGCCATTTCTTGCTGTTTCTCTGAAACCCGAAAACTCCTTTTCTATCACAAATTTCAAACACAAAAAGCCAAAAAAAAAAAAGATTGATCTTGTTAGACAGAATTCTAAGCAAAACCCTGAAAAGTTCAAGACTTTGATTATGAAAAGAAAACAACAATATTCTAAGCAATAACATGAAAAGTTCAGACTTTGATCATGAAAAAAATAAAATACGTCCAAGAAACAGACATTGATAAAATACCCTGATTGAATTGGAAATGCTTAGAGGGTTTCTTTGGAGAGACAGGAAAGACTTGGCTTGGATCTCTTACCAATGTCAAATAAGAGTTTCCCTCACAAGGCAAACAAGGCTTTTAAAATGTAAACGCAATGAGAGGGTTCTTCTTGAAAAAAAAAAAAAAAGAAGAAAAAACCCAGTTTGACCAAATGGGTTCTAAAAATAAACAAGATTTAGTGATTGAGATATGATATGACTCCAATGTTCTAATAACGGATTACAAATAAAACAAACAAAATCTAACAATATTCAAAAATGTTTAAAAATGGAATAACTTCAGCTAGAAGAACAATGTTGAACAAGAAAAAGCCTAGAAAATCTATTGTTGGGTTTGTTGGGACATTCTCCGAGGTTGACGGGTAATCCAAAAAACCAGAGCTGAAATTTAGAATCTCTGCCGCCACGAGACAAATGGAAGTATCAAAGGAGGGGAGGTGCTTACGAAAATTGGCGGGTTTTGGACTTTGGCTTGCGTTCTTGATTTATTTGTTTTTGGCTGCTGATTTATGCTGACTTTTAGCCGGTTCTAACATGGTCTTCAAAGACTGTTCAACTTCTAAATAACCAAATAAAATAAAATGGAATCCACAAAACAGTGGCGCTGGCCTTGACTTGGTGTCTTACTTATGGAATTGGAAGACCATTCGGATTGTGGTGGATAGTTCAATTTTGATACACAACATCTAACATTTAAGGTCATTTAGGTAGATGGTAAAATTGAAAATAATAGCAACAGTAAAATTAATTATTATAATGTTGAAATTAAATATTGTAATGTTAAAAATCAATGATAGGATATGTTAAATTTAATTATAGTAACAATGGTAAAATGAGAATAAAAAATAATCATTAATACTGTGTTTGGAGGGAGGAATAGCAAAGCCATTTCCCCTGTCCTATTAGCCCTTATTCTTCAATGAATACTAATTAATTTGTTTGGTTCAATTTTGTAGCTATACGTATAATAGCTATTTCATGTTAATAATTGATGAATAGCAATTCTTGGCTTAGAGCCAAGAATAGCTATTACAAGGCTATTCAATAACACATGATATAGAATTTTTTTTACTTTATGCCATTTTACCTTTTCATATTATTATTAAAATATTTAGTATATTAAGTATTATTAAAATATTTTGATATATAATTAAATATTATTAAAATATTTTAATATATATTTGTAAATGTTTAGTAATATAACATTAAATATTTTTAACATCTTTTAAAATAATGTTAATATTTTATTATATTTTATTAAATATTAATAAAATATTAAGAAATTTATATATTAATAAAATTAATTATATATTATTAAAATATATTATTAATTTTATTACTATTTAAATATATTATTAAGTACATTACTAATTATTATTAATATACTATTAACATTAATATTTTTCAATACTACTAAAATTTAAATATTAAATTATTTTTTTTAAAATTTTAAGATATTAATCTATATTATTAAAATATTATTTTGGTGTTATTAAATATTAATAAAATTTGAATATAATATTAAAATATTATTTACTTAAATCAAGGGTAAAATAGTCAATGTAACATCATTTAACCAACCGAACAATATAATATTATTCTTTCTTTATACCTTTCAATCAACCAAACTTGATAATACTTATTCACTCTCTATTTCATTCTCACTAAATAAGTATTCCAATCCTTCTCTATTCTATTACAGAAAAGCAAATATATTGTAAAAATATTAAATTAAAATATATATATATTTTTTAAATAATTAACAATCATATTTATGTTAAATTATAATTAAAATTATATTTAAGTTAAATAATAATATAAATATTATTTATATAAAAATAAATTTAATTTTTTTTAAAAAATGAAGGATATTAAAAATTATATTTATATTAAAAAAAAGTGAAAAGAGCGAATAGGAGATTTCTCCTCTTTATTCCATTCCAATGGAGGGTCCAATTACTCAACTGGACACCTGCCCATTGGAAGGGCCTATAGGATTTTTTCTTTTTCACCCCACTGGGTGATCAAAACTCACCTCTAATGACATAGGTATACAATTATATATGCAAATTGGATTATAATATTACAAATAAACTTTACATAAAAATATTAAAAAATTAATGTGGAATAAGTAAGAAAAATAATAAAATATTGAAGATCAATATGCCATTATGATAAAGTTATAAAAAAAGCTATTAAAGAGATGTGTAAGCATCAATCAAGTTGTTAACAAATATTATCAAACCAAAATACTTACAGCTTATCGACCAATGATAGAAGAAAAATCTTACAAACCAAAAGAAAGAGAGTTGTATATAAATATATTAAACATATTATATTCGTATATATATTATGTTTAAACTTACGGATTTATTAAAAACCCAATGGTTTGATGCAATAAAAGCATCTCGATAATAAAAAGAAAATGGCTCCTAAAAAACTCGTAATTAGATCAACAAAATTTCAGTGCAAGAGAACTCGAAGTCACATAAGTTGAGAAGGTAAATTTAGAAATTTCGGATTGATCCCATACGGTAGAGATGCCTGAACATAAATATGATATTAACATCAAGTACTGAACGAATTTTCTAATAAAGCAATCCATCAGCAGTATATGCTCGTTCATCATGAAACTTGGATTGAGATGAGTTTAGATGTAATTCTCTAAACGAAGATTAGGAGGATGGTTTCATTTAAAGATATAATACTATTATTTTATATTTGATTTCATTGTGAAGGGTAAAAAAAAGGTCCAACCGTATAAAAAAGAAAAGCGTATTACAATTACATGCATTGAAACGATTCCTCAATTGCCAATAATATTCAATGTACCTTGTAGCTCTTCATGAACCCTTTTTTTTAAGAACATAAGTAAATCGAACTGATCAAAAGGCGGAACAAAGCAAAAGAATTAATCCCACTAGCCTACCTCACTTTTCTTTTTACAAAAGTTACCCCAAAAAGAAAAGAAATGAACCCAAAGACAAACAAAAACAAAACCAAACACTAATCAGAAAAGGCTCTAAGATGCATGACTCCAATTAACTTATACATACATATCAATACGCACCTTGCAAAGTTATCAACCACCTGGCATATTGTTTCAGCACACTAGATGAATAAACCAGCAAGGTTGCGCATAGGGCAATCAGAAGCTAAAGCAAGCATGCTCGATCAAATACCCTCGACATGCCTGGCTTAATCCCCGCTCAGCAATCATATAACTTTGAGTGCCCAGTGAGTCCAACTGGTGGTGAAATTGCACAAGCTACAGTGCCATAAAATCTAATATTAAATGCAACTTGCTACCAGGAAGCCACAATGTTATATTACAGACCTCATCGACGTAGGGTCCTATTTATGTGTCATCAAAGTGAAAGTAGTCAGCAACTTTCAGGTGATCCGCAAGCTGGCTGACAGAAGACTGCACAACATCAGAATTTGGAGAGAGAGAATTAGGAAGTTGTGGTAGGCAAAGAGGCAGATATTGATCAGTCCCTTCTGAAGGGCAGAAGGCAGAAAGCACAGCTCGACAGAATATGAATCTGGAGAAAAGTCACGAGATACGGTCATTACAATTCGTTCATATCGAAATTGTCCAAGACCAAGGCTCAAAGATGATGACACCAATATATTCTAGCACCGATGCCTAGCAGCATCTCCCCACTACCTCCAATTGACAACAATGATTAACGACAACCCAAAACAGGGCCAACAAGTGCAATGGGGTGCAATAAGACAGGAGAAAAACTCTTGGCTCTGTCCTATGATATCATTCAGTAGATTTTTGTCTCAGCATGCCTCCATTAAACCAAGCAAAATTTATTTAATTATATTTACACAAACAACAGCTACCGAGATAAAGATGAAAGATGAAATACCTAACAATAAGCCGCCTTAAAAACGGATCAGATAAAACCTGCGCCCAAACCAGATCCAGGCTAGGTGATTTGCAGAGAATTACCTCCCACTTGGAGAAAGCAGCAGAGAGTATGTTTTCAGCACTATTTAAAACTTCCTAAAAGTATAAAAGTTAAGCAAGTGAAAGTAAGACCATAGGCACAGAGAGAATGTAATATTTGATAAACTCAAAAACAATTTGACAATTTACCATATCATTATCAGACAAGGAGAATCCAACCATTTGGCAAAAGGCTTGCAGAGGAGCAGCCAAGAAAAAGGTAAATTGACTTCCATTCTGAGTAATATCAGCACTTGATGGGTCCTTGAACATTGGTCTCAAAGGCGAAAGCAGTAGGGCAGGTTTCTCTCCCCTTTCTGCACCATATAAGACCTGAAATTCATAGTAATTTGAAGTGTAAGCAACCACATGATAAATGAAAATTCAGATGAAAGCAAGATGAGATACTGTGAAGCCTCCCGCATCAGAAATTGTACAAACACGCAGTTAACTAAAAGTTTAATGAAGCCATTTGCAGCTTAGCAGACCCCACACCTCTTCCAAAAATGTAAAAGAACCTAACATCCAGCTGCAAACAAACTTGTTCTCTCAGAGGAGGCTAAAATAAATTTTAATTAATAGTTAAATTGTTTTTTTTTTTTTTTTTCAATCTCAGTTGAATATTGAAAGAACATTTTAGAGGTAGGTTCACCTCTTAGGAAAGATTCATGAAACCGTGGAATAAAAAAATGAAGCCTAAACATTGACATTTCATACAAAGGGTAAAATCCATCTATTCAGTTTAGTTATTATCCATCCTTTTCATCTCCAAAGGGCATAGAAATAGGAAGGAATTTACTTGCATACTGCAGCAAGAACAATCTGCCTTATGACCACAGACCATTCTACGGGTTTTACATAAGGCATTGTGATGAATTTAACTTTATTTGCAAGTCTTAGTAAACAATCTACTTTATTGTTATCACAAACCAGCCTGGAGGTTTTTCATATCCTCTCAAATATTCACATTGCTTTTTTTCATCTTTTTATTCCAATTCCATATTGTGACTGCTTAACATAGTAGATATAGAAAAAAAAAAAAAAAAGAGAAAGGAAAATAAGTGATTTTAGGCTATAAACTTTCTAAATTTAAAGAATACGACAAAATTCTTTCAAATAAACCCCACCAAAGAACACTATAACATGTCACCTTTTGAAGACAACAGAAAACTCTGGCAAAAACTACAGTTATATATAGTAAAATATATGTATCCTGGCAGGCATAGACCAAGTTATGACAAACCTGCCTTGAATGCATGGCTGCTGTCACTATCAATGATCAAGAAAAGAGGCCTTCGTGTGAAAGGGATTATATCACCAGGATAGAGGTTACATGAACCTGTGAATCCCAGAGATTCATAACTAAGATAAATTGGAACATACTAAATAAAATTCATATTGCACAAATTCAGGAGTTTCAGTCCACAAAACCCTCAGGATAAAAGCTGAACATAGCATATAGTATCACATATGGCTATAGCTACCTACCATCATTTCCTTTAGGACCTAACCACAGGTAATCATTATAATAGTCACTAGGCCCTTTCTCGCCATTAATGCGGGATTCAGGAGCAGAGCACTTCTGTTCTAGGGAATTATGAGATGCGAGCTTGTTTTTTGTTGTTCTCCTAGATCCTCCTGAAGTTTCTATCCCGGAAGCGTTAATCTGAACAGGCTTCCCTGCATATTCATCACTTTGTCAACAATTTACGAAGAAAAAAGACATTCAAATTATTTGGGGGGGGAAAAAAATCTCAGATAACAATGATGTGGAAGCAAAATTACCTGAGGCTGATAAATAAACTAGCAAAATGCTCTCTGGAGGAAGCTCCTCGCAAATTGTTGCCATAACCTGCCCAAATATTATTCGGTGAACATCATCTGTGATACAATTGCAGCAGGCTAGCAAACAATTATTAATATGACTAGATCCATCTAAATTTGGATAAAGTTTTCATTGAATTACAGATCATTAATTACTGATTTATGTAGATATTGTGCCTAATACCCTATAACATAACAGTATCTATATCCAACAAAATAATATGGTTAAATAAAGCTAACTCACACAGACAAAAATTAACCTTTTACATATTCCATGAGAACTGAGGCGCACATGAGTAAATTAACATTAGGTATCAAATTGCTAAGGAACATGCAAACTTTTTCTTTCTTTTCCTTTCTGTTTAAAAGCAAATATGATAGCCATAGGAAGATTATGTCATTGATAGACTAAAAATGCAATCAGATAAACCATAAGAAATTATGCTGTTGACAGACTAAAACTGCAGCCTCCCATCACAAATAGTACAAACATACAGTTAACTACAAGCTTAATTAAACTATTTGCAGCTTAGCAGACCCCACACCTCTTCCAACAATAGTAAAAGAACCTAACACCTAGCCGTGAACAAAAATGTTCCAAGTGGTGCCATTCTCATAGGAGGCTCATATATTTTAATTAATTATTTTCTTCGTTTTTATTTTGTTCAACTCTGTTTGATTATTGAAAGAGCATTTTAGATGTAGGTTTGAATTGTACTCGGGAAGATACAAGAAACCTCAGAATCAAGTAGTGGAACAAAATTTCTTAAAACCACCAAAAAGAATCTAAAAAAGGGGCCCTAACCTACTTGTCTCCGACTAACAGAAAAACTTTACAGTAGCAAGTTCAATAAACAGGGTTTATAACTCACTGCTATCAAATGTGTTACTGACAGTCGATACAGGATAGCCTTCCTAGGATTTGGAAGTAAAGTCGGGTCAGACATGTCTACAGCCAAATTCATATCTATTAGTCCAGAAGCTCCAGTATAATCAACTGCAACACCATTCTCCTTTTGTTCAGGAGGATGCTTCTGGTAAAATGATCCACTAGGCTCCCACTCTAAACATTGCAGCATTCTGTATGTATCCAGAGTAAGTTCTGCAAATTTTACCTAAAAATGACAAGAATAACAGATTACGAAAATCTCAATTTGGAGGTTAGAGCTAACTTTTGAACAATCTCAAAACCAAAATGATCAGACCAACAAATAAAGCTTTCACCTCATTCCTGTGATAACTCATCAGGATTGCATCTTGGAACTTTACAACCTTTTTTGCATGGAATCGCGCCACATACGGAGCAGAATTTGGATGACAGTCAAACATAGCACAGTACCGAAATGGCCTCGAACTTGTGATTGTAAAATTTGTATCTACATTTATAAAGCGGAGAATTTCTTGCACTACTAGCTTCCACTCCTTAAAGTTTGTTTCCTGAAAAAAAAAAAAATATCATATGCCCTTATAATATGTCCCTCCAGAACCAAACGTTTCCTTACAGAATACTTTATCATCCTCTAATGTACTGGACAGCAGTCAATAGCCGCTATGAATAAATTGAAAGGGAGGAAAAGATGCATATCCATCAATTTAAAAAAATATATATTATGAAAGCTTTTCACTTCAAATACTTTAATGACCTAGTCTATAAGAAAGAACTACTTATTTTTCCTTTCAAGGGTGAAAGAGCAGAAGAAAATTTTAACTCAGCCTAAGAAATTTTCAATTGTTACACAAAATTGAAATTGAAAAAAAAAGGTTTATAAGAATCGACTTAGACATAAACATCACCGGAACATGATGTTATCCTTATTTTTTAGCTCAGTCATTATTATCAAATAAAATTGATGGTGATTCAAATAGGTGACAACTGACTTTAAAAAAAATTAAAGACAAAGGCCCAACTTTTTTCCTTTTTTTTTTATTGCAAAATACTGAAGAATATATTTCGAAACTGAGTGATAAACCAAATAAAGATGGCAGATCCATTCATTCAAAATGTGGATTTTTTATAAAAATTAAAGTTAAATTTCTTAAGTAAAGTTACCTGAATTCTATTCTTAGTATCCTTTTGGGGGTGGGGGGAAGAGATTTGAGTTCTATTATTTGAGAATAATTTATTGGTAATTTTAAAAGTAATCAATAATACACAATAATACTACCCGGAGTTCATCATACCATCATATGCCATTAGAGGAAAAAAATAAAAATATAATTAAAAGAAGAAAGGAAAACCCTTTTCATTTTCTTAACATCCCAAAGAAATCGAGGAAAAAATTTTATTTGTCTCTGAGAAAAACCTAAATTCTATTCTTGCTATTAATTCACAATTTCCCTTGGCAGCCAAAGAGAGCAGAAGAAAACTGAAAAAGCATCATATCCAACAACAGTAAAATATATATATACACAAATAAATAAAATTCAGCTTGAAATTCTACAATAAAAAAAAAAAAAGTAAATTTCGTTTTTACCCGGAAATTAGCCTTGCAATCATCAACAAGAGCTCTAAGCTTTTCAACGACAACTTTCACCGTCTCGGTCCGGTTCAAAATCAAGGAAACCTGCAAAAACCGGGCGTAAAATCTCAACTCCTTAAACCGGACTCCAAGATCCTTCACTTGACACCCTTCGAAATACCTCCTCTTCAAAATCGCTTCATAGAAAACGTACGCTTCGACTAGAAACCTAGCCTCGCTCGTCCTCATGTACTGGGCAAAATACAGCTGGCCGATCCGACTGGCGATCTCGCCAATCTCCCACCGGTTCAGACCGGCTTTGACAAGTTCGGCTCGGTGCTCTTGCTGGTACTTCCATAACCGCATGTAGGCTTTGAAGACTTTCTGGAAATAGTGTTGGCCTTGCGCTCGTCCGTACGACGGGAAGTCCCGCACTCGTGCAAATTTACGGTCCGCGCTCTCGAAAAGAGCTCGGAAGGTCCTGGAAACAACGTCGTCGTTCCCCGCCATGTACGGAACAGTATACCAATAGTTATATCAATTTCAAAAAAAAAAAAAAAAGTGGAGAGACTTAGGGGCTTGTTAGGGTGATTTGGTGACGGTTACGGTGTACATCGGGGAACGTTTCACAGAAATCTAGCGAGAGAGAGAGAGTAAGTATGCGGACTTTCCTGAGCTGAGCTGTAGTTTTATGGGTGTCAGCGTAATGTTCCTTTTTCTTTTTTTTTTTTTTGGGCTTTTTCTATAATTGTTTTTGAGTTTGCAAGGTTTGTGGATTTAAATTACGTGCGTTTTCAGCCGTATTATAACTGTGGTCATGTATTTAATAAATAT
>JBBYHO010000003.1:17594190-17604501 GCA_038382025.1 Adansonia gregorii | reverse complement strand
AAAAAAATAATACTATAAATCTTGTTTAAAATGTTCTATAATCTCTTTCTTTGAACTTAAAAAGAAATCCCCTTTTATATATTTTTATATATATATACATATTTTTTTTTCTTGTTGGTGTACATCTTGATCTTTTGCTTGATTACATTTTTTTTTCTAACATTATTGTTGAATTTATAATAATGGGCATGAAAATCATTTCACTAAATGACAATGTATACACATTTTCAAAAAAGGAATGGGATACATGGTTGATAATGCAACAATTTTAATGTGTAAAGTTTCATTGAAATAAGAGTTCATTTTTTGTACACCGGTGATGAATTTTTTTTCTAAAAAATAAATTTTAAAATATATATTTATTATATATTTTATTTTTATTATATTTTAAAATATACATGACATTTTGTTAACTTTGATCATTATTCTACAAAAAAGTAATATTAGAATTTATGGCAACTACTTATTGGGTGATTTTATAAAAAATAGTTTTTAGAAAATGTGGGCATTTTTTGATTTTTTAAATTATTGAAAGACAATAATATCTTTAAATTTATAAT
The DNA here is from genome assembly GCA_038382025.1 of Adansonia gregorii. Taxonomy (NCBI): domain Eukaryota; kingdom Viridiplantae; phylum Streptophyta; class Magnoliopsida; order Malvales; family Malvaceae; genus Adansonia; species Adansonia gregorii. Next base: position 17,603,941 of record JBBYHO010000003.1, on the reverse strand, counting down.
TATTAATATATATTTTATTTAATGCTTTGATAATTTTTTAACTAAATTAATGTATAATAGTAAGTGTAAATAGATATATCTTCTATTGAGTAAAGAAATTTATCTTCTATCGAGTACTAACTTGACTGACTTCGTCGACGGATGCAAAAAAGAGAGTCATTTTTATTCTTTACGCCCTTTTTGCCGATGCAGCTTAAGTCCCTCTTGGGTTGGGTCTTATTTCCGCAATTTCGCTTTAATACAAAGGCCAAACACGCCCAATGCTTGCCCAACCTCAGCGCGCGCACCGCGCACCACGCGTCTAATACAAACCACCACCTTGACTGGCCGAGATCGGGAAATTTTATTTTTCGAGATTGAAGGCAAGGAGAGATGTGGGTATTTTATCTGATCTCGTTGCCTTTAACCCTGGGCATGGTTGTTTTCACCTTGAGGTACTTCGCAGGCCCCGATGTCCCTCGTTATGTCCTCCTTACCGTCGGATACGCTTGGTTCTGTTCTCTTTCCATCATCATTCTTGTCCCCGCCGATATCTGGATGGTAATTTTTTTTAAATTCATTTGAAAATTTGTTTAATTGATCAGTTTTTTTTGGCAGGTTAGGGCTAACTGAATTCGAAAATTTTATGTTTAATTTTGTGCAGACAATATCAAAGCCGGAAAACGCTAATGAAAATGGAGTTATTTCGTTCTTTTGGAGCTGGTCTTATTGGGGTACCTTTCTCCTTACCTGGTACGTTTTTTTTTTTTGTTCCTTTACCGAAGTTCCCAATTCCTAGTTTATTTACAGTTCGTTAATAGATGTCTATTTATGGAACTGAAATTCATGCGGATAAACAAATTTACTTTATTCTAGATCAATTTCTTTAGTGGCACATTTGTTTAAGTTTTCTATAAGATGAAAATTTTCCCTTTTTGGGATGGATATATGTTGTCAAATTTTTAGATTTCCCTTTTGTTCTCTCTACCTGAATGTTAAAATGTTAAAGTCTGCATCCTTATTGTCGTTATTTTGCTGCCTTTTCGTCAGGTGGGTTTGAAATGACAATGATTTATGTTGTACTTGTCCTTTTGTTGAATTGTCCAGTGTGTTAATGTTGTGGGATGATTTTGTTGCGGGTAGAGATGATCCTTTTAGGTGGTTTTGCAGATTGTGGTGCATTTCCTCATATATTAATTATGTTATCTCTAAGCAGGGCTGTGGTGCCCCTTATTCAGGGTTTTGAAGATGCCGGAGACTTCTCAGTGACTGAAAGATTGAAGACTAGCGTGCATGTCAACTTAGTCTTCTATTCAGTTGTGGGTTCTATTGGCCTTGTGGGGCTTATTCTCCTCATCACCATGCACAGGAACTGGTACACCATTCTTTCTTTATAAATTGCTGATTTTCTTTGGTTTTATTATAGTCTATCCGAGATGATCTTGGTTGTCTTATAAAGATTAGGATTATATTGGAAGTTGTTTCAAGTTCTGATATCTTTTCTTAAGTCTCTGGCTCACTGTTCTTATCGTGAGCGCTGAATTTGCTTTTCTAGACGAGATATGTTTCATGCAGATTTTTCCTCCTGATAACTTCTATAATATTTAGAAAAATGGAGATTTTTCCTCCTGATAACTTCTATAACATATAGAAAAATGGACGTAACAGAATTTTCCTTGCTTGTCCGCTTACACATTGTTCTTATATCCTGTTACTTGATAACTTCACGCTGACAGGAGCGGTGATATCCTTGGTTTAGCTATGGGCTTGTCGAATACATTTGGGCTTGTTACCGGAGCATTTCTTCTTGGCTTTGGCTTGAGTGAAATTCCAAAGAGCCTTTGGAGAAATGCAGATTGGACCATCCGCCAAAAGGTCCTTTCTCATAAAATTGCCAAAATGGCCGTGAAGCTTGATGAAGCTCATCAGGAACTTTCAAATGCTATTGTGGTATTTGCTATGCCCATTGTTCTTTTAAAATTTCTTTCCCATCTTCACACCTACTTCCATTCAAATAATTTTATGCATATATAAGTTTATCCTAGTAGAATGAATTATGGGTTTAATGCATGCACATATGCATCTCAAAAGTCGTTCATTCTCACTCACATCCATGCACGCAGGCATGAGCATACCATACTTGCTCATTTTTACATTTGTGCAAGTGAAATACCTTGGAGTTTCCACATGCTATTAGCAATAAGTTCATCAGCAATTCCAATTTCTCTTATTTGTCCTCTGAGGCTGGACATTCTTTGATTATTTTTCTTGTTTGTTTAACTATCATTTGCTTCATTCAGGTTGCCCAAGCAACATCCAACCAGATGTCCAAGCGTGATCCTTTGAGACCATGCATGGATGTTATTGATAATATGTTAGCTCAAATGGTATTTTCTTTTTGTTTTCATTTGCAAATTTTTCTACAAACGAGGATCTCTTTTATGGAATATTGACTTTGTACGCTTCATATATTCTCCAGTTTACGGAAGACCCATCCTTTAAGCCACAAGGTGGTCGGTTGGGAGAAAATGATATGGACTACGATTCAGATGAGAAATCAATGGCGACACTCAGACGTCATCTTAGGCTAGCTCGAGAAGAATATTATCGGTACAAAAGGTAAACTAGGTGCTGATTTTACACTTTAAGTTTGTTATTAACTCAGAATGTTGACTTAAATCCAAGTTGTATACCACCTTCAAACCGTTTTAAATGTGCTGGAAAATGGTTATTTTAATCCTCTGCTTTTGTAAATTTTTGTTGTCTTATGGGAGTAAGTACTTTTGTTCATTCCTGGATTTAAATAGATTGCGTATAGACTTTCAATCTGACTGTGTATTGAAACATTTGCTGTTTTGTATCTGGAACGTGGTTGGTTTTGCAGTGAGTACATGACCTATGTCTCAAAGGCACTTGAGCTTGAAGATACAATGAAAAATTACGAACGTCACAGTTCAACTGGATGGTTTTCTTCAAACTTTGTTTTCATCTGTCCATTCTAGTTTTTTTGACATTCTAGTTATTTTTCCTCAAACTTTAAGGTTCATATATGATGTCATTTCAGGAAATATGTATCAAGTTTCAGACGTGGTCGCTCTGGGAAAACAGGAACACTCTTAGATACAATGGGTAATGAGACCTTTATTGATTTGTGTTGCAGAATCAGCATTTGCCTTGTTTCATGATTCTTTGCTTATGTTTGGTTCTCGAAAGACCCAAAAGCTTTAAGTCTTTTACTTTTTCCCTATCTTTCTGAGAAGTATCTGGTGGTATCATCATTTGAAATCAATACTCTAAATTCTCTTCTTTGTTTGGTTTATAAGGATATGTTATCCTTAGTTTTTAAATAATGTTATCAACTGTGTTCCTAAAGAAAGTGGTTTGTATGGTTCTTGGATGTGCGCAGGGTCCTCAAATGATGTATATAATGGTTTTGTATCCACGACAAAAGTTGTTTTATATTCTTGAACTAAATGATGATTCATTTGCAGAATTTATTTGGCGATGCATCCTAAGGGACCAACTAAAGAAGGTCTTGGCTATTATACTTGGTATCATGTCCGTAGCAATTCTTTTAGCTGAGGCTACACTTTTACCTAGAGGAGTTGACCTGTCTCTTTTCTCTATTCTTATAAATTCAGTCAAGAAGCAGGAGGTGCTTGTACAGGTAAAAGTTTTGCATTATTCGCCTGTGAAGAGATTCAAATCTTGTAATTTCATAGAGATTTTGTAGTCGTGATTCTATTATTCGATTGGGCTAGAAATCGTAGTAGGTCTAGTAAAATTTCAATTTGGCAATGTCTTCTTTCTTGCCCTGTGCATGTTTCCACTTCAAAATTGCCTCACATTGCATGTAGTTGGTAACTACTGCCGTTGGCATCATATCTTTTGTTTGATATTTCCATATATAACTTGTTCTCTTCTGTACCATTCCCTTCTTTTCCCACTTTTCTGCTGATTACTTTTTCTTCCAGGTCTTTGCTTTTGTACCTTTGATGTATATGTGCGTCTGCACATATTATTCCTTGTTCAAGATTGGAATGTTAATGTTTTACTCATTAACACCAAGGCAGACTAGTTCAGTCAGCTTGCTCATGATATGCTCGTAAGTTTTCCTCGGAGATCTATCGTTATTGGCTTTTTTTATTTCCTTATTTTTGCTTTTGGAAATCAAATTACTTATTAACATCTCTTGCTAGGATGGTTGCTCGGTATGCTCCTCCAATTTCTTACAACTTTCTCAATCTCATTAGCCTCGGTGGTAAAAAAACCATATTTGAAAAGGTAATTCTTCTGCAGCATTCATTGGCTGTCGAATGTTTACATCCAGTGGCTCCAATGGTTATAGAAACTTGAAAGAAAGATAAGACAAATATGACTTGGCCCTAACTGACATTCCACGTATGATCTGTAATAGACAATGTATAGTTTGATTATCTTCTTAATATGTTTCAAAATGTTAAGCCCTTCTGTTATACAGGGGGGAAATACTAGTGTTAGTGTGTTTAGTTTGATTTGCTGGTTTGGTGTCTGTCACTATTAGACATGCAAAATTAATAAAAATAAAAATAATAATAAAAAAATAATAATCAGCCAATTAAATTATCTTCTTATTTGGTTGGCTGTCATATATAATATGTGAGTTTTATGTCTGATCTAAAATTGATCTCAACCTCCAGTTCCCAAAATTTGCTAGCACAATATATTGCATTTTATCATATTTGGTCCAATTTTTTATGTTTATTTTTTATTTTTCACTTTGCTCAAAAGCTCGAACCTAGGTGCTTTATTATCAAACTGGGCATGTGTGCTAATTTTTTCTTTCCCTGTATAGTTTTTGATAGTTTTAAACTTTTCATTGCAGCGAATGGGGAACATTGATGACGCTGTTCCTTTCTTTGGAGAAGGTTTCAACAACATTTATCCACTTATCATGGTTGTTTACACCTTGTTAGTTGCTAGCAATTTCTTTGATCGCGTGGCTGGTTTCTTCGGGAACTGGAAGAGACTTCGATTTCAAACTGAGGCAGATGATATGGATGGATTCGATCCCTCAGGATTAATTATCCTGCAAAAGGGTAAGGATCCAATATTTGATTATTCTAAATTGAAATGCTGCATGTTTGGTAATATCTTCCCACCGTAAATAAATACTTACTGTTTCTAATTTTTGTCAGTTGGAAGTGCACAGTTTAAGAAGTGTATTTGACATTTGCATGATAGGAATTATCATAAGTGGTTAATGATCGTGCTTTTGCAGTTGATGTGACACATTATAACCGAGTAAAGGTTATGGTGTAAAGTGAATAATTAATGCTCGTCGGAATCTGGTAATGGGAAAATGGAGTACTATTATGGGGCAAAGGAGTAGCAGTGATTTGTGAATTCTGAAAATATCCGCTCTTTATCATGATTTAATTTCCTTGCTAACAATAATTTAGATATATGATCAGGATTTAATAAGTTGTCATCTTTTTACAGAACGATCATGGCTCGAACAAGGATGCCAGGTTGGCGAACAAGTAATCCCATTGGCAAGGAATTTCAATGGTTCTGATATTGAGTATGGCAACAATATTACAGTATGTAACCAATCTTCAAAGATTGAAGCCTTTTTTTAATAGTGCAACTAATCAAAGTTATTATGAATTATAGATTCATTCCTGCCTTTTTTTTTTTTGCTTTTTTGTTCAATTGCTGACTTGATGTGAACTGGTCAGGATTGTACTGTTGTTGAAATGAAGCCAACAACCACTGGTGGTGTGAAGGCATCTCCCTCGAGACCTGTAAAAGAAGAGACCTGTAAATATGGCACAAGCAGAGAAGCCATCAGCAACAAGTATGCTGCCATTAGAGGACAGAGTCGACCAGTGTCAATTCCAAAACCAATGGAGAATAACATAACCTCTGCTAAGGTTTCATTGCTCGCAGCAGGCAGCTCACATTCTAGTAACCAGAAGGGAGGGCCATCCACTCGATTGGCCTCAACATGGCGATCAATGAAATCTGGTTTTCAAAATATTAAAGCAAATATTGAAGCCAGAAAGTTTCTTCCTATACGCCAGAATCAGGATGCCGAACTCTTTCCTTGTGTCAACTCATCTGATTCTGAGTCCCTAGACGAGATATTCCAGAGATTGAAACGACCGTCTCTAGACCATAGTGATGAGAATGAAAATGAGAACGACACAGAAATCATGATCATGGGTTCTACAAGATGATATTGAATTCATTCGAAGAAATGTGCTTGTTGCTGTCCTGGAAACAGCAATGCGAAGAAATTTACAGATCAGATCAAATGGCTCATTGAAATTTTACGGTCCTGTAGGCGAGGGAGGATGTTTTGCTGTATTGGGATAATGTCAACAGTTGTAAATTTCGGACAAATACAGGAGGGAAAATAATTATTCCCCCATGATTGAAGCAAATTTTTGTAATTTGAATTGAACTTGTAATGTAGGCATGTAGCGTCTTAGACACGATATTATACATCCTGACCTGATAGAATCTGAAAACGTCTCTGTTTTTAGGACAATTCTACCGTAACTGTCTGAAAAATCAAGTTTATGCACACATCTCATCTGAATGTTATGATCTTCGGTATTGACGCCACTTGTATATGTGATGATCTTCAAGAAGATTAAAGAGGAAAGAAAGAACGAACTAACTAATATTTATAATATACCATAATCACAGGACTCAAGTTTAAATATTCGTTCTCATCCCATAATTATGTGACAAAAAATATATATATACATATACATATATATATATATATATGCACAATTTATTGAATTTGATTCCTAGAAAATTAATTCACTCTTCTAGTTAATCTTATGCTCATTGAATGCCTCGGGACATCCTTCTTCTCCTTGAAACGTACCAACTTAGACCAAAACCCTTTATTCTTCTTCTTCTTCCCATTCTTAGCCTCTTCTTCATCATCCAAGTTCCTTGGTACGAAAGCAATCGATCTACTCTTCTTCAAACCATTACTAGTACCAACCTTTACCATGGAAGACGATGACAACGACCCCATGATTCCCATCACCTTACCGGAACCGTTTCGCTCATGGAAATTACAATGTCGAGCCGGAGAGGCAGCAGAGTTTGAAGATGAAGACGAAGCTGAAGCCGAAGAGTAATAGGCAGGATTAAAGGACAGTGAAGGAGCGAACCTTGAAGAAGCTTCTTTGTATGGAGCAGAACAAAGACGAGATAACCTCTCTCTGAGACAAGAAGGGCAAACCCCTTGCTTTTCCTGGTCATTGGGGTGCTTCTTGCATCCATGGTCTGATCCAGAGAACTCCATGTCAGAATACTTCCTTTCTTCTTCTTCTTCTTTTTTTTTTTTTTTTTTAAGTTTTCGACTGTTCATGATTTTTGCTTGCTTTGCTGTTATATATAGACAGGACAACATGGGAAAAAAAAAAAAAAGAAAAAACAAATTCCACTTGGTTGCCAAGAAGGTTCCTCGTATAGTCGAATGCAAAATGCAACCAAACATCTTTGCATTACAAGTTAGTGGGACAGTACAGATCAATGTGAAGTTCATCACCGTTGGGTCATAGTAAAGATCATGCACAGCCTACATGATGCAGATGACAATATTCACAACAGTCCGTGACTATAGCTTTCTTACCCTCAAATGCAATGGGGACAAAAGGTAAAGTAAAATGATGCCCTTTTTTCATTCTAAAATTGTCTATTTTTCCTTTTGCATGCATTTTTTAAAAAAATAAAAAAATAAAAATTTACCACATTTTCTAAATTTACAGAAATTAAACTATAAATATTCAGTAACTAAATGGGAATGGAAGTAAAGAAAACCAGCCATACCTAACAAAATAAATGCTTCTTGGCCAATAAAAGAAACAACAAAGCTTTATTTACAACTTTAATTTGAAATTGATGGTTTTTGATATTATAAAATGATAAATCTTATTTTCTTTTCGATCAAATTAGAGTTAAGGGTTATTTATTGTAATTGTTTATGATTTTTGGAAGAACGTAAGACGTGGAAAGAATAAAAGGGTCTCGAGCCACGGCGTGGGGTTGAAAGTCGCCGCACGAGGATTATAGTTTTCATTAATTTAAACCAATAACATGCTTTCTTTTTGGTCATTCACATAATTATATTATATTAAAAACCCTCTGTGCATTGAGAGAAAAAAAGCTATGCAATCCATTATTACAATATAAATTTGATAATTTAAAATATAATAAATCAATATAATTTAATATGATATAAAATTAAATGAATTTAAATTTTATATATTTATATTCGTGTAAATTTATTTATGATATATAAATGTATTTGAGTTTTGTACGAATTGAAACACATTAATTGTATTTACACGTTGATTTATGTTTCTCAGTTACATTTTAATTCGTTTTAATTTATTTCTTCAATTATTAATATTTAAAATAATAAATTAATTTATTTTTTATGTTTAAGCTTATTAATGTTTTTAAACAAATTAATTGTGTTATATTTAAACATGTTAGTTGTTTTAATAATAGTACATTATATAATATAATCCGTGCAGTCAACATGTAACATTTACATTTTACATTTTGGGAAGAATTTTTGTTTAATATCTATCCGAGTTTAATCTTTGTTGAAAATATTCTAAAATAAAATTCTAAAATTGCGTTTGAAAATTTTTATTCTAAGCAATATATTTGAATTTTAAAAATAATATATTGTGCATATAAATGTAATATTTATTATTATTTTTCAATTTTATGAGTTTAATAGATTCTTATACAATGATAAATCTAAAATATTTATAAATTTAAAATTTATATATCTACATCATTTAAAATATATATTCATATTGAATAATAATCATTTTATACATAATTTATATTTTATTTTTATAATTTATATTACAAATAAAATCTAAATCTATTTTTTTAAATTCATATTTTTAAATATAAGTATTGTGTAAAATAAATATGAAAAAGGGCAGTCTTAGACGAATGCGCCTAGACCCTATTTAAAACAAAAAAAAAAAAAATGCTTAATGCTCATTGCTGGCCTCCAGCACTAGGCCGCGGTGCATTTATCATTGAAAGAATTGGACGCACGTGGGGCATGTCACCTCATCGGACGACCAGAATAATTGGAACCCTAAAACATCCTCATTCCATGGATGATTATCATCTTCTTCCCAACATGTATCCTTTATCTTCGTAGTTATTTGTACTAGGAAAAAAAAAATTCTTGATAAGAGTTAAAAGAATCCAATGCTAAGTTTCATCATCTGTAGTTTTCAAGCATTCGATGTTGTATAGCTGAAATTCTCAAATATTTTTTTAACCAAAATGCTGTTTTTATTTCCTGCGTCTCGTGTCGAACCAAATTAAGGGTAAGACTTGGATTCTTTTCTGCCTGGAAAGCTAGGCTGTTTTAATTACTATCGAAATCATTCATGACCAGAAAAAGTGTTTGAAGACAGGCTTTTTTGCCATGAGAACAATTGATAATTTCCAAGACCCCCTCCTCCCCCCCACCCCAATAGAAAGCCTGAATCGTGATTGCTTCCATGGGGGGAAATGAGAAAGTGTTGTAGAAGTGATAACTAAGAAAAGAAAATTGTTCTTATTTTTGCATGGGATTCAAAGGATATCCTTGAAATCCTCCATTGCACAAATACTTGTTTAGAGACAATACTTATAATACTAGTCATTTATGACAGCTAGCAATTTGGAAAGCAAATCTCCATCCATATTCTTTGGCTTTAAGTTAGACCCAAGTGTCATAAAA
>JBBYHO010000003.1:17558440-17583723 GCA_038382025.1 Adansonia gregorii | reverse complement strand
CCAAAAACCTTGATAGTATCGATACAATGAACATTGTATCGATACAATGATCACTGTATCAATACTATGAACCATTGTATCGATACAAGTTAATTTGTATCGATACATTCCTTTACAGAATGCATATTTAGGTCTTGGCATGGTCCAGTATCGATGCATGAGTTCCTGTATCGATATAGAGGCTTTTGCATAGATACAGCTACATGTTGTATCGATACAAATGAGGACATTTCAAAATTTTGGCGCATTAGAGCATTGTATCGATACATTAGAACCATGTATCGATACATTCAAGTAAATTTATGAATTTTCTCATATACTTTCTCCTCGAATACCTCAGACTACGTCCCTTGATGCCATATCTTTGTATTTACCTTTAATATGATCCCTAGGCCTTCTTGACATCCTTAAAATACTTTTTCGCCGGGCGACAACGTCCCCTCTTACGTCGATGCTCCAGATTGTTAAAAATTAGCCCGGACAAAATAAGGTGTCTTCATTATGTATGATAGAAAATACATAAATAAAAGGGCTAGGTTAATGTTGGAATGAAAGACAAGATGTTTGTTCTACCATTCAACATCAAGGTAATATGAGAGCATCAACACTATAATACTACAACAACCAAGGCAGCAACAATGCATGAAAACTTTAGAAGGGTCATGGTAACATAGAGAGGTCACTAGGATGATGAAAATATTGAAAAATAAAAAAATATGCAGGTCAAGTGAAGGGAATATACCAAAAGTTTCAAGCTTTAGCCTTTTCTTTGAATAGCAGTTTTAAACTTCACCATTTTGGATTAGACAATAAAAGAGATATAAAAAGAAGGGGCTTTTTAGTTAGGTATGTATAAAGAGGTGTTTTGAGAGGGACTGTAAGTAAAATGAAGGTTTTTGGAAGGACTTTTAGAGACGCTTTTAAAGGGATCCGAAGATGGAGAAGAGTTTTTTTGTTTTTGGTGGAAGTGGAAAATAAAAGGAATGAAGGAATGAATCACAGTTTTTCTGCTAGGAATCTCCCCCCTTTTTTAGCAAAGTCTAAGGTTGGCTTACATAGCCACGTAGCCATAGAGAAAAAAGACAAATGGGCAAAGACAATTTAAGGTTTGGTGTATGTACCTTATGTAAAGGTTAGGAACAGTGCTTAACTCCATGTAAACCCATTAGTTTACTCAACAAAAATAGTGGATCTAGACTACTTTATTCAGTTGAGCATTAGGTAAGTTCAGCCTTACCCTTTGATAAATTGCCTAATGTCATGAAATGTCCTTTGTCATTGGCTATTTGGACCTTAAGATTTTGTTTAAATCCAATCACAAGCCCAATGATGAAGCTTGGCATGAATTTTGATGATTTTTGGTGCAAGAAACATGTTTGAATAAGATTTTGAATCAATGGTGTAGTGGCTAAAAAATGGCTTGAACTAGGCAAATATGTCTTTGTGCATCCATACAGAACATTGCATATCGATACATAAGGCAAGTTTACCCATGGGTATCGATACAATGAACTGTGTATCGATACTTAGAGCAAAAAAATGTTTCCAGTCTCGAGACTCAAAGGCATGTATCGATACTTTATGACTTGTATCAATACATTTTACCAAGAATCATAACTTTAGCTATTGCCAAGGTCTGTATCAATACAGACATGCTAGGTATCAATACCACATCTCAGTTATTGATACCAAATCCTTTTGTATTGATATTACATGTGATAATTCAAATTTTTGGTGCCATAAAGCCTCGTAAAAATACTTGTGCATCAATAAAACTTCTCGTAACAATACTTGTGCACCAATCAAACTTGCATGTACCTACAACCTCTTGATTTTCCTTAGTTTGGACACAAATAGCAGGAGATTGGTTCAAGTACTCATCTGAGTGACTCCAATGATGCCATGAAAAATGACCTTTGATGGCTTATCTAACATTTTTCTCTAAGGTGACCCATAGGCATTTTAGACCTTCCCAAAAAAATTTTTTGCCTGGCGTCATTTTTGCCTAACAGTGCCTGGCAATATGGCGCCTAGCAGTTGTCTCGAAGGTTTTATTTCTATTTTCTAATTTTATCATCTTTCACTTGACCTGACCCTCCTTCTCAAGCTTTTCCTCTGAGTAAACATTTAGTAACTTGGCCTCAAAGGTGCTAAGCAAAGTTAGAGCCGTGCCAGGGTCAGGAAGAAAGGCATTTCAAACTGCTAAAACAAGGGCAGATAGTAGGGCACTGCAGACTTTTTTTCTTGGGATAGATCCCATAAAAAGGGTATACTCTACTATGGTTGCACAGGAAGAACTATGCCTTGGTTTCCAAGGGGGAAGAAGGCAAGAAACTGGAACTCCTTTGACTGGGACCCAAGGTACTACTTACTATGTGTTGGCCTCAAAGTAGGTTTATGGGGAGGTCGAAGAGCTTTGTGTTCATATTAGACAATTAGAAGCCACCCAGCAAGAAAGTCAAGAGCAGACTTAGCCGGACCGATATAAAAGGATTTTCCTCCCTTAATATATGTTGAAGGGACTACCGATCCAATTTCAAGAGACCCAACCTCACTTTCATTACCATGCCTTTTCCCAAGTGACTTCGTATCCCATCTGACGCAGTCTCACATCCTTTAGTCCCTTGAACAAAATAAGGTGTCTACAAACTCATGGTGGCAAGTTATTATCACAGCTTCAAGTGCAGTTGGGGCATAGCATTTGCCACTAGACATTTGAGTTTGTTAATGCCACCTATGTCAAAGAGGGTTTTTCCTATAGTCAAGCCTTATATGTCACACATAAGCTTTTAGTGACCATGAGTAAGGGTGCCCACGCTGGAAAGGGACTAGGAAAACATCTGCAAGGGATCTTCAAAGCTTTGAAAGTCACCCATCAAATTGTAGGAAAGGTTTGGGATTCAAGCCTAATGCTCACTAACAGAAGAAACAAGCTAAAAAAGCATGAGAAAAGAGAATGGCTCGTCTAAAGGGTCAAGATTTGGAATATAAACTAATGGTGTTGTCATCAATATAAGAAAATTTTCATTTAGAAGGATACATCAATCCGAAACAGAGAGGAACTATTGGCTCTAGCAACATAATGGTTATTTTGATCAAAGCATTTAGAAAATTTTTCAATGCAATTGACGATCCAAAAACTTTAGCAATTGGTCGTAAGATTGGTCTATGCATTTCAAGATTTGTTTTGAACATTTGGACTAAAACAAAGATTCTTGTACTATTTGGATTTAATTTGAAGTAATGCTACAAACTATATGCTTCTGCTTAAGATCATTATAGGATCCTTTGTATAGGTTTATTTTTATCAAGCATTATTAACAAAAATAACTTTCCTTTGTCCATCTTCCTTTTTGTCAGATCTTTAAACTTTCTTTCTTCTCTTTGTATGTGCTTTCACCTATATTGTTTTTCTTTATATTTTCAAGCACTTGGATGAAAATGATGTTAATTTACTATGGAGACTCCAGAAACCAATCTCGAGCAACCAATCTACAGTGGTGGGGTTGAATCTAAGAGGAATTTTGAGGAAAACACTGTGTTTCCTGATTTGTTGAGATTAATTGAATATGAAAAGAAACAAATCTTGCCTCATTAAGAGCCTATTGGAACCATAAACCTTAGGATAAAAGAAGATTGAAAAAGGTCAAGACCGAAACCTTTATAAACCCATTAAGCCAAACCAAATTGGTTAACCTTATCCAAGAATACCGAGATTATTTGCCTGGTGCTACCAAGTCATTCCTAGGCTAAACCTTAAAACTTGAGTGCAAACCCGTACAACAAAAACATAGGAGAATGAAACAAAAAATGATTTTGAAAATTAAAAATGAAGTAAAGAAGCAACTTGGCATAGGGTTTTTCGAAGTAGTTAACCATCCTAAATGGGTAACTGACATTGTCCTAACTCTTAAAATGGTTGATAAGGTATGAATATGCATAAACTTTAAGGATTTAAATTGAGCTAGCCCTAAAGATAATTTTTTGCCTCACATTGGTACCTTAGTAGACAACACTACCAAAAATTCCATATTCTCCTTCATGGATGGATTTTTGGGCTATAACTAGATTAAATGGCACTCAAAGACATGGAGAAAACCACTTTGTGACCATGTAGGGTACCTTTTATTTCAAGGTTATACCTTTTGAACCTCAAAACATTGAGGCAACTTACCAAAAGGCCATGGTGACATTATTCCATGACCTTATGCACAAAGAAATAAAGGTATATATGGATGATATGATTCTTAAACCCGTAAAAGAGATTGAGCATGTCGCTACTGCAAACTCTTTAAACGACTGCGCAAATATTAAATCATACTAAACCTAGCTAAGTACACCTTCGGTGTTACCTTTAGCAAGCTATCAGGCTTCATTATGAGTGAACGAGAAAATAAAGTTGATCCTAACAAGGCAAAGCTATACAAAACCTTCCACTGCTTCGTATTTAAAAAGAAGTAAAGAGTTTCCTAGGGAGACTAAACGATATAGCTAGATTTATATCCCAACTAACTAACCATTGTGATCCAATCTTTCATGTACTTCAAAGTTAGAATCCTGGTGAATGGATTGATGAGTGCCAACAAGCTTTCAACAAGGCCAAGAGCTACTTATCGAGCTTACCAGTGGTTATGCCACTGATGCTTGATCAGCCACTAATCTTATATCTATCAGTTTTTGACAAGTCCATAGGCTATGTACTGGTCAGCATGACGAGGCAAAAAAGAAAGAACAAGGCATTTATTACCTAAGCAAGAAATTCATGGAGTATGAAAATAACTACTTTGCAATCAAGAAGTTATTTTGTGCTCTAGCTTGGATGGCTTAAAGGTTACGGCAATATATGTTATATCACACAACATGGTTGATCGCCAAATTAAACCCTATCAAATACTTGTGCAAGGCTCCTGCTTTGTCAAGAAAGTTGGCTTGGTGGCAAGTCTTGCTCTTCGAATATGACATTGTTTACGTGAGCTAGAAAGCTACCAAAGATAGCATGTTAGCCGAGTTCTGTGCAAGTTAAGCCGAAGAGCACTATAAGCATTAGACTTTGAATTCCCAAATGATGACTTAATACGCATATCCAAAGCAGAAAATGGCATCAATGGTAGTCAAACTTGGAAAATGTACTTGGATAGAGCCTTAAATGCATTATAGGACACAAAATCGTGGCTATTCTGATCTTACCAAATGGAGATTATTATTCCTTTACTGCCCGATTAAACTTTGATTACTCCAATAACATAGTCATATACGAAGCATGTATATTAGGGCTCCACGTGGCCATTGATAGGGCATTAGAACTTTATAAAAGTATAGGGACTCCACCTTAGTAATTTATGAACTTCGAAAAGAATGAGAAACATAGGATGCTAAGCTACTCTAGTACAAGATGCTGATCAAGAAACTAAAACAACAATTTTATAAAGCAACTTCTAGTATTTACCTCAGGAATATAACCAAGTGGCAGATGCTCTGGTAACCCTAGCCTCTAAATTTGAATTAACCCAAGAGTTAAAAGTCACATCTATCGAGATAAGTATTCCTGAAGCTTCTGCCTATTGCCATGGCATAGAAAAAGAATGGGCTACTATGGTCCCTTAACTTTTTTATTACGTTCGAGACTAACAGTACCCTGAGCATGCTATAAAAACTGACAAGTAAATCATTCGATGAATGTGTACTAGTTTTATTTTAGGTGGTGAGGTCTGTACAAGAAAAGGTGGGATCAAATATTACTCTAATGTGTAGGCACTTTTAAAGCTAAAAGAATTCTCGAACAGGTCCATGAAGAAATTTATGGTACTTATACTAATGGACACAAAATGGCAAAACAAGTCATGAGTTTTAGATATTATTGGTTGACATTCGAAAAAGATTGTATTGACTAAGTCCAGAAATGCCATAACTGCCAAATCTATGTAGACAAAATCCACGTCCTACCTTCACCTCTGCATTTCATGAAGGCTTCATGGCTTTTCTCTATATAGGGCATGGATATGATTGGACCCATCATTCCTACATCGTTTTATTTTAGTTGCCATTGATTATTTCATGAAATGGGTATAAATAGCCTCATGTTTTAATGTCACTAGATTGTTGTGTCCAACTTTGTGAAATGAGATATCATCTGCCGACATGGACTCTTCTAAGAGATTATCATAGATAATGCAAGCAACTTGAACAACAAAATGATGGAAATAATTTATGCCTAGTTCAAGACCAAGCACCTTTATTCAATACCATACTATCTAAAAATATATAGGACAAGAAGCAACCAACCAAAACATTAAGAAAATAATCAAGAAAATGGCCAAAACTTATAAAGATTGGTACGAGAAACTGCCTTGCACATTGCATGCCTATCGCAAAACAATTCAGACTTCCACTAGAGCTACTCCATTCTCTCTAGTCTACAAGATAGAGGTAGTTTTGCCCATCAAAGTTGTAATCCCTTGACTCAAGGTCTTAATGGAATCATAGCTTGAAGAAGCCGAATTGGTCAAAAACCAATATGAGCAACTTGACCTCGTCGATGGGAAAAGAGTAAAAGCTATTTGTCCTAGATAGATGTATAAAAAGCATATGATGAGAGCTCATAACAAAAAGTCCATCATCATTCATTTCAGGAAGGAGACTTAGTACTTAAAAAGATCATCCTAATTCAAAACGACACCAGAAGAAAATGGACCCTAAAGTGGGAAGGTCTTTATATGGTTAAGTAAGCTTTCTCTGTTGGATAGTTGATTCTAATAGAAATAGATAGCAATGACATGCCTAACCCCATTCACTCTGATTCCGCTAAGAAGTATTATGCCTAGAAGGTCTTCTAAATGGAAATCTACAAAAGTATCCTTTTCTTTGGAAGGGTGACTTAAACAACCAAACTTTACCTTGTTTAAACATAATCAAGGCTAATACTAACTTAATAAATCATCCTCCATCGAAATAGCAAAGTTTGGCCCAACCTCTTCATCCTATCTTAAGTTTAGCAAACCTACTTCTACTTGATCATGGTAAAAAAGGAAGGCATCTACCTTAGCTTGGGGCAACTACCATGGGGTAATCTGAGAGGTTCCTCAAAGAACGGCTGACACCAAGAAAATTGGTTATTTAATAGAAGTCTCTAAAATTACTCAACAGAAAATTCTTGTCATTAGCATAAAAATGATCGATTACTTGAAAAAGTTAATCTTCAACTTTCTTTATACCTTCTAAAATGTTCAATGAATTGTATTCCTTATATTCTAAAAATAAAATACAATCATTTCATTTTTTGAATCTTCTGTTTTATACTTGTATAACACATTGCATCATGCTTATCATACAATTGATAATGCTTGATAAATTATACAAAATTGATAATGGGACTTTTTTTAGTATTATTTTAAAGAAGATAAAACTTCATAGAAAAATCTTTTTAAGTTTAAAAAGCTAAGGATAGATTATGGAACCACAATTAGACTTACCCTTCAGACTTTTACCATGTTGAGAAACATGATTAAAAATGCCCTTCAATAAACTGTAGCTAAAAAGCAGAGTCAAATCAATGATCTTTGACCTCTGCCTTTAAACCATATTCCCATTATTCAGTTTAAACCATCAGATTCATCATTCCATCATGTCAAGAACCATCTTGCCAAGTCTATTAACCCATTAATACCAACTAATTGGACTTAAACTTCCTATTCATCGAAAGTCACCTCAACCTTTAGAAAAACCTCAACCATTCAAAAAAATAGAAGAAAAGAACCTTTTGAAACGTTAGAGTAAAGTCAGTAAACCTAAAAACACAAGACACCCATTAAAACTCAAAGATAAAATGTGATTCAAAACCTGAAAGCCAATTTGTAGGATTAGGCTTTTAAAATCACCACCTTTACATCACTTAAACATGCACTTACATCTTCATGCATCATTCATACAACAATTAACATCCTTCATGTACAAACTCCTACCCACAAAAGTAAATTAGTACAGAACCTCAGCTACAAACTCTTATTTTCCAAAAGCTCAAAAAAGCACCTAGTAAGATACCTAGACTTACGTCTACATGCTTTTTCTTTTAGTCCACAAAGAGTTGAACCTTTTTTTTCCTTTTAGTCCATAAAGAGCTAGATACTTTTTTCTTTTAGTCCACAAAGAGCTGGACATTTTTTTTTCTTTTAGTCTACAAAAAGCTAGACATAATTTTTGTCCACAAAGAGCTAGATTTTTTTCTTTTTTTTAGACCACAAAGAATTAGACTCTTTTTTCATTTAGTCCATAAAGAGCTGGACGTATTTTTCTCTTAGTCCACAAAAAGCTAGATGCCTTTTTTTAATCCATAAAGACTTAAATGCTTTTTTTTTCTTTTTCTTTTAGCCCATAAAAAGCTGGATGCCTACCTACCTCAGTCCACAAAAATCTAGATGCCTACCTATCTTAGTTCCACAAAAAGCTAGACACTTATTAAGTTAGTCTACAAAGAGTTGGACACATACCTAGCTTATTTCACAAAGAGTTAGATGAGTTAAAGCCTATATTAGCTGGCACTTATTTAGGGGCTAAACCCAGGAAACTACAAAACTAGTAGGGAGGTCAAACCTTGCAAAAATTATTAGGTTTCTTATAAGCCAGGAATGCTACCACCATACTTTACCTATCTTAGCATAATACTAAATAGATCTCTATTTCCCCCGTAGACACTTATGAGGCAATGTTGTACCTCGGATAAAATAGTATCTATTTCTTTTTATCTTATTCCTAATGCTCAGCAAAAGTTAAAGAGGGGTAGCTGTAGACATCCTATTTTGTCTGAGCTAAGATTTGAAGTAGCAAAAATCATCATCGAGGCACATCGAGGTCATTCGAAAAAGCATATTTCAACTTCCCACCATTCTCGGCTAAGGTAAAGACTTTGAGAACTCAAAGATAAGAAAAATCCATGTTTTTATGCATTCCTTGATATAAGGGCTTGAGGTATCAATATAAAGCTCCATATCATCCAAATTCCAAAGTTTTGCTATTTGTATCGATAACAAGGCTATTTGTATTATAGCTAAAATCATAATTTCTAGGCACCAAGTATTGACACAAGAGTGCATGTATCGATACAACAAGTTGGGTATCGATACAAGCTTGCTGGCATTGATACACCATGCCTTGTATTGATGCAAAATTCAAAGTGTCAATACACTTTTGATTTTGTTTTACCTAATGTATTGATAAAAGCTTAATTTATCTATACACAAGGCTATTTTGGACTAATTTGAGACATTTTCTCTTTTTTCTTACCATGACTTCAAAACTCAAATTTGGTCACAAAATTAGCCTCAAAAAGCATCTAGCATCAAACATCACTTCATAAATATCATGTGGATTTAATTTTTGGGCTCTAAACATCAGATTAATACATTTTGAAAATGCTTATTGAGCTTTGCATGAGGGCATTTCAAGAGAAAATCTAGATTTATGAAATATAAACTTAAGACTACTCATTTTATTAGTGATGTATGAATTTCTTTACCTATAAGAACAAGGTTAACCAATCAAATACTGAAAGGTTTCACCTTGGTATAATGAGTCACCATATTGTACATACCATAAGTCCTACATTACTAGGTCATGTTAGTGGGACTATCCATTATATAATCTAATTTTTACTTTGCTGAGAAAAATCCCTTTTTTACATTGGCCATAAAAAAAATTCAAGCTCTCTCTCAAAAATCCCATTCCCGTAGCTCACTTTCCATCTTTCTACAAACCCTTCCAAAACCTCTCATTTTTCTAATCTTTACGCTGACACCTATCCTCCATAGCCACCATAACCAAAACCTCTTTTTTTTTCATTCTTTTCTTGCTAAATTCATAGCAAAAAAGGAAAAAACTGAGCTAAAAGTTGCTGGAGTGCTGTTAAGAATATAGCTAGGAGTCTAAGCATCCATTGGGGTATATCTTTTATCTTTGCTTCTTTTTATTTTCTGTTTTTCCTCATTATCATCATTTTATTGAACCTCCATGTTTTCATGACCCATTAAGGCTTCCATGCATTATTATGGCTTTGTTTATGGTAGTTTTAGAATTTTTGATGACTTTTTTTTGGTGTTTCAATGATGTTTTGATGAACTAGAATGCCAACTTTCTTGTTGACATTAAAATAACCCCTGTTCCAGCATTTTTGCCATGTTTTTCTTCATCTTAACATGCACATTTTATGTGGGAATGCTTAACCTATCATATTTAATCTTAACCATACCTTGGGATGCATTTTCACTATGATTTCATTGTTGAAGTGCATGGATAACTTGCTATTTTGAATGGTTGTTCATGTTTACTATTTTCACTTAGTTTAGTTCATTATATATTTATTAAAATGTCTCTATAATGTTTGGAAAAATCTATTTTCAAAGAAAACCCTAAGTTAAGTTTATACTAAATTCAATCAATGAGGATTACCATGGATTTAATGTTTCCAATATCTTGGTTCTCTAATCTTGGAGACATATCAAACACAAATGCTTGGAATCATGGCCTCATTAGGCCAAATGAATTATGTTTTAATCCAAAACCAAAAAATGTTTTCAAATATTTAGTTTAAGTCTTGTTTTGAGCCTATCATTATCGTTGGTATGGATAGTGGATGATTTGGTAGACTACTCTACGAGAGTTGTATTGGTCTGTTACTTTACTTCCATAACTTAGTGATTGGATATTCGCATGTCTGACACCTTGACATGTGACCATAAAAGCCTTAAATCAAGGAAACCTCTATTTTGATACTGGCAGTATAGTGATCCCTATTTATACAATTATTCTCAGACTCAAAATGATTTTTTAGACTTTTTTTAGCATTTTGCCTGGAAAAAGGCTTCAAATTACCTTTATAATGATACTTCATTCGCCCCTAGATCATTATGGTCATAGAAGTTATGATTTTTCAAACCTTTATTGTCTAAAACCCTTAGACCAATAGTTCATATTCTGTTTGGGTGTATCTAACCCATCAAACGATTTTTATGACTGTTTGAATATTTTTCCTGAAAAGTTTACAAAATTCTCTTTTGGAAGAGGTATCATTTGTGATTTAATGATTCTAAATGAGTTCAAAATAATTTTTCAAAGTTCACTGCTCTCTAAACTCAATTTAAAAAATTAATTCAGTTTATCTTTCCAACATACCTCATTTGCTACAAGAAAAAATTAAAGTAAGCTAAAATAAATTTGAGAAAATAGGTAGCACAATGCTATCCTTGTTTTTTATAAACTTGAGAAAATTCACTTGGATTTTCTTAGATCATATTTTCTAGTTATTCGAATACTTGAAAATATTCAAATAGTTTCCCCACGGTGTTGTAAGTCATAACATAGGTCCATTTAGGCTCAATCAAAACTTAATATTGTTTTCAAAGTTAATTTCCATTTCCAATTAAAATATTTTCCATTTTAAGATTTATGTTCTCCGAAAATACAAAAAATTTCAATTTTCAAAAATTACTCAAATTCTTTTTTTAGGGGATACTCCAACCTCATTTTTTGAGGGGATTTTCCAACCTTATTTCCTCTAAGAGGATATTCCAACCCTACTCTTCAATATACATCTAGAATCCAAGTTTTCTCTTCCCTAAGAATCCCAAGACCTTTTATCAACTTTTTTACGCCTAAGATGGCCACTGAATCCAAACATGTCCTAAATTTGTCAATTCGATTATTTCTCAATAATCGAGATCAATTACAAGATACATCCCGACCACCACTTCCCTTTTGTTTCCTTTATTCCTCTTTAATGTAACTATTATCATATTCCTTCACGCCTTACTAACCTGTTTTTCTTTTTTATGATGATTTGCATTAATGTTTTCAAAAAAATCAAATTTCATTAAACCTGAGCCAATATTCTATGTCAATTTTCCTGTAGTGCTTGATGTATAGTTTCTTTCTCCTAATCAATTCGAACCCCATTTTACTAAATCCTCTATGTTTCTCCTTCTTCCTAGGTTGCATAAAGAGATATTAATTAAACTTCTATTATAAAAACTCAGATCTAATATTAAAAATTTTGCATTCATAAGAAGGGGATTATAGATAAAAAATGATCGCATGAAAAATCGAGAAAATGGGGACTTTGATAATTTATAGCTAGATGGTACTAATTTCGGGCATCATGGTGTGCTAATCCTTCTCCACACGTAACTGACTCTTAAACCTTTTAAAATGAACTCTGGCATATGTAATTTGTAAAATCAGTGTTTTGAGTTTCGTAACTCAAAATCACCAATTTTAATAGGTGTTCTATTATACCTAGCCCAAAATGATCAGTGGTGACTCTAAGTCATAGGCATTTCATAATGGCCATCCAAAACCGATTAGATGAGTGATTCATCCAAGTTCTTCCCCTTGACTTTCACTCCATCATGCCTAATTTAAATATCAATCAAGGGATTATCCAAAGGCGAACTTCCTCTGCCCTTTCATTTTTAAGTCCTAGTATCACAAACGCGAATGTGTGTGCATGTAGGGGCACTTTGCGATAGGGATGTGCTCTTGACACCTTGGAAAGCAAGATCAGAGCACCCACTAGGCTTAATGCCAAGGTAGAATATGCTTCTCATGAATTAACAGTAAATAATGACATTGTTGTTGCAATAGAATCGAACCCACAGAAGCTTGGAGAAGATTAGCCAATGCTGCTTGAGAATATATATATATACACACACATGTATATATATATATATGCATTCATTCGAGGAATAGCGTTTCATGGACTTGTGAGTCTGTGTGGGTAATTGATTTGGTAACTTCAAGTCCGAAGGTTCCCAAAAGGAGAATAAATTTTCTCGGGTGTCAATGATACATTGGATACTCTTTCGTGGCCTTCTTGATCGGGGTACTGTCTTTAGGATAAAACTATGCCTCTTAAAAGATGAATTGGAGGAGGGCAGAGTATCATCCATAACACCATACTTAATGGCAAGTTGGCAACTAAACAACAGGTATAAGGAGAAAAGCAAGCCATATTTGGTTGCCTTGTTGTACCTTTAGCATAATTTTTGTTCATTCAATTTTTTCTGCAATTTTTGTAGGCTGTAAGGGAACATTTTTATGACAGTTTTGCAAGAATAATATCTTTAGCTTAGTAGGCTGATAAAATTACATGATGTAAAGTTCCAATGTTTGTAACTGCAACACTTAAATCCAGTTGGAATCTTAATATCAAAAGTTATGCTCGCCTGAAAGTTCTAGCTATTTCTACCCATAACTCTGAAAACTTTTCTATGAGCTGATGTCATATTTGATAGCATTAATCTGGGAATTTGCTGCTGTTGTTGTGTGATCTTTTAATTAATTGATTTATTTTTTATGTGCTTCCTTTCATTTCTTTATGTCAGAGCTTCTCTTTTTTTGAACTGATTAAGAATAGCTTTATCATAGCATGCTAGCTGTAAGTGTACATTAAATACTCAGGCTCATTGATATTGAGTGAAAATTAAAATTTCCATCAGATTTATGCCTCTTGCTTCCATTTCTTCAGCTTATCTGATGAGTTATAGGGGCAAATATATACTCCTAATTGTTCTGCATATCCCAGCCACTATTGATCTGGTGATTTATGGAGGCAAATATATACTGTAAATTGTTCTGCGTGTCCCAGCCACTCTTCTGATCTGGTGGTTACCTTCTCCAGTGGTAAGGAATTAAGGCCTATTTTCTCCTCATAGTCAAATTGATGTGCATGCTATTATCCTGAGGGTGGATCAATGTGATTGTGTTCTTTTATTTATATGAGTTGTCCTTGAGAAGCCAAGGGATATGATATCCTATAAACATTCACTGCCATTATGTGTGATGAAATTCCAAATCGTCATGATCTTGTAGGTGGCTCCTTAGGTTCCTACTTTCCAGTATTAATGGTTTGAACTCTGGATTCTCGAAGAGTGCAATGCAAGACCTCATTTTACCCTGGCATATGAACACATTTCCTTTTTAGATTTACTGGACTTTGAGACTTCAATACACCTGTGGCTCCTGAAATTTGGACTTCTTTCTTTTTATATGTTTGAGGTATTGATTCTCGTAAGTTTCTTTTACATTGTACTTAATTTAGATGAGAGCTTTTTGAGCAATTTGATTTGAAACAACATATGCAATATATGAATTTAATCATTTAGAGTGTGTTTACAAGTATACTCTTACATGATCTTTTCGTGGGCTCTACTTAAGGTAAATCTAACTTTCCGTTGTTTGAAAGTGTAGCTAAAGGTTTATTACATAATGGTTTTATTTGATTTGAAAATATGTCATTGTTAATTATGGTTTAAGTTAATTGGGCTTGGGAATAAGTGTCCTACGTGAGTGTACTTGATTTGTTTTAAGTTTTTTTTTTATATATTTAAAGGATCATATTTTTATATTTATGTCCAAATATGCGTCCGACACAAGTGTTAGATACAAGTATTTAGAGAAAATGAAAAGTTCTGATAACATTGACTATGGCTATTCTTTTTCTTTTATTGATCTATGACTTAAAGTATATTTATTTTTAACAGGCTCCATTTTCATCTGCTAAAGTTCATACATTGAGTCGCTGGTTGTGATGGTTTTCAATTGCTGAAGTCTGTACATATCATTTTTTGTTCCCCAGTGGAATTAAACTATTTTAATTGCATTATCCACCAAGACACACATATCTGACAGCTGCAGGTACACCACTGAGTGAAATTTAGCGTTCTGATGAAGAAGCTATCATTGTTGTAATTTGATTACAATTCATGACAAAGTATCACATATATACAAATGACAATCATTTGAGAGCATTTTTTTCTTTTTTACCACCAGAAGAAGTAAGTGATACATCATCTTATATTTCGATTTGAACATAGTTGCAGACGGCTCTGCATCATGCCACTGCAACGTCGGCCGTCGGGTTCTAAAACTATGATGCCGATGTCAAGTTGCAGGACACTAGGAACGCACTATTACTTATTATTATTGTTATTGCAGTCGTATCCAGATAGTCTCAAGTTAGGCACGATTTGCGGAGAAGGATGAGGGTGGACTGTGGTTGGAAGACCATAAAAAATCTCTCCAGAAAGGTCGTTGCTTGCGCTTGGGATTGTTAGCTATCAGCTCTGTTTCTGATCTTCTCAGGATCTCCCACATCACCTGCACATCTTGGTATCCACAAGTTTGTACATCATCATGAAGCTTCAAAAGCCCTGCACCTGCATCTTACCATCACCACCATGAATATAAAAAAAGGTTAGCAAGTAATCTTTAATCTTCATCTATGAATGTTTTATCATATTCTGTAAAAGAAAAAACAACCCAAACCACAATCAAGCAATGTAAGTAAAAGCAATCCATTATCCTTCTTTGCCTCTTTTTTGAAGCCTGAAGACCTGTTTGGCATTAATTGTGATGCTCTTAGTTGAGTGGTCCTGCCACAAAGATCAATTATTGGCCAAACATGACCACTAATTTTGTGACTGAAAAATGTGATTTATGTTAGTTTTTAGGCTATTGCTAACTTTGCACTAAAAAAATTTAAATTCAAATCATTTAACTTATATCATTATCCGATGATATTTAGTGATATTTAATAGATTTAAATTTTAAATTTTAACATCGATAATTTTAATTTTTTTTTATCTTTTAACCTATGACTTTCATATATATATATATATATATATATATAATATCAAGTTGGACTAAGAAAGATGTTGATCCTAACCTTTCGGCCGCATGGACCATCAAGCCATTGGTTACCACTTAAGATTGTAAGAGTTAAGCAGACCTTTGAATTAAAAAAAAAGAAGTCAAATTGATTCTTTTATTCTTTTCCACATGTGCCAATCAAAGAATATATCAGTCTTTTCCTTGAATTTTTAATTGCCATACAGTACAAAAAAACCGCAAAGGAAGCTATCTATAGGTTCATAGTGGACGCCATCAGTTTGGTTTCATCATATCAATTAAATATAAAACTCATCTATGAGAAGCTTAGACATACTTTTGTATCTTTAAGTGGACATAGGCATAAGCATAGCGCACCATTAATTGAATCTTTCAAGCTGTTTTTCCTTTATTTTTATTTACTTAGGAAAAAAAAAAAAAAAAAGCTATTCAGCTCAATATGAATATACCCTTTTGCAATATCGTTGGTAATGACATGTCACAGCCACCCCAGTCCCTTTTTTTTTAGCACTGATAATTGAAATAATTTTCATAATTAATAAATTGTATAATTTTTTAGGAAAATGTATTATTATTAAAAGTTTTTATTCTTATATTACGATCTGCTGGTAAAAATGTTGAATTTTTTATTTTATTGAATAAGTTTAATCTCTGACATTAAATATTAAAAAAATTTGAAGTAAAATAAAAAATTTTATTATTATTATTGTTGTTGTTGTTGTTGTGGTGGTGGTGTGAATAATTGAATCTAAAATAAGCAAGATCTCCACAAAAGATTAGATGGGTGACTTTACTAAATATCTTCAATCAGCTTTTCTGGATCTGCCCTTCTTAAGATTAAACTAACTTTATGCTTAAAATGAGGATTTATTTTGTTTATTATTAATTTCATTGTCTATCACAATTATGTATATTAGATTTTTACGGTGTGGCAATGATTTATTTCTGCTTGCCCTCGGAGGTGGATTTTAGGGGATGTACTCATCTATCATAAATGCAATAATAATTTACTTTAGCCGAATCTTTCTCTTTATGTTACTTCAAAATCAACATTCTTTTCTTTATATATATATATATATAAAGTCAAAATTTAAAAGAATTTGATGAAAATTTATTTTTAATATGTTTGATTGAATCATAATTTTTGTTAAAAAAATTAATTTTTAATATAAAATTAATTAAATTTAAATATAAATAATTTTATATATTCAAACATTTCATTTAATCTTTTACTTTAAAAAATTATTTAAATTCCTACTTCCTCAACTCAAAATATATATATAATCGTTAATTGAATTGGTTACACTATTAATCTTCACGAAGTGATTTATTTTAACTTAAAAAAAAAAAAGAAATGAATATTTTAAGGCAGATTTCTTATGTAATAAGGACCTTTCATATTACCGAAATCTTGAGGTGACATCTGACATAAATGAGAGAAACAAAATGACAAAGAAATTGTGAATGATTAAGGAAAAGAAGGGACCACTTTATTTAGAATTAAACACATAAAATTCAATTAATAAAAAAACAAAGAACCATCTCTTTAATACTATAAGTACATAAATAGTATAATTCATTTTAAAAATAAAAAGAAAACCAACAAGAAGAAGAAGCTACTTCATTTAAATGGAAAGAGAAGAAAACAAAGAAAAAGAGAAAGGAATCAAAGAATAAATTAACAAGGGGTTCTTTTCTCTGTACTCTAATCTTGAAACTCTGTTTTCTCTCCAAAATAAATTTCACCATGAAAAATAAAAGAAAAAGAAAGATGATTATAAATACTGATTAAACATAATTAGAATATTATTATCTCAAAAATGTTTGAGTAAATTTAAGAACATAACAATACATTCATTCATTACAAATAACAATAATAATAATAATAATATTAATAATAATAAAGGTTGAAAATAGAAGATGAAAACAATTAAAAGCTTTTTTTATCAAAAAAAAAAAAAAACCTCTTGCGGGTTGATGATGAAAAGATTTGTTCAGTTTTGTTTTTTTTCCATTGTCTTTGTCCTAATTTGTGTTGAACAGTAGAAATCTATTTCTATCACAACATCACTCCTTCGGAACTCAAAGAATGAATAATAATAATAATAATTATTATTATAATTATAATTATTATTATTATTATTATTATTAAAAAGCAGAGTAAAAACATTTCGTCCTCCTTTGATGTAATCTAAAAGGAAATTTCAAAACACCACAATTAAATTATTACAACAACAAGAAGAAGAAGAAGGAGAAGAAGAAGACGATTAACTGAGAGAGATGTAGAGGGGTGGGAGAGGAAAACGTACAGTTTTTGCGAGCTTTAAGACGAGAAGAAAGAGCAAACCAAAGACGTCGAACAGGGAGCACCATCTTATGCCACCAATCCATCAATTTCTCTTTCAATCTTTTCTCCTTTTCCTTCTTCTTGCTATTTGTTTTCTTCCTCTCTCCTCCTCCTCCTCCTCCTCCTAATATTCTAAACGCTATCGTCTTCAACCCCAACCAAAATTAAAAGAAGATAAAAACGAAGCAGCGGCTATAGCTTTATCTTTGTCAGACATGTAAAAAAAAAAAAGATGAAGTTTTTTTATGGAGAAGGGGTTGATTGGGGTAAAGGATTGAGTTTACTTCATAAAATTACAAAGAGCGAAGAAGTGAGAGGGCAATGGCCACCGACACCTGACCATTATATGTAAATATAATTGATTACAGATTGAGAGGAGAGTTTTTTGTGTAATATATGTATGCAATTTTTTGTTTTTTATTTACTAAAAGCTACTTTGGTTGGGTTTGGCGTGGACGAGAACCAGAATAGTGAATACACTTGGTTAGGTTAGGTTGGCCGACCAATTGTAATAATAATATTAATCAATCATAACTCCCTTCACCGTTTTATCAATTAGTGTTCCAACAATGTCTTTTTAAGATTTAAAATATAATAATATTTTTTAATATATAAAAAATGATAAAATAAAATTATCAATGTTTATATTATAAACAGTATACAAAGTAACTCACAAATATTCTTAAGTACATTTATTATCAAAATCTTTATTATTATTTTAAGGATTCAATTAACTAATATCTATAGGCATAGTTGATTATTTAATTATTATTTACATATATTTTTATTTTTAACATACTATTTTATTGAATTAAATAAAATATTAATAGCACTTTCTTTCTATAAATAACATTAACTTCGCTTATTATTATTTAAATTAGAATATGCTCCTTACTATGCTTCAAGAAATTATGGTAAAGTTTTGAATATAATATTTATATTAATGTGTAGTTAATGCAGTGATTTAATTCTTAAATAAATAAATTTAGAGTTAAAATTAAATTTCATGACAAACTATGTAATGAGATGAATTGAGACATGACAAACACAAAATTAGAAATATAATTAAAACAAGAAACAATATAAAATTAACATAAACATGACAAAAGATATATGATTATGTAAAAATCTATATAAAACAAATTATCAACTTGTAAAATTTATATAAATTTATAATACTTTGATACACAAAAAACATGTGCACATAAATTTTTCTTAAAATTAAATTACTAATAAAAATTATGTAAAATATATGATAAATTAAAATATGACTCAAACATAAAAAATTTTCTCTAAATGGAATCACTATAACGAACAATGTAAAATATGGGATGAACTGAGATATGAGGCAAATACAATATAAAAAAATTATTTTAAAAAATATAATAAATAACATAAACAAAACAAAAATACAAAAATGTGTCAAAATATACCTAAAACGAATTATTAACATAAAAAATCTATTAAATTTATAATACTTTGAACGCACCAAACAAAATGAACGTGCAAATTTTTCCTTTCTTTTTTTTTTCCTCTCTTTCTTTTCTTCCTTCCAAAATTAAAAAAATTTAATCTAGATATGATAACCCCAATCATTATACAACATCTTACACAAAATTGAGAGTTATTTAACGATTAGACTTGACAATTTCGAACACATAATTATACAATATGAATAAATGAGAAAATAACTAAAACACAATATAACATGAAAAATAAAATGAAATTATATGAAAAAAACAAATGTGTCAAAATCTAAACGAATTAAAAACGTGTAAAAATTTATATAAATATATAACTTATATATAATTATGTCACAAAAAATAATTGAACACACCACGAAATTTATAAATTTTTATCCTTTTTTTCTTCTCCTTCTTTTCTTTTCTTTCTTCCCTACAATAAAAAAAAAAAAGAAATTGGCATCTTAATACTTAATTACCCTCCACATTCTAATTTATACCTACTCTTAGTTGTCCCCTAGGCCATGCTTGTTGATTTCAAATTAAACAATATTATTGGCTAGGGGACAACTTTTATATAAAGTTATAGATTTTGTTATCAAGAATGGTATTAATTCCAATATACTTTAATTTAATTTGACAGTTTACGAAATGTATGGTATGGATTTTTTACGGTCTTTATCGTTAGATTAGATTAGATAGATTGACTTATTATGGGACGATTTGATATTTATGTTAAAATAGTTAGTTTGGAATAATTAAAAAAGAATTTTTTTATTCTGAACTTTAGTTTGAATTTGAATACTACAAACAAAGAGTATTAACAAGATTGATATAAGTTGCAATGATATTTCCATTTATGCTGTATAGATTGAATTATGTTGAGCTATTTTTATTTTATTAATTTGGTTTATGTAACGTGCACCAATATGATCGAAAAAATTCGCATAATTTTAATCATTCAAAAGATCAATTATGAATTGAAATAATATATAAGATTTCGCAATTATAACTTATATTACATTAATAATTGTGATTATGATATAAAAATATGACTAGTTTAATAAATATAAAATGGTATAGTAAATATGACATGATATGTTTAAATATAATTAACATAACACATTTAATACACATATAATATTTATATTTAAAATTTTCTCTCCATAGTAAAATTAATAATTAGTTATATTGAATTTAGTTGTAATATTTTATTAACGCGTGTTTTAAGAATATCTTTGCAAGAATTATTATATATAGCAATATCTTTTGTCTGATGCATTAAAAATGATAAATAAAAATATCAAAACTGCATTTAATATAATGTTATTATAATTATAAATAACATTAATTAACGTTAAGAATGCTTTTAAAATATTCCTAACTATTGTTAAAATCATTTATCACAACTCCATGGAGCAATGTGTTTTGTACATCGGATAGAGAACTTAACGAACTCTATAAAGACAAGTGTCTACGTAAAAGTAAAGAAAAAGAAAAAGAAACCATTTCTTCGTCCTCAAAAATTCTCGTTATTAAACTTATATATATATATATATGATAATTATTTTATAAATCGTAAAATATAAAAATTTTATAAATAAAACTAGATGAATGACATATATTTATTAAACTATATTTAAAAAAATATAAAAATAATAAATAAAATATATATTATTTATTTAAAGTCGTTTATAAAATTTTTATACTTTACTTACAAAGTATTGAATTTTATATATATATATATATATATATATATGAAGAGAAAAGAAAGGAAAGGAATCACCTGGTTCAGTTTAACAGGACCTTTTTCTTCTACTTTTATGTCTTTTGGTTTGCGTAGGGATTAATTTTATCTCACTTAAACCTAATTTGGAGTTGAGACGCGCCAGATTTTGATTGGTAAAATTCAAATTCCGTCCAATTAAATGCTTTAGGGTGGGCGGTTTACTTTTTTCAATTATTTAGGAGAAAAATAGAATTTGTACATGTCATTGACAAATTGACAGCTGTAATTTAAGTTTGCTTTTTTAATCTATTGGCTATGTGAAATTAGCGTCGGCAAAGCAAAAGTAGCTAATAAGGAAAAGGATATGGCATGAGAAAGATCAATGACCAGACCCATGTTCTCTCATGTTATGTATATTCGGAAATGTTATATAAGAGTATATATTTATTTATTTATTTTTTATGTACTCAAAGATTTTGGGAATATTTGATCAAGCAAGAACAATAGAAGGCGAAGTATGCTTATGATGGAAATGATAGGAAAAGTAATCAGACAGGGCAACGTCAAGTCAAATTACAGCTTAACGAACTATGACACTGGGAAGAAATGATGTGGCGTCAAAGATAAAAGGTTTTATGGTTGAGAGAGGGAGATAAAAACACAGGCTAAATCATGGTTCTTTCTCGATAGGCGAAAACGCAATAACACCTTGCACAGAATACAAAATCAAAATGATGTTTGGCAACGAGATGAGTGGGCAATAGAGCAAACGATACTTAAATACTTTGCTGTTATCTACTCAACTATTTGACCGCATAAGAGGGCAACGCAGAATACTTTTAGAAGGTAATGAGTATAGTAGATAGTTAGATGAGGCAGCGTTTGGATAATACTTTCTTGGCTATCGAGATTACGCAAGCTCTTTAAGCAAATGAATCCCAACACGGCTTTAGGACCAGATGATATGACTACTGTTTTTTATAAGTAGTATTGGCACATAATGGGGACGATATTTTGCAAGTTGTCCTAGGTTTCCTTAATGATGGGGTGTTCCTTTATCTAAAATCAATCGAACGAACCTGGTACTTATACCTGAAATAAAGGCGCCATTGTCTATGAAGGATTATTTGCCGATAAGTTGCTAGTGTTTGCCCTTGAATCAATTAGATTAGACATGAGATATACAATCAATTAACTATGTACCAATCATTAACTCTAATGACATAAGAATTTTCTTTATGTTAGTGGCATGATTGATTATCATGAAACTACTAATTAAATGAAGCTAATGAAACTTAAGAGGCCTTATGAAGGAATTATTAAATTTTTATAATCGTGAGATTTTTATGTATCAAAGCCAAGTTCCTAAATACGTGCATGATCATTATATTGTTAAGATGGGGTATTGATAATGTTCAAAGACAAGCACATGTTATAGCTTTTTGCTTATGAGATAAGTAATTAGTCTCAAAAGTTAAAATATACGAGATATTTAAGATGGTATGAGGTGCTTGTCTGAGGAAACAAGCTCATTGAATGTGACTCGTATGAACTCCATTTGGTAGTAGTCATAATCTCTTTTTTCTAAGATTAGGTAACATACCGCCTAAAATGTAAAATTTGTGGCATTCTTACTCCTCTCATATGTTATGTTCTTGATTGTTTTAATTTTAAAACAAGTTTTTTTTTTTTTTGGCTTTATAGGCCTTCGATAACTTGGTTTTCTACAAACTTTTTATTTTCAGTAAAGCCATCAATCTAGTCTCGTCTTCTCGTCTTCCACCTCTTTACCGGCACTACATCCTTTGGGTATGGCATTTTAAACTCATATGCTGGTTTATTGCATGTTAAAAGTTTGATTAATATGGTTTATTAGGATTTTGAAATTGAGGTTTATGGTTCAAATTTGGGGTAATATAAGGGTTTAGGTTTTCCCTATCATGGGTTACGAATTGAAGGTTGTTTTTAGGGCTTGATTTTAGGTTTATAAATTTTGAATTTGGAGTTTCTTTTCGTGATTATGATTTTTGACTTAGGGTTTTGGGCTTTATGAATTGAGGATTTGTCTATGGAGTTTTTCCTAAGGCATGATTTTTTATTCGAAAATCAATGTATAACATGTAGCTTTCTCAAATATCTAGGTTTTCATAACAAAAAACTTAACAATCCTTTTGTCAGTTCGACATGGAGTTAGTTAAGAACAGAGTTTTTAGTTAATTGGGTTCTTAACTTTTTTTATATATCCAGCTATATGTCAAATTAGTTCGCTTTTATCTTTTATTATTCTGTTTATGAGTCTATAATTAAGAACGATAATGTACTTGAAATGGAATACTTTCATGGCACTCCAATAAACTTGCTGGAAAAGCTAGTGACGGTTAGAAGCTCAAGAAATAAATAAGCACAAGAATTGGGAAAAGATTAAAAAAACTGAAGGGTTGAAATACGTTTAGGATTAATATTTTTAATAAATCAACGGCTGGTCGAACTCCTCTATCCTTTAATCTTCCATTGATAAATTGAAATTTTCCATTTCTGTGAAGTCAGTAAACAGATTTTTCTTTGGAAACAAACATATAATTCCATTACTATTTACCAATGTCCCTATATGCAATGTAATGTATATAAATTCAGCTTATACACATATGCTTCGTTTTTTCTCCTAGCCAACATTTCTTGTATACATTCAGCTTTTCTTTACAAACTTCATCACTAAAATTTGTCTTCAATTCTATGATTTCGATCCTTTGCTTTCTGTTTTCTTTTAATAAGATGTTGTTTTCACTTAATAATTCATCCATTATGTATGTTGTACTAGCTTTTGGTTTATACTTTTGGTTAGAGTTAGCTTCAACCCAATGGAAAAACCCACCTCCACCATTCTGCAATCAAAATGGATAATTGAAATTAGTGTAGATAAATAATGGGTAAATTGAAATATATGACATCAAAACCAAAAGTATTTAATTCAGATAAAATAATCATGCCAAAATTCAAAAAAGCTAAGGAATTTATTATTGCCAAAAATAAAATACAATGCAGCATTGGCTTCCCACTATCCTCAAAATATTTTGAACACTCATAAAATTTCTTGCCTTTGTTCCATATGGTTTCAGAGGTGCGAATTTCAGCCTTTAATCCACATTGACATAACAAATCCTTTGATCGCCTTGTTGTTTTTGAGTTAGACGAAATCCCTGATGTTTTTAGGCTAAGATTCGGGTAAAGAAGTGCAAACGAGAAGACATGTAAAGAAGAAAAAGAATGAGAAAAAAAGCAAAAAAAAAAAAAGGACTAGAAAAAAATGAAAAACCAGACACAAGCAAAACGAAGAAGAAGCAAGCTACGGGTTTTAAAGAATTTACGTGGAAAAAGTTAAAATTTTCTTTTTTTAAAATTTTTTTACCCTCGGCTATTTACGGTGGGTGATGTGAATTTCTATTTACTTTAGTAAACAAAGGGTGCCACATGTCATGCTATTATTGGCTTTTCAAGGAGCTGTTTACTTTTGGGTAATACGGAAGACGTAATTAAACTTGGGATACTTAATTTTAAATTTTTTTCATTAGGTATCAATTTTTAAAATGAATGATAGTTTATGAGTCAAAATGATATATTAAAATAATAAAAAATAAAAAATAATATGAATATAGTATGAATATATCAAAATTTATTTTATATAATATAAATTATTAACCTATTAAATTATTATAAATATATAATATTTTAAATATAATTATAATATTAAAAATACAAAAACAAGTAAAAAAAGGGACAATTATTTCTTCTTAGAGCTAATCATCACACTTTTTAGGGTTTTTTTTCCAGTAATTATCGATCTTTGGCTTTTGCTTCCATACTTACGTGCGTACAAACGTATGTAAGTATATATTATAATGCAATTGACATTATTAAATTATATATACATACATCTATTCGGTATTCGGTTTTTTATTTTATTTTTATTTTACTAAATATTCTAATGATTGGAACTCAAAGTAATCAATAAATTAAAGTCTTTAATATAAATCTTAAAATTTAAAAAGTAATAATATACTAGATTTTTATGAAA
>JBBYHO010000003.1:17421966-17433779 GCA_038382025.1 Adansonia gregorii | reverse complement strand
TATGTGAAGGTTCAAACCTACTGTATAAATAGACCTACAAACAGCTTGTAAAATCACAGAAATAAGAAAGTTACTGACTCAATTTTAGTCTTAGCAGTATCTATTTGGGCTAAAATTTCTTCAAGTACTCAATTGAGAAAATAGTATAGCACATGGGCTATTTGTGTAATTAAAGCAACAGTAAACAAGAAACAAAAAAGGGAGTTCAATACTATGGTAGTGGAAGCCTTTGCCGTGCAAACTGCAAACTTAGAGGGAAAGCTAATAATGGAGTGCATAATGGAGGAGGAGAGAAATGTATCAACATCGAAGGCAAAAATTTGATGAGATTCTAATTTCGGTTCTGTCAAAACAGTTTTTTTTTTTTTTTAAGTTTTTTTCTTTTCCCTTTTTTCTTTCCTCTTTTTCAGAGAGACAGCACTATGGATCATTAGATGTTCTAAAACTTGTATGGCAGTAACATCAATGAAAAGTGGGTAAAAACAGATAATTTGAAGCACCGGACAGTTCCCAAAGCTGCCAGCTTTTATGGTTCTTCTGATTTTACTCCTGAGTTGTGACTATCAAGCTCAGTTCCCGAGTTTCCGGCTCAAACTACCCATCTAGATTTAGAAACACCAGTTTATTTAAGCACTTCGGCATTATATTCATGCAAGTAATTTCCATGCATAAGTACATCCAGCATTCCTAGTATCAGTAGCAAGGATTCTAAATCAAAATCAAATTACCTAAAGGTCCCTTCAAGTTGTTGTTCTCGGCTGGTCAAATCACCAAAATCAGGAGCAACAGTCCTCAGAAAACCCAGTCCAAGCAACATATATGCATATAAAATGGCAACACCCCTTCTTCCAGTTAACAGCTTCATTCTCCAGGTGAACCTTAAAAATTGCAGCATTGTTATGAAATTGTCTATGAAAGATAAGGCAGGCAGGAAAGGAACATATAATTTCAGAGCCTAGAATCAAGAGTAGACAGGAAACAAATAGTGCTAACATAACAAACTGTACTCACCACAAAATGTCGACAGATGGCTTTACCATTCCAGTAACCAGTCCTGATAAATCAGTTGTTAACTTTTCAAGATCATGAGTTATTCTTTGATCTGCATCAATATTTTTGCTTGACATGTGAAAGACCTAGAAGGAGATACATTTGATGTGAATTAACCATTGCTGAATTCTAGGTAATAGTCGTGACAATTTTTAACAATGTGAAATGCCTGCCAAGCACTCAGGCATCACTGTTTCTGAGCTGATCAAACTACCTGGTAAAATGCATTGTTTCTTAAGTAGTTCTTTAGCAAGTGTTGAGTCAATTTAATCCTCCACCCAAGGGCCAGCCTAGCTGTCAAGTGCCTGTAAACCAAGAAGGTATGAAATTACATGTGAAATAAAGCTAGAGATAAGCATAAACTTCTGTGGTGAAATATATACCCCCAAGAATCAAGTATAATCAAAGTCTTTTGAAGCCCCCCAAAAAATACGAAATTATTAAAAAAAAAAACTCTTAGTAGAAACATGGCTGGAGAGTATCCATGAAATTGTAAATGCATTACTGGCATTCATTATCTTCATATAATCCTGAGACCCACTTAGAAGTTTACCAGAATGACATGAAGTGATGGAAATATAATAAGAATAAACGTAAGCCAAACATAGAATAGGATAACAAACCATGACATTGTTTATCACAAAAATAATTTGCATTTGACAGTCACAATTTACAGGCAAATTACAAACCAACAAGTTATGCAAGTAGCGTTTGGCATGTAAAATAGGCTACTCAATCTTGCACATACAGCACAAAAAACAAATTGAAGCATAGAATGAATGGTTTTAAAAAGCATTCTTTTTTACAGTACACGAGAAAAGGCACACTACTATGAATTGCACAACTCTTTTGGTTGACACTGCAATCTCTCCTCCCCGGAAAATTTGAGAACTCAGAATTTTTTTTGGATTATTAATTATGTTTGTAATTAATGAGATTTGAACCTTTAATTTCTTAGTTTTATATTAAAGACCACAGAAGTTAGAACTTATTAAGGCTTAGCTAACACATTTACTTGGGAAGTACAGTTAGATAAAAAAAATTCCGAGAAAGCAATTTCAATACATTCAGCAGGAAAAGAAAAAAAAAAAAAACCAGAAAACCTTATTTAGACCTCGATAAAATGTAGACCCTGGAGTTGGAGTTCACATTCATGCTAAACCAATCCCATATGATATCAATTCTCTTTGGGGATTTGGAGTACACTGGCACTTAATCGATGATGATAACAAAATATACCCTAGGGCAATTTGGAAGAAATAGCACATATACATATATAAATCTATTGCAGATAAGTGAAATATCAATAAAAAATTAAAACAATACATTATAATATTAACACTAACTCAATAGACAGTTTAACGGATAAAATTACCTCAAGGAAGGTGCAATGAAAGAGGATGCAGCACTTTGAAGTACACTTATACCAATTAATTGGATAAAAGCTGCCTTATCCTGCTCCAAAACATACTTCACAGTCGTTCCTGAGAATTGATGCATTTAAATAACAATAAAAAAGTCCCTCAGATTTTAAATAGAAAGTAAAAGAATATATTTCTAATACCATTCAATGATGCAATCCGATCCGATACCCATGTTCTTGAGACAACAAGAAAAGCAACTGCAACCAGATGAGCCCCTTGTTTGTCAAATAAGGTAGGTACCTGAAACACACAAATTTAAGGTCATTGATAAAAAGAATTAAAAACCTGTGTTAGTGGATGAGAACATGATGTGCTCATTGCATACATTAACGACTCCTTGCACCGGGTTTATTTGAATTCAAACATTGAAGATAAGTAAAATATCACAAAAATTAATGCCCCATATGCTCTAACAGATATTATACAATAGCATTTACGCTACTTGTTGAGAACATTTAGTCAAAGGTGGCCAACTCCATCATTGCCAATCCCTAGTGGCACTTTCAGAAAAGACAAGTATATAAATTCAAGCACTTATTTGCAGGATTCAAACTCTCTGCTAAAAGCCAGTTTAATCAAACCTACTACTATTACTACAAAATTATGTCTAGGATCTGAAACAATAATGAAAACTCAAATTAAAAATATGCTAAAAATCAACATGAAGAGGCAGGAGCAAAGTCATAATAGCTACATTAATCTACTTTTTAATGTCCTAGCAAAACAGGAGAAGCTATGTTTTTGGGAAATTCATTATCAATTAAAAGTTACATTAAATTTATACCTTCACAAAGTCAACTATTGATGCCAACATTGGGCACCATAATGGGTAAATCATCCTTTAAGTTCACTAGGTTAATTTATGCGAATAAAAAAGGCTCTTCCGATACATACCAGTACTTTAAACATGGCAGCTACTCTCAATGGCAGTACTCTTGGATCCCTCTGGAGTTGAGGAACAATAGGCAACTTAACATCATGATTCATAGAGGGCGATGCTGCTATCACCTCTGACACATATGATTGGCTCTTTGGATTTGAGGATGTAGAATCCTAGAAAATTCATTCAAAAATTTGTAGTGAGATAACAAGATCCAATTAAACAAAATTTTAAGCATCCAACTGACTACCAATTGACAATAGGTGGTTAGAACCCATCTTAAGTATCACTTAGTACTCCCCTCACATAGAACTCAACAAAGGCCTACACATGGACAGCCTCGTAAGGAGTAATAGACAAGAAGAACAAAACACCCATGAACTCTAATATCATGTTAAGCACTCAACCTCAATAAGGGCGTACAGACAACCTCAGATGGGAACATGGAGTAACATGTAGGAAGAACAAAACAAACTGGGTTCTGATACCATACAAAGCATCCAACATCAAACCAATTGACAGTGGAGTTGGCAACCTCAGAATATAAGACCACATGAAACTTTTTTCTTAACAGATACGACTACTCTTCATGTGCAGCTTAACAAGGGCCTAAACTTGGACAACCTCACAAGGATAACAAGCTGGAAGAACATAACATACCAGATCTCTATTACTATTTTACACATCTAACCTAAAATCAATTGGCAATAGGTTGAGAGGCTCAAATTGAATATAAGGCCATAAGAAACCCAAGACCTAAGAAATGCGGGGTAACACCATTTAACCCAAAAAACACACAAGAAAAAAACCGTGTTTCCTAAGTTTTAAGACCTTTTTAGCTTCAGTGAATGCCCGTTGAACTGCAATTGCATCAGTTTGTCGCTTTGTCTCAGAAAGTTTAGTCAAATCAATCCCACTTTCATTGTGTTCTAAAGAATCCTCCCTGCAGGTTTTAAAGTTCCGTAAGACACCCAAAAAATAAGGTAATATATGCAATAACCACAACTTTATGCCTGGTACCTTTTGTAATGAACTTTCCATCCTCCTTCCCCATCCAAGGACAAAACCACATCATGAAATGCAACTAGTGCTGGACGATGTGATATGGTTATGCAAGATGTACCCATAGCTCTAACTTTAGCACAAAATCGCTCCTCCATATCAGTTGTCACAGCACTTGTGCACTCATCAAGAATTGCAAATTTAGGCTTATGATAGAACAGTCTAGCCATCCCAAGTCTCTGCTGCTCCCCAAGAGAGAGTTCATCACCCCAGTTAACCTCTTTCTCAGGTGGGTAACGATTTAGTAGGTACTCAAGGTCAACCTGAATGGAGGACAAATATAAGAATTCTTTAAAACTCGAAAAGAAATTGAAAGCCTCAACACAATTTTTAGAAATAGAAAACATGAAAATTATTTTGAGATGAAACTCGTACATTTTTCAACAGCTCTACCATTCCACCGTGTGTAAGAGGTTCAACCTCCTGATCTGCCGTAAGAGGATAAATTAACTGGTCCCGAAGGGTTCCAACAGCTGTATATGGTCGTTGTGGCACATAGAAAATTTCCTTATTAAGATCAGAACCAACCCCAGGTTTCACAATATAGCCAGATACCAGTGGCCAAAGACCACCTAAAACCCGGAAAAGGGAACTCTTTCCACTGCCATTTGGACCTTCAGAAAGAAAAATCAAAAGATTTATACTGGCCTAAAAATCAAAAACATCTCTCAAACAAGATTAAGCATTGCCTTTTTCAAAATTTTCTCATCAACAATTTCTAAATGCCACAGCCCAGATTAGATTTGGGATACAAGAACGCAAAGAAGGGCAGCATGCATAAATAAATATACAAACATATACAAAGCACACATGTACAACACATACACATACATAGATATAAGGAACAACCAAGACTTTTCACTATTCACTGAAAAAGAACAGATGTAAGGATATTAATACTTGTTAAAAGCATGTAAGATTGCAAAAGGGTTGATGTGTATGAGTAGGTAAGAGAGGGAATACATTCCTCATCTTCACCCCATCCTTGCTCTAGCACTAAAGAATATAAATCCACGCCTCAGCTTCTTGTAAAAAAGAATGTTTTACTCAAAAAAAAAAAAAAAAGGAACTCTGGTTCTTTCCCTGTGACCAGAATTAAACATATAGAATGTTTTTCTTTCACTGCCTACACCTATCTCCAGTCCTCTTATTCAGTTTTCCTTACTTTTAGATATCTCACAGAGAATATGACTTTGAAGTTATAGCAAAGTAAGATAAATTAAACAAAACCATAGATGCCTGAAAAACTGTGTACCTCTTTTTGCTTTTATTTAAACGCTAAAGAAGATTAAAAGCTTAATGTTCTAAGCCGGTTAACGATTTAAATTCTCCTTAAATTAATTATGTACTGAAATATATACTACAAAGTAACATTGTTATTACAAATAGAACTGTTACCAGG
The DNA here is from genome assembly GCA_038382025.1 of Adansonia gregorii. NCBI lineage: Eukaryota > Viridiplantae > Streptophyta > Magnoliopsida > Malvales > Malvaceae > Adansonia > Adansonia gregorii. The sequence goes on along the minus strand of JBBYHO010000003.1, from coordinate 17,427,961 downwards.
TTTGATATTTAAACTAAGCCACTCCTTGGTAAATATATCATATCTGGAACAAAATACAAGAACAAATCCCCATTACAACCTGCCAAGATTACTGTGCATCATTACTACATAACAAAGCCTAAAACTGTTCATGGTAACTAATTTCCAATAAAAGCTCAATACACTTCCTTGACAATAATAGAAATGACTTGGAAAAAAAAAAAAGCAAAAATAGAAGCATGTTTAGAAGATAGAGATTGCAACATAGGATATATTAAAGGTAAAACTGTAAATCACAATATTGTCAAGGGAAAAACAACCTGTAATCAGAAGATTAGATCCCGATTCAACCTTCAGATAGAGATCCTTCACCAAAACATTCCCAGTTGGAGTGACAACCTGTATAGCATCTCAACCATTAGGATAAAAAATGATAAAGGCATATAAGAATCATAAATGGTTCAATATCATCTCAAATACCTTGACACCGTAAAACTGAACATAATTAGCTTCAGTTAAGTAATTCCTACTTGCAGCTCTTTGAAGGGATGATTTTTTATCATCAGCACTCAGCTCTCTTGATATGAGCATTAACTCATGAATGCGATCAGCATAGCCACTGAAAGATATTAAATGAAATAACAATAAGAATAAAACTTAAGTTACAAGAAGAACCAGAAATCTCTATCTCACTAACATTACTTCTCCTAATAATCAACAACTATTACTGAATGTGCAACATTTTCATCATGAATTTAAGTATGTGTGGGTAAGATTTCAAAGGTTGCTTACGAAGTGCTTAATGTATCTCTGGCTCGGCCTCACTCAAGTTCTTTCTTGTTATAAACTAATAACCAAAACCTATGAATGTGCAACATATTCATCATGAATTTTAGGGATGCATGTGGTAAGATTTAAGAGGTTGCTTAAAAAGTGCTTAATGTTCCTCCATAGCTGTTTTGCTTCAAAAAGTTGTACATCTATCACCGTTTTCAAAGGCCAGAAATTAACAAAGAAATACCTGAGACGATTTAGCCGTCTTGAACTTATAGAAAGGGTCCCCAGGGACTGAAATAGTGAAATTACAACACTTGTGTGATATCTTAAATTGCTTAACATCTCTGCCCGTCCCAACGTTGAAGTGTCCGGTCTAAGATTGCCAGCAAAAAAAGGCTCAATAATCAAAACAACTGCAACAGTAGCACCAAGATACTTCAATAAGAAGTCTTGAATCATGCCAAACCACCAATGGTCATGAAGTACAACTCTCAAGTGCCTAACAAGAGTCTTAAACTTCTGCTGAATGTGAGATTCTTCTCTACTTTCTCCACCGTAGAATGCTATACTTTCCGCATGGGTCCTTAACCTTGAATGAAGCTGTCTGTATTCTCCTTCCAACTGTTGTTCTTTGGACATTAGTTTTCCAAAAGCCGGAGATAAGTTTCTTATTGCAGCCCCTGCTCCCAAAACATAGGCCTGCAGAACAATCCCATCCATTAATGTGACAACTAGACATTATGGTAATACATTCGCAGAGCAGTTGCCAGAAATTTATGTAAGCCTGTAACAAATAGAAATGAATAGGACAAAGAATTACCAATATCCAGAAAATGTATTTTGGGCTAGCATAAGAACAAAGACGCCAAGTATAAAGCAGACCGTCAGTAACTGCTGTCAAATCATCCTGTACAAGCTCACTCAACTCTGAGCAGAACCTAGGTACATCACTTGCAATCCGTTGTTCAGGATTCCTGATTCGCCCATCAACGTGTGATATTTTGTAATATGCCATGTTCTGAAATTGGATAATTTATTGATAAACAATAGAGAAAACACTGTAATAACAAGGAAAAAAAACACTTATAACGCATGTAAATCCAATAGATAAGTGCTTCTTCCTATATCAAACAAATAAAAGTAAAGCGCCATCATCCTCAGTGATGGAGATTGAATTTTCCATTTACTAGTGTGCAATCCCGCACTTCTTGCAGGCCTTTATATTTCGAACACTATTAAATGATATAATCTTTAACTAATGTATAGCATAATACATAAGAAAAAAGATTCAGTTAAATACTTTACCTTAATGTATCACATAAAACATAAAAAAAGTGGTTAAGATAAATATTTTACGCGTTTGGTGCGTTTGGATAAACTTCTATACATCAAGAAATTATAAAAATAAAAAATTAAGGATCATAATATTAGGTAAATGATAATTAGTTTACAATAGCACGCTCACAAAATTTTTTTAAAATTCTATCATTGGTTAGACTTTCGGTGATCCTAATATATGATAAAATAATAATGCTGAAAAAACAATATTTACAATTATCTAATCTTATAAGTTTTTAACATTTATTTTCACCAATTAAAATAATTAAATTATATTTAATCTAAAAAAATTAAATGTGCACGTAAAATTAAATGAAGCAAATAAAGTAAATAAATAAGATTTAAAATTTAACAAAATTAGGCGAAATCCAAGCAAAAATACATTCAAAACAATGAGAGTTGGATTAAATCTGGATCCAAATCAAATTGACCCTATTTAAAAAAAAAAAAAATTAGAGCACCAATCATTGTGTGACAAGTGACACAAAAATTGAAAGTTATGTGAATAATGCCAATCTATCATTTATTTCTTTCTCCTCGTTTTATTTTTCCTTCTTATTTTTTTCTTTCCCTATCTTTCTTTTCTTCTTTTTTTTCCTTTCCTTTCCTTTCCTTTCCTTTCCTCCTCTTTCACTTTTCTTTCCTTTCCTTTCCTCCTCTTTCACTTTTCTTTCCTTTCCTTTCCTTTCCTTTCTTTTCTCTCTTTTCTCTCTTTCCTTTCTTTCTTTCTCTTTCTCTTTTCTCCTATCTTCATCACATAAAAAAAGACAAAGCCATTGTCTCTCAAATTGTACGAGATAATAGATAGTATATAGATGTATCAAACAGATGGTCTCGTTGCTGTCGAAAGCGAAAAATGAATTGGGAAAAGGCAATGACAACAGATTAAATTACTAGATCTATGGATTGTAAAACAAAGTCCTTAACATTTTCACCGCTCATAGAAATTTACTTGGTGCTATTACCCTTTCAGATGTATGCTATGTTACAACAACTTGAGTAGGGTTTTTTCCAGCAAAGAAAATTTTATATGGTTCTGAGAACAATCTTTAAGGTATAATGCACAATGCCTTAGTTAAAGCTATAATAAATATTTATAAGAAGAAAATAAAATAAAAAAGAGAAAAAAGAAACAAAACTCAGATTTAAAGAATATTAGACAACTAAATTTAAGACATGCATTCCAACTGCAACCGATAAAGATGTGCAAAGAAGATATTTCACTTATTTAGGAAGAAAAAAAACGAAAAACGAGATGAATCATGAACTACGATAGGAAGAATATCTGATCTAACCAGATTAATAAGTGTAACATAGCATAGGAGAGAATTTAATTAAAAAAAAAAAAAGAAAAAGAAAAAAAAAACAGCTATATACAAATCACCCCAACATCAAAGGAAGAAAACTACCTCGAAGTAATGTGCATGAATGAGCTTCGTCAGTATTTTTCTGAACCTCAGACTTAGGGTACCAGTTATGTACTTTGATGTAGAATGAATGGTAGACAGAAGAAAGCAGAGCAAAATGTTTTCGGATATTAGCTGGAAAAATGATGCAACACGTCGAAGAAAAGCAGCACGGAATAGAAATCCCTGAACTTTTGCTAATCTATTGCTCAAAGCAGTTCTCAGCACCTGCAAAAAAAATATAAGTTAGATGCTTTACTTAAAAAGAGCACAAAGCCCCCTAAAGTTAAAGCTACAAAAATCTCCAATGTAACGTCCCCTTGAAGGAAAATAAATTTCCATTCACCTTTCTAAAGATTTTCTATACCCAATTGCTATATCTGATACATTTCACATGGGAAGTGCAAGCTAAAGCCATAGGTGTTTAGGTATACCTTTGCACAGATGCACGTATAACAAAAGCAGATAGATAAAGTGCCTTAGCAACAAATTGCTTCTCATGTTACTGTGTGATCCAATATGCTAACTAAATGTTAAAATAAAACAAAGAACTGAAGAAATAAGTCAAGCAGCTAGAACTTGGTAACTTACTTTAATTTCTTGTATTTTTTCTATCCTAGATAAAAATATCCTAATACTTATTATTACAAAGTGAAGGGGAACAAGGCTGATGTTTTGGTCGTACTGAGGTAAGAAATTGTCTTTGTCTAGCATAAAGATGGATTTGAACCAATGGCCTCCGTTATATGCCACTTATCACCAGATCAAGCAGCATCTCTACACCAAAGATTCAACATTAGGGGAAAAAAAAAACCCACTTTTTTGGAGGGTAAAAACTCAATAATCTTCAACTTTCCTGTCTGGTCCATTTTCTTAATAATGTTTGCAATTTGAATGAAAAAGATTGCAGTGACACAAATAAAATATAAAGGACAACAGAAACTTAGAATGCGAATGCAATATTAAACCACAGTATGTCGCAAATACACAAAAAGAAAGGCTTACCACTATGCCCACCAAAGCCAAAAGATCCCTTGCACCAATTTGGCCCATCTCAGAGAGAAGAATTGCTGCTAAAACCTGAAGGGACTTTAATCCACGTTTCTTTTGTGTAGTTCCGTTTACATTATTATTCCTTTTAAGAACTTCATCTGAATTTTCTCTATGATCTTGAACCCCATTGTAATGACCATAAGAATTGGGTTTTTCACTACTAAACCGAGATTGCACATAAGCAGCAGCACCACCAGCAACCACAATACCAGAAGCAAGCAGTAGTGCTTTCCTGCAAAACCAGACAAATAATAACAATATACTAGACAGTAACCAGGGAAGGAGAGAAGACAAAGGTTATGTGGCTTGAGCATCCTAGCATGGACATCCCACAGTGCCCCACCACATAACCTATTGACCTTGCAGACAGACAAAAAACTGCAATTATATTGAAGAATTACTAAAGCTTCAGAAGAAAGATGATTGATTAAAGTTAAATTCAAGCATCTAAGCCCTTCAGAAAAAGAAGTTCCATCTTTTATACTATCATTTAGGACAACCATAGGAAGGCATAACAGGACCTGGCTTGAATCACAAGTGCCCTATTACAAGAGTGCCCTATTACAAGATAGTAATTTCTCCAACATCATTTTCACAAATAGATATATATATACATATATATTCCCAAGTAACATGGGTTTACTACGCTGCACAAATTAAGCATTTTCTACTTGTCTTTTTTCTTTTTTTCTTTTTTTTTTTGGTGCATGTATGTGTGTGTGCGCGTGCGCGCGCCTGTAACACTGAAAAATATCTTCATTCCAAGCAGTTAAGCCATTTAAAAACTTTCCAGGATAATTATCATTAAACCTTTCGTTTTTGGCTAAGGTAATTGAGGCATAAACCCTAATGATAAATAGAATATGGGATTAGATCCCAGACCTACAGAAATGAACTACCCTTAAAGGAGAAGGGATGCCCCGTGGAAAACCACAAGTTTAGTTATGATCAACCTGATCACCACTGCATCACTCAATGCCAATTCCTATATGAATACAATCACCAAATAGATCAATGAGTGTTTGCATCTCCTTCCTTGTCTGAAATAAATTTTAAAAAAATGTGATTTTCTTTCTCTACATTATTCACCCTTTGAAATTTTGAACATTTTTTATAATAATCGAAGGAACAACTTTCAAAATTTTTCCGATTGATGGAAATGGATGTCCTGATAAAATAATTGTTCCCAAAATGCACTAGATGCATACAGACAATTGAAAACTTTACGAGGTTCTTCATGAACTAAACCTACAATGCCAGAAAACCCCTACAAAAGGATCATGTGTTGCATTATCTTTTAATATTTTATAACTTCTGATATGTGTAAAGCATTGGCCTTTATGTCCATAGGGTCAACCTTGGTATATTGATAAGTGCTTAATTTTATATAAATTATCTTTCTATTTTAATCTTTTCTAGTTATTTTTTTATGATTATCACAA
>JBBYHO010000003.1:17391393-17401591 GCA_038382025.1 Adansonia gregorii | reverse complement strand
TTAAAATTTTATAAAATGATATCATATTAGATTTTAATAATTATTTTATATTATAAGCTTATATTCGTATATGGTATTAACATATTGGCGCACTGTTTCCGGCTTTGACATAGGTGAGTATTGAGCAAAGTGGGGAAAGAGGGGAAGAGGCATCATTGCTAAAGAGCAAAGGCTAGCTATGCTAGTCACTGGTGCATGGGCCACCATGATGCTAAAAGAAAGTGTCACAAGTCACAACACATCCCCGTCTCTTCTCTCTCTCTCTCTCTCTCTCTCAAGGCCTGCCTGCCCCTTAAATCTTCCCCAAATCCCATGGCTAATCATTTGAATTTTGTTCTTATTATGACACAAAAAAAAGGGAAATAAAAAGTAAAGACTTTGATGCGTTACAAAGGGTGCCCTTCATAATAGCTTTCCCCCAAATCCTAAGCTATTGTTTCATTGTTGTTATTATTATTATTATTGGTGATATGGAATCGTATGTTTCTACTTAGTTTGAGCAAGTAAAAAAAACATAAAAAGTTTTGAAACCCTTCCATTCCATCCCCTCTCATCATTCAAAATTTAAATCAAAGGGTGAAAGTTTGTATTATTGAAAGTGAAAAAGATCATGATCTATCAATCAATGACATGAAAAAGATTGCCCACTTTTTAGATATATCACCGTTTTCATGCAAAAGATTACTGCCCACTTTGTGACATTGATAAACAGTGTTCCATAATTTGGAAGTTTGGGGATGAAACTTTTTGTTTTGGGTGGTTTGCATGTGCCAAAAACCTTTTTAGCAATCGGATACAAGCCTTGTCTTCTAGTATATATCATGCTTGTGTTTGAAGAAAAAGGGCACTATCCAGGTTTTAGAATTTTCTCATGCATATATGTAATTAAAGTACCTGCATGCTTTTTTTTTTCTGGCAAGAAGTAAATGAGCATATATTAATTTAGGGATTCATGTTAATATCCTGGATTAAATTATTGATTCGCAGAAGCCAGTAAAATTGAGCATGTATCTACCCAAGCCTTTGATAAATTTGTCAAAAAAAGTGTGGAAATTAGGTCATCCGACGAGTTGCTAAATCTATTTTCCTTTTATTTTTATATAAGAAAGATCATAACTTGATATAAGTTAAAAAAATTTAAATACAAAAATTTAAATTTTAAACTTATATATAAATATTAAAATTAATAACGACTATCGTTATGAATATGATAGCTTGAAGTCAAGTTAAAGAAATAAAGAAAATTAAAAATTGAAGAGAAAAAAATAATTGCTTTTGTGTATATATAAAAAATTTAAAAATAAATAAATAATTAATAACGAATTAATTTTATAATTAATTATTAAATAAATATTAATAAATAATTTAAAATTAAAAACTTTTATATTAGTTTAAGAGCATCCCTCCCCTGTATTTTATGCGTATAGCAAGGTGAGATCAATCATATCCAACGTGTTCCTAAGAAAAATCCATCATCATCCTATACCTAGGTACGTAATAGTTTTGAAAACAAGAATTGATTCCTCCATCTACTGATGAATATACGTCGTCAATTACCAATGCTAAACTAATTCTCTTGGCAATTGGCGTTAATTAAGACAAAGTGTATCTATCTATATATATATATATATGTATGTATTTTTTGTTTTCCCCGAAGCTTGTTGTGATTTTGAAATCTCTAACTTAATGGCTATCTTAGCTAGCTCCTAGGGATTATGCCAAAACTTACATATCAGAAGTGGGGTTCCTTCGAAAGAAAAATAAGAAGGAAGTAAAGCACTTACTCAAATATTTTTTTAATGAAAATTTTAATTTTCGACAAACAACTTTTCTTGTTCTTCACATTTTTTTAAAGAAAACTTTTGTAGAAAAAAAATTATTTTGGATAAAATTTAAATCTTTTTCGATGAACATTTTTCGTTGGGAAAAATATCTTTTCTTGTAACTGTGATTAACAGTTATGTCTCATCCTAATCATGGAAACAAATAAACAAACAGAAAAAAAAATAAAACAGAAATTTCATTTTGAAACTTAATTTTCCCAGGTAAATAATTAAGATAAATATTAAAAAGTGTCTTTGATTAAGGGTTTAAAAATTAAAAAAAAATATAATTATTTTAATATTTTTTATTTCATAAGAATAATTAATTTAATTTAAATTTTTTCACTAATCGATGCCATCATTAAAATACCAGATGCAGATGTAGTTTTTCTAAAAGCTAAAAGCCCATCAGTTCAGCTTAGCTCAAATAACAAAGATTGAAGTACATATTTTGGATTCGGAACCAACGATAAATTCTTCATTTCCTCATGCCAATAGCCTAAGACAAAAGGGAAGAGACAAAATCATGGTTGTACCTCAAATACCAATGAAAAGGTTGTTTTGTGCAAAACGTACAAACTACAATTTTACATGCGAAAAGAAGCCGAAGCTTAAGTTACGGATTTATCTATTTATATAGAATGATATTTACTCAAACTAAAAAATATATATATATAAATTAAAATTATAAGTATAAAATAAGATTATGAGTTTTTAAATCATTTAATTTAAAAACTAATTACTCAAGATATTATTATCTTTTTAATTTTAAAAAATAACTCCCCTGAACTACTTTATATTTTAATTTATTATTTTTTAAAAAATAATTTAAAAATATATTTTTTGAATCACAAAGTATGAGTGTGATAAATTGTAATATAATTGAAAGTCATAGTTTCTTAAATTATTATACAAGATTTAGTATCAAATTTTTTGGCGATCTTATTACAGAGTCTTATAAACAATAGGCATCTTTCTCTCTTACATTATTGTAAATAAAAGATCAAAAGATAAAAAAATCATCAAATTATAAAAAAATAAAAAAATAAAAATAGTTATATAATTGAAGCACAAACTCACACAGGGAAGAGAATACGTTGAAATGTATTTTAAGGATGAGATCGCGGCGACTTACGATTCCCTAAATCTCGCCACCAATCACTCCCTAAGCATCATATGAAATTTTTAAAAAGAATTGAAATTAAAAATATAAAAAAAACAATTCTTTTTTATTTTAAAATTCCGAGTTAGATAATGAAAACAAAAAGAAACCGGACAAAACTCCGGGCCATTTTCAATTTTCTTACAGTAAATTATTAGTCTTTTTTCTTTTTCCTCTTTGTTGCAAAGCTTTTTAGTTCGGGGTTAACAAGAAAATTCACCCAGCATAAAAGAAATGTGTAGTACGAGAAAGAAAGAACGCAGATTTTGATGGTTTCGGCTGTCTGATTTTTAAATTCACGTTATGATTCTTGCGATAGTCAAAACCAGATAATATATTAAAAATTAAAAACATAAGCAAAAGTAAAAGCATTTACATATAATTGAATTGAAACGGATTGGATTTAAACTTTAAAGAAGGGGGAAAAAAAGTGTTTCCAACTGCGTTGAAAGTCATGGTTAATATGGGAGAGAACAGGAAAGATTCCATCTCTTTCATATATTATGTGATAAAATCACCATCATTTCCTTTGATATTCTTTCTTGAGATTTTCTCATTTTTGAAACCCTCTTTCTTTTTCTTTAATAATAATATTTAGATACTCCTAATCTGAGGAACATATCCATGATTCCACCATACCTTCACTTCTTGCAGCCACATTTTCTGGCCCTCTATCGCCATGAAAATCCGATGAAGAAGCTGAAAAGTTGTTCGCTTTCCCATTTGAGACTCTCTTGGAGTTACTGTTGTAGCCGCCATTGATGGACCTTAGGAGACTTTGGTCATGTTCTTGGAACCCTGTTCCTTCTGATCCCCAGCTCGGAGGATTAGTAATATTTTCATTTCTTGGCAATGCCCCTGCCCCGTCTGATGACACCATCCTTTGGAGCCCGCTGAGGTTGGTATTGACATGACCCTGGCTCAAACCAAATTCTTCTAAAACACCCATTTTTAAAGGCAAGTCATTTGATTGAATATCCAAGGACCCTAGCGGCTTTGTTCCAAGAATGGTTGAATTGGGAAGTGGGTATTTTGGAGGGGTTTGAAGGAGATATTGGAAGTTAAGAATTGGGTTTTGCATGTTGATGTTGAGGAGATTTTGAGGCTGTTTTAAAAGGCCTAACTCTGATGGTAATTGATAGATAATGGGGGTTGAACTAGAGCTAGTATTGCTGTTACTAGCAGAAACAGAAGTGATATTAGTGCTAGGAGTAGAAGCAGTGGCATCAACCATTAATGGGGAGGAAGCTGCAGTGGCATCAACCATTAATGGGGAGGAAGCTGTAGAAGAAGAAACGAACGGAGGAGGATTGATTTTTTGGGCAAATGGTCTTAAAAGAAAATGCGAAGGTGGAGGGTCTAAATGAGTCGATCTCAAAGTGAAGGGTGTACCAAATAGATCAAGCCTGGTTCTTGGGAAAGGTGAGGACGTAAAGGGTGGTGCAGGGATCCCAGTGAATTCCTGAACCATGGCTCGGAAATTGGTGGTGTCTGTGGTTAAAACTGTTGTTGGTGCACGCCTTGAAGCCCTGGATCTCTTCTTCGGGTTACGCACCATGTTATTGTTGTTAGGTTGGTCACTTATGCCTGAAACTGAACTTCTTGTGCCACTTTCTGGTCCTTGAGGGATCTGCAAAGGAGTAAAAGTGGCTCTGCTTTGTGCTTGTTGGTTGGTCAACAACTGTGGGGTGGGCGATGAGGAGGCTACGAATCCACCAAGATCGGTGCAGTTGGGTTCAGATCTTCGATTTTTGGACCAAACCACATCAAGATTGAGCAGTGAATTTGGGTTTGTTGTGAGGTGCGGTGATCTTGACAAAGGATGGTCAAAGTAAGGGTCACACATAGCCGATGAAGACTGGCTTCTCTGGTATTGCTGTTGCCGCTGCGGTGGTTGGTTACCCAAGTGACAATGACCAATACGGCTCGATGGGTTATTGTTCAAAAAAGCTGAGATTGACTCACCGCGTGAATCATACTCTTCACTGCCACCACTCGAAGATTGCATGCTACCACTGTTACCAGAATCCATGAGAAAGAACCAAAAAAAAAAAAAAAGAAAGAAGACAGAACTGATATTGGAAAAAAAAAAGGGAAATACGTAAAAGAGAGACAGAGATATGGGATGTTTCAAAGAAGAGATTCTTTGTTTAGTTTACTACAACTCAAGGAAGCTACAAAACAAAGCATGAGGTGATATAAAAGTGAGAGATAACAAAAAAAAAAAAAAGAGAGAACGAGGAATATCTTCTGGAAGAAGAGGCCATCAGAAAGTACCCATGTTGTCTTTAAGCTCGGATCTGCAAAGAAGACACAGTGGCTTTTGCTTGCTTTTACTTTGTGTTTGAACAAAAGGGTATGCAGTCAAGAATATGAATTAACAGCTCAAAGATCAGCAATCAGACTAAATGGTTGCAGAAGAGAGGTAAAATCAAAGTAAACTTTGTTTGAAATAAAGGACTTTAGAATCTTTTTCCCCCCTTTTTTTGGCATTTAGTCCTTGTAAGGGTTGAGGAGAACTAGGTTTTTTTTTTTTTTTGGTTTAAAATCAAATTTTAAGGAAAGAAATTAAGAAGTTTGGCTGTCTAAGCCTTTTTCTTCTCAAAGAGATGAGGTGTGGGACACCATGTGAGACGGTGAGAGAGAAAAGTTGTGATGAGAAAGCAATTAGGTCAAGTATAACAGAGTTGAGGCTTTGATCCATGTAGTGTGAACAGAAAGAAAAAGATTTACACTTACATGGTTACTATTGGAGAATAACTCTTTAAAAAAAGTATTATATTTTATTGTGCAATTAAATATTTTATATATTTTAATATACAACAAATTGATTTTCCTTTTGTTGGGGGGAATAATGAGGTGGGCAAGCAAACAAATTTGGGAAGATGGTTGTTGAATGAATCGGTATAAAAGAAAAAGATAACCATCACTACCATTCCTCCTCAAAACCCATCAAAAGTTTTTTTTAAAAAATATATTTATATAAAAATAGTAACTAAATTGCATAAACAAAGAAGAGGAACTGTTAATTTGTATTATTAACATCAATTTAATTTAAAATTTTCTTACCTGTAAATTGGTTAGGTAACTTAGGTTTAATGACAGGAAAAAAAAAAAGTATATGCTAGTATGCTATTTCTATCTTCTCTTTTGGCATAACAAACTAATAAAGGAATGAACATCGAAAATATTAAAAATTTCCTAGCCACACTCTTTGACCAAGTCAGTGATTAAATATAAATCAATATATATATATATATAATCAGGGGTTATCTAATTGCTCAAGAAGAACCTGGAATCGTTCAGTCTTTCCCTTTTGAAATGTATATACAAGGAAAATAAAGATATTTTCTTGTTATATCTTCTACATTATCTGATATATATGTTTTCACAATTTTCTTCTCTTTTTTTTGGGTAATATTACAAGGATATTTCGGATTTTGTCTTAACTCAATTTCTTTTCTGATGATTTTAAAAAAGCATGCTTTTCATGTCATTGGTTCATTAAAATTTCATACACTTTCACATTATTCCACAAAAATTGAATCCTTCCCTTGCTAGTGGAATACCTTTTGTTATCGTCTTTCACTTCTATTAATTTAACGATAATATCATAAAATTCTTCTGTTTGAAACAAAAAGAAAGAAGAAACAAATAAAAGGGAAGAGAGATCAATGTTCGGATGGATAGATCAGTTGAACAACACCTTAAGTTGCAGCAACCATCAAAACAAAAAAGAAATCTATCTAGCTCAACAAAACCATTAACTTTTAACCTATTTATTATACCTTTCGGAATATTATACATATAGTAACAATAATTAATATTTTTTATTTAATAATTTGCCTGCGCAACTTGGGTCGTAGAATTAGAGGTCTTTGTCGATACCGTAGGCGTAATTAATTGTTTATTTTTAGTACTCTTTCGTTTTCATTTAAAATACCTATGGTCTGTTTTTGCCCCCACAAAACCAAACCCTAACCCTAAAATTCTGAATCCTCACGTAATCCATGTTTGCACGTAACGTCCTTCCTATCCATGCCGACGGGGGTTTCTTCAGTTTTTTAATTGACCTCATGTCTAAAAGATTAAAACTACATAAAATTTCACGTATTTCTAATATTTTGGCACTTTGAGTCGATATAATACTTTTTTTAAAAATATATATATATATATAAAGAATTAATTTAATACCTTATCAATAAACCATTATTAGTTAAACCATAATATATTGCATTGTTACTTTAATAATCAAAATGATCTTAAAAAAAACCCTAATATCCAATTTGTTAATTTTTCCTTTTAGTAAATTAGTTGTAGGGAATATATATGGCAGGGTAAATGACCATGATTAATTTTATTTAACTTTATATAATTATTATGAGTTCATCAATTGAAATATCATGAAATTAAACCATATCAATGTCTTGGATCTAAGAACAGGTTGATGCAATTAAAAAAATTGTAAAATCAAACTTTGAAGTAATGGATAAATATAATTAAGTCCCACTTTTTATGTTATATATATATATATATAATATACAGGTACATAGAAAATAAATATATATTTGGAAGAATATGGTTTTTGTAAATATTTTTAATATTATACACTAAGATAACCAGAGGCCATTTGTGAAGACTTTATTTGGCCTCCCAAAATTTTTTAAAACCTTTAAAATAGTTTTAGATTATCACTTAAAATATGGTAAATTTACTTTTGGCCTCCTAAATTTGCTTAAGTTTTTTGCAATAATTTCATATTTTCATGCCATTACTTAAAAACCTCATTCATTTTTATTAGCTTAATTCTCTTTATTCATCTTTTCAATCTATCAAATAGATACATTTAAATTAATTATTCTATTAATTTTTTTATTTTATGCTAGTAAGGAAAAAAAAATAAAACTATTACTATATCCAAAACAAATAGTACATTTGACTAATTTTACTGTTTTCTAATATTTATGATCTTATTTTTTTATTTACTTTTTTTGTAACTTAAAATAATTTTATGCATTTTAATTTGAAAATAGATTTTTTTTGACATTAAGATTAGTTTCTATTAATTTTTTTATATGAAAAAAGAGATATAATATTTAAAAAAGTATTTCATTATAAGAATTTAATATATAGTTAGCAATTTTAATATAATATATGTGGTTATCATTTGATGCATTACTAATGGAATATAAAAAAGATTTTATAAGTAAGATTAATATAATAACATATACCCTATTTAATATTTTTTATTCATTTAAATATATATATATCTTAAAGGGCATATATCTTTTCACTAATTTACTTATGAAATTTTTATGTTCTACTAATATTGTATTAAATAATATTCTATCATATATAATATTTAATTTTATATTTTCATATTAAAATTATCTATGACCTAAGATGAGTTAAGCATGCATACTAAAATATTTTACTTTATCTAAAACTTAATTAGATTTGATCGCAACAGATTAATCTCGACTCCTCAACAATATTATATCTTGATTCTTTTAACAGTGTTTCTGCTTTTCTGTTGAAGATAACGTTGGAGGTTGACATTGATAGATAGAAGACGTGGCCTCGAAGGGTCTCAAATCTAAACATGTGTTCGATTGAAGTTGCTTGAGCCTATAAAACACCCCTCAGTTTAAAAACTGAGTGGGGGAGCTATCTGAGGCAAGGAGAAGGGGAATGGTGCCATAAAAAATGAGGGTTGATTGGACTTGCCGTCGTTTTCAAAGCACAGTGGCTCACATAAGGATGCATTTACTGTCGCTTTTTCGAGGATCTCGACCTCCTCCGATTGATGTGGATATTCCTTTGACGTCCCACCCTTCGTCTCCTCCTACTTTTATAAATAAAGCAGTTGTATCTCTTTATCTGATAATAAATTTGAATTAAATTTATGCTACAGGCAAAATTTTAGAAGTGGAAATTGAGTATTATGCCTATATATATTTATTTGAGTTTAATTTAATTAAAAAATAAAAATTTTATTTTATTTATATTTTTAAATAATAGTTTAAACTTGTTTAGACTCATAAGTTTTATATATTTTTAATTTTTTAAAAAAATTTTAATAATTTTTATTAAATTTTAAAATATAGATAAATTAATATATTTTAGTGTTTATATAATAATACTATATACACCAAATAAATATTCCCTTTTTGTTGCGAGCATGATTTGGAGTTCAAATGGTATTTTGTAATAACTTTGAAAGATATAAACTAAGAGCAGTAAAAAAAAATCCAAAAACATAATAACTCCAATTATTATATGATATTTGACATAAAATTAAAAGTTATTTGAATATGATTAATTAAACTCAAAAATTAGAGCACAGCAATACATCACACGAAAAATAAAATAAAAAAATATTAATATGTTAAAATTTATATAAATATATAACACATTAAATATGATTATGACTAGACAAAAATAGCATGACTACACATGACACCAAACTAATAGTTATTTAAATAGTGTTTATCAGACTTGACAATATTAGATATAACATGATTATATGATGCAAATATAATAAAAAATAATTAAAATATAATATAAATAGTAATATGAATATAACCCAAATACATGAACATTTTAAAATTTATATAAAATAAATTATAAACTTACCAAAATTTACATAAATGTGTAATATTTTAAATACAATTATGACACAAAAATAATACGAATATAAATTAAATGCACATAATTTTTTTACTTCACCAAAAAAATGCCAAATGAATATCGTAATTACCCTCCAAATCTTAACTTATCAATAAGCTTAGTTGTCTTGTAAGCTATGTCTCAAGCAATCTCATTGCTTGGGATAACTTTTATATTCATATATAAATTTATTCTTTATATGATATAAATTATATTTATATATCACATTTAAAAATATAAGTAATATCTTTTATATAATAAGAACAATTAAGTTGAGCTCAAGTTTTGAATATTAAAATTAAGGTTTGGTTCATTTTTTCAACGGATTTTATTTTTTTTGTCAAAGTCCTTTTTAAGCTTAATATTTTTGTTAAAATTCTTTCACACGTTGAATGTATCTTCAAACTTGAGTGGACAGTTTTACATTATGATAGTTCTAAAAAAATCCCATGCTCTCACAATTATACATTCATAGAGAAAAAAGGGGATTTATTTTTTCTGTTTGAAGGGGAGTTTGTGATTTGGACTAGCATTGCTTTCGAAT
>JBBYHO010000003.1:17311514-17324839 GCA_038382025.1 Adansonia gregorii | reverse complement strand
CAATAATAAAACGTTAAAATATTTTATTGAAATTTAATTGGAAATTGATGATGCTGATGTTGCTAAAACACAATTAATAATTTTAATTTTGTTAAGACTTAATTGACAATTAATGATATTAATGTTGTTAAGATCCAATTGATGATTACATAATGTTTAGCGCCAACACCAGTGACACTATTATTTTTTATAGCTATTTGATTTTCGTTTTATATATGCGTAAATATTTGAAATTTAACAAACCTATTACTCTTTTTTTACCTAAAAATAAAGAAAATAAAAAAATTTAACCCTAAAACATAAAAAGAAAAAAGAAAAATAGCAATTAGAAAACCTTTACTTTTGTTAGACTTTTATTAATACATTAAAATTTATTATAATTATTTCCTAAAGCCATAAAAATACAATAAAATAATTTAAAAATAAATTTTTAATATATTATTTTAAACTAGACTTGTATAAAAGCTAAGCACCTCGGTTAGTAAGCCTAGCACAATATAAGTTGACCTTAAGTAAATTTTGGTTAAGTTTAGAATTTTCAAATTAACGTAATATCATATAAATATTGTGTATATATTACACGAATTTAATTTTTATATATTTAACTTTATATAAAAACAAATTATAGAGTCAAATAAATTAATTCAAAATTTACAGCAAAATAATCAATTAACAAAGGATGATTGTGATGTTGCTGAGATCCAATTGCTTATAACCAATTGATAGGTATTGTTAAGACGTAATTAACAGATATTATTGAAACTTAATGGAGAAGTGATAATTGACAGTAATGTTGCTGAGATGTAGTTGATAAATATTGTTGAGACCCAATTAATAAGTAATGATAGTTTTATTGTTAATACCTAATTGATGCTGAGATTTAATTGGCAAGTGGTAACAGTAATTTTGATGATACCCAATTTATGGATATTGTTAAAAGCAAGTTAACAGATTTTTTAATCAAAAGCCATCCCATGTTATATTTATTAATAGAATCAGTTAAAACTGTTTGATAGATTAAAGAAGGAATTTCTTCCTGCTAATACATATGATCAGAGCTACTTAAACTAAAGCAAGCAATCTTATGAGCCGCCTTATTTGCTTGCTTTTTGGTGTGCAGGATAACATGGCATTCAAAACATTTCCCTACATTTCTGCCTTCTTTAATCACAGTGTTTGTGCGTTTTCTACCATTTGTGTTGTATATGGTGTGCTTCCTATACCCACTCAAAACGCCGACACCTTGAGATCTCTCAAAAACAAATTTGGAGTTTTTGATGCTTGCTACTACTAGGTTTGCTGTGTCTTTGTTTGTTTTTTCCCCCTGATGTCGTCCTTCCATTTTTGTTTCTCTCGGTCTTTGACTGCTGATGTCCCAAGCTGTCAAAGAAAAAAATTTCAGATTATTTTTCAACTTGCACAGTATTTTTTTCTTCTTTAATGGAGAATAGAATTATGTTTTTGCCTAAATTTCAGATTTGATCTAGTGATTTAGGTTGCAAGTTGACTTTACAGTGCATTTGTTCTAATTTCGATTCTACCTCTGATCAGCTTTGTTTTTTTGCACTTCAAAGTGAAGAAATAATAATAATGATAATAACAAAAGCAAAGAGATATGGGTATTTCTTCCATCAATTTCATGGTCTTGCTTGTATTGGCAACTGCCTTATGTCAGATCACGTTTGGCGAAGCCGGAAATAAATACCGCGTTCACGTTTCCAATGGATCGAGCAACAACAACAACAACAAAAGGACTATCCATTGCAAATCCAAAGATGACGATTTAGGTGGACACGTTCCCTCGGCTTCTCAAGAATGGCCTTGGACATTTAGGGCTAACTTTTGGGGAACGCACTTTTTTGGTGCCAATTTATTGTTGGAAATCATTATGGAAGTTACGACGTCTTTGTGATGTATCATGCAATGCTTGATATGTGTAATTTCAAGGAATGTTTTTGGCCAGCAAGAGATGATGGGATATATATAAACAAAAATTCTGATGGTTCATGGTTGTAAATGTAGAAATGGGAGCATTGATCTCAAATCATGTTTCACATTTATTTCTATTACTTAAAGATGCATGAAAATAGTAAAAACTTTTTTTTTTATTTTATACCTTCTTTTTCATGTTTATTTTTAGGTTATGTAGATAGAGTTTTATCTTTTTCTTTAAACGAATGAACTGATCCAAATAGCCCAAGAAATCACAATATTCTTACTAATTTTTAATTGGTATGTCTTTTGAAACAAAATTGTTAAAATAAAATAAGCATAAATAAGCAAACCAAATGCCTAGAGAAAATAAAAGAATTCAATTTCAATCTCATCCCTGATTCTGTGCATATACCAAATCACACCAACAATGCAATTACTGCCAATATTAGCTAAACCGTAGCCTCAATTTGAGCCGTAATCTGATTTAGTCTTTGATTGTAATTTCAACTCCACTGATTGTTTCCCTTTATTCCTTAATTGTACATATATGTACATTATAAACAGACTACCTTGCAACACTAGGAATATGCATCCGGATGCGGGTTCAATATTTTTAATAATTTTTAATTTAATATTTTATTTGTTTGCAGTCTTATTAATTCAATATGTTTTTTCAATAATAAAATTATTATTAGTAATTGATTAACATTAAAAAAGAATATTTCTTAAGAATCAGAATTTCTCACGTTGATTAATGGAAAACTAAGGGGTGATCTGGCCTTAAAATAAATAGGAAATCCCAAGACAAGAGAATGGAGGAGGGAAGCGAGTCAAACCTTAATTAAGCAGCCTTGGTCAAGAAAGAGAGTCAAAGGGTTCCCAAGCAAAGGGACTTTAGATTAGGATATATATATATATATATATATATATATTTCAAGTCACACAAGTATGGCTTTATATTAAGACTTCAACAGTCTGGGTCGATCCAGTCTTAATCAAAAATTATTATTTAATAATAAAAATTATTATTTAAATTTAATTATAAAATATATATAAATATTAATAAAGATAATTTTTAATATTTTGGTTGATATGTAATTTATCATAATAGAATTAATTGATATAAATAAACAACAAAGCAAATAATAATTCGTAGCATTTTATTCAAAAAGAATAAAATTTCATTAATTAAACTTATTTTTTGAGAAACATTCCAAATAAAATAAAATAATTACATTATAAGCTAGCCCATTTGCGAGTTAACTATACCTTTTGTTTGGAAGTTCTATTCTATGCCATTGATCATTTACATCAATTAACTATTTCATAGTTTTAAAGTAAACAAATTAGAACATTTTGATCTCATAGTCATGCTTTCGAGCAACATTCCTCCGATAGTGAAGTATGCCCAATAATAGTTGGAATCCAATGTCGTTCAACTTTCGATCAAACTATTAAATCTTACGCCTAAAAGTATTAGAAAAAATAAATGCAAAACATGCTTTCTTTACCGCAATTTAAAACATACTCTAAAGATGTCAGTAAATGTCAATTACGACAATTTAAAATGCATTCTAAAGACGTTAGTAAATGTCAATCATAAAAATTTTAAAAAGATTAATCTAAATACAAAAGGTCTGCTCTTATTTACTCTGAAGTTTAAAAGACATATTATATGTAGATTAAATAACTATCTATATCATAATATATATTTTCAGTATTAAATTTAAATAGTAATAATATTTTTAAATTAATTAATTTTATTTTGAATATTACCATCTATGAATTTATTATTTTAATAGAGCTATGTACACATTATATATTTATTATATGATTAAGTAATTTAATTAATTCATTAATTGTGTTTTGAATAATTTTAAAATATAGATTTAGAAAAAAAATATTGTTTATAATAGTTTATACTTATTTACATTATTAAAAACGTCAAAAAAATTAAATAAAAAAATATTATTAACGTCACAAATACTTTATTAACGTCATCGGTAGTTCTTTGATTGTCGATTGATCGTCGACTAGGATGAAGAGTTTCTGACAGGCCTGGTCACTAATGCCATGAGTTTTCCGAACACTTTCAAACAGCACTATATTTTAAAAGGTTTTTCAGCCATTTTAAAGATCGGGATGAAATTTTATTTGCATTGACTTTATCTATTAATTTATATATTTATTGAGTGAATTATGAGAACACATAAAACTACTTTTACAAATTAATAACCTTTAAAAGCAATTTAAATTGTTATTAAAAATAATAATTTACATAAATTTTATAAAATTATTTGATTTTTTTTTAACATTTGAAACCACCCTTGAAAGAATTATATATATATATATTACCTTCTACAAATTGAATTCAAAGAGTAAAATAATGTTCGTACATTTTTTACGTAAAATTTGATATCAACTGGTCTTTCTAATCTTCGGCATTAACGTTTAAGCAATATTAGTTGCAACGACGTTCGCGAGGATATATATATATATATATACTTGGCATTGGAACAAACATAAATGTCATAGCTACACTACTCCAGTTAAGCAAGAATATTGATTGTGATACATGATAAAAATGATCTTCAACTGCTCTCATTTTGTGTTAAGAAATGGAATAAACAAAGCCTAATTGATGCAAAAAACCCCAAGAACAATGCCTTAAAACTTCTAAGTAATAATTTGGATCAAAGACTAAAAACCAAAAAATGAATAAGAAAATAAGATTCTTTGATCCGATAATTTAAATACAAAACACAAATCAAGAATACCAAAAAAATTGAAAACCTAACTTGATGCTTTAGCATCACATGCAAACCAAAAATATCAAAAATTGAATGCCACAAGATTAAACTAAGCTTGATATGTTCTAATGAAGTCCAAAGAAAAACTTAAGGGAATTCACCTTACCAAGAAGATAACTTGTATTAATTATCCAAAAAAAAAACGAGTCTTACAATTGCATAAGGCTATTTATAGCCAAAAGACAAAATCTTAAGACATCCTAACAAGTGAAACTCGTATTGACCTTTAGATAATGTCAAAATAAAATCCCAATCCTAATAACTAGTGTTCCAATGCATAAGTCCTTAATATAGATACTTAAAACAATTAAAAAAAAATATGTGGCGAGCATGTGCCACTTATTAAAATAAGGCTACCCTATAACTAAACAAAAAGAGAAGCCTAAATATCAAAGTCTAACCCAATCATTAAATAAATTGCTCATAGGCCTAAATAAGTTAACTAAGCATGGTTGATTGAAGCCCGCCCACACCCTCCTTGAAGTCCACGTCCACACCATCTCCATCTTTAGCTTTTTGTATGAACAACTTCTTGAAGTTGTTTAACTAAAGCTCGTGTGAGAGGTTCGCTTAACACTTAGAAGCCCTTGGAGACATCATCCATGTGGTCCTACACTGGTTGGATAACATCATTTCCCCGTTCTTTAAAAAGATTCATCCTCAAATTAGCATCTACATCAAAAGGAGAATAGTTAGAAACATTAAACATAGGACTCACTTAGTACTCACCTGGAAGATACAACTTGTAGGCATTCTCATTAATCATTTCCAAGACTTAGAAAGGTCCATCTCTATGTGATTACAGCTTGGATTTTCTTTGTTTTAGAAACCTCTCCTTCCTCATGTGAACCTATACCCAATCTCCAAGTGCAAAGGTGACAACTCAGCGACCCTTATTGGCTTAGGTAATGCTTTTTTCATACTTTTTCCAATATGTTGTCGGGATTGTTCATGGATTTGTTTCATCAAATCAGCCTTCCTCTTTTTGTCTAAGCTAGCTATCTCATTTACATGTAAAGCCATCAAATCAGAAAAAGTCAAAAGATTAAAACCATAAACAATCTCAAAAGGAGAATAACTAGTGGAAGAATACACAGAATGATTATAAGCAAACTTAACAAGAAGAATACAATCTTCTTAAGTTTTCAAATTCTTTTAAATGATAGCTCATGGCAAAGTTCCTAAGGGTCGGTTTACTAATTTGATTTATCCATCACTTTGGGGATGACAAGTAGTAAAAAACAATAAATTAGTTTTTAATTTACCCTTAACAATAAAGTGACTAAGGAACTTAGCATCCTAATTACTCATAATTGTCCTAGGAGTCCTACGCAAATAAACAATTTCTCAAAAGAACAAATTAGTCATGTTTGTAGCTTAATTAGTTTTATGGCGAGTAATGAAATGAGCCATCTTAGAAAACCTATCAACAACCACAAATATTGAATCCATTCCCTTTTTGGTTCTAGTCAATTGTAAAATGAAGTCTATAAACAAATCTATGCATGGTCCTCTAGGTGCAGGAAGTAGGGTGTATAAACCATGAGGTAAGATCCTAAACTTGGCTTGTTTAAATGAAATGTAATGAGAACAGACTCTCTCAATGTGCCTACACGTTTTTGGCCAATAAAAATGTTTTTCTAGTATGGCCAATGTCTTATGAACCCAAAATGCCCCATCAATCTACCTTCATGAGACCCATGCACAAGTAATTCTCTTAAAGATCAAGAAAGACAACAAAGTTTATTCTCCCTAAACAAATAAATAAGATTGGGTACTGCAAAAAAAACTTGAAAATTCTTATTTGGAATTTTGTCTATGGAACGTTTAATTAGCAAAAACTATCTTTAGATTTATTAGATTGTATTAAATGTATTTGTGTTCTACCGACTAAAATTGATTTTAAAAAAAAAGGTATTTGATACACAATTTTAGATGTTCATGGATCTAGATGAATTGGGTTTTGATATAAATCAATATTTTAAATATTTACTCAAATGTGATTGAATCCAATAATTCATGTTTTAAATCCTGTCCAAGTCCAAACACATATAGATAATAAATGGTATAATCCAAACTAAAAATAGGCCTAGACATAAGATTTTGTGATTCAAGCTAACAGACTTGAATAACTTTTTATTTGTGCATGGATTGTTGCACTATGGACTAGTGTTAGGGCATAGTGTTGGGGGGCCAATGATCCCACATTGATTAACCAAGGATATAGACTATAGCTTATAAAACAAGGGCCATCATTTCCCTATTAAGACATATTTTCTTAAAGGATAAATACGTTAGGACAGTCTATACACGCTTCTAAAGCAGACAATACCTCATAACAGGCATAGTTTGATAATTTTTGCATCAACAATGGCATCGTTTGTGAGAAACCATTCTGGACCCGGACAAGCCTTGTGTGACAACATAATCCATACCTCTACTTGAAGGGCTAATATTGGGGGGACAATAATCCCACATCGATTAGCTAAGGATATGGACTGTGACTTATAAAGCGAGAGCCATCCTTTTCTTATTAAAATGCTTTTTCTCAAAAGAAAAACCATGAGAACACTTTGTGCATCGCTTCAAAGTGAATAATACCTTATAGCGAACGCAATCTGATAATTCTTACATCAATAATATCCAATTACTAAAAAATATTTAGATTTAATTATGAAAATATAAATTATTAATGGAAAAAGATTTTTAATACTTTTAAACAATAAAACAGACCTATAAACTGGGATGCATCTAGCACATGGACACCTCTAATTTAGACCATCCAACTAACTTTTTCTAAAATAGTTAATATATTTGTTAATATTTATATTGCAATATTATATATTTTATTTATATATATATATCATATTATATATAAATATAAAAATTATATATTTCTACATAATTCAAGTATATCATGTTTGGTTAATTTGATTCAATTTTTGATCAATATGATTTCGAGAATGATCGATTATATATATTAATTTATTTGGTTATTGATTTGAATTGATAACCGTACTGATTAAATTAATTGATCTTTGTATAATAGATTTCTTAAATTTATATATATATAATAAATATATTTTTAGGAAAGGAAAATATGCGTTTCCCATCCAAACATTTTTATATATAATTTTAAGATTAGAAAATATATTTTATAATACATGTTATAAATATATTATATATAATATAAAATACAAATAATAAATATTTTATTTTTATTTAATTAAAAACTATTACTCAAGCCACTTGAATTAAAAGTGATCTTCCACTGATTAAATAGTTTGTTTGGCCCTACATAATCCAAATTGGCTTATTTTATGTTACGACCCAACATAAAATAGTATTTTTTTAAAATAAAATATTATATTTTTATTTAAATTAATTATAAAATATATGAATATTTGTATAAAAATAAAATTTTAATATTATGAACGATAATTTAAATGTAAATAAAGAGTTAGGCTAAGCTAAATTCAAGTCTGAAGTTATAATTTAAAATTTTTTGGGTTCTAACCTAGCCTATGAACATCTTTAAATTCAAATTGTTGACTAAGATTTGAATGATGATTCTGAGTTCATATTTTTTTTTTTGTAGGAAGAAATTAACTCAGCAACCAACTGCATCACAGCCCATTGCATGCATGGATACTTTTTTTTTTTTAAGTATTTGTATTTAATATATATTTATATATATATACACGAAGGTGTGATTTTTTCAATGTATAAAAAAATTTTAAAAAATTAAATATATCTGTATCTGACACATATTCATATATGAGAATCACTTTAAATTCACATAAAATAACTTTTGATAATGTCCTGGTACTAATGGCAACGAAAGATAAGATTTAAAGTTTGAATTCCTCCACTTCCTCAGAATGGGAAAAATAAAATGTAATTTTACGATGAAAAGTGTAAATATATATAAGCTAAGGGGACCATTTACAGGATCCTTGTCAATCTGAAACACAATGAACTAATTCCTTTTTAATCTTTGTTCTTTCTCTGATGTGAAATTTGCCTTCTTTTTTTTTTTTCCTCTTTCTGATCTCATCGGAGCAGTGAACGAGAATGCTTGAGCAAGTTTTTAAGAGGCTGCTGCCTTCCTTGGGCTTTACATAACAGATTTTCGGCTCTTTGTGTCATCTGCAGTGCTTCGGTCATCAATTTCATTTCCTCTCTTCTTAACTCGGGCTGTGGGGCTCCCTGCTAGTTCCAATGCTTAAATGTAATAATTACTAACAAACTAACATGTAAATAAAGAAAGCAATTACGTGGTAAAAAAAAAAAACCTTTGCGAGACTTCCCCTTGTGTAGGGTACTGTCCTCTGATGTCCTATAGAAGTTGGGGGAGATTTCCTGCTGCTTTCTTCCTTGCATGTTAATTTTCCTGCACGGCTTCTGCTCAGTGTCCTTATTCTGGGGGTGCTGTGCCAACTGCCACTCAATTTCAATATGCTAGGAAGGGTTCAGTCCTAGCATCAATTAAAAAAAAAAACACAAGTTACCAACTTAAAATTTAATGAAAAACTAGTGTTGGAATTCATTATTGAATGTTTCAGAATATCAAAGAGCACAGTTGCACAATGCTTTAGAACCTCCAAATTCATTCGAGCATCATCCAGGCTCCTGTTTCAAGGAAATTATATATAAAAACCATGCATCATTTATGACGGGTTAATAGGATCAGCACAAAAATTCTGAACACTATGTCACTTGGATAAGAGTATATGTTCAACACGAATATGTTTAATTTTTTTTATATATCTTATATATTTGGAGGATATACTTCATAGTACGTCCATACGTGTCAAATGCAGGTGTTCAACTTGAATATTTAAAAAAAAAATCAAATAATGTAGTATTCAGTCTCAACCTCTAAGAGATTGAAATTATAGGGGTGCAAGAAAAGTTTTATTATGTCCAGAATTGCCTCAATTTCTGATAAGAGCCATAAAATGTTCTTAGAAATAGAAAGGTTTGATGTGAATTTCACCTTCATATTGCCAGCTCTTCTGCCAACAAGTAAGAGGAGATGGCCTACCAATCTCAGCAAAAGCCTCCTTAATATGCACACAATCGAATCTATGAATGTTATGCCCTGCCCAAATCCTTCCATTTAAAAGGCTGTATATTTTGTCAGCAACTTCCTCAGATTCTGGGGCATTTGCAACGGCATCTCTAGTAATCCCATCACATCGACCCGACCTCAATGCTACAGTAGTCAAGTCCTTAGGCCTTATCAGGGTGCTAAAGCTCTCCAGCTCGACGAGCTTCCTCAGACAAAACCACAATTGCTCCAAATTCCAACACACAGAACCTTTAGCCGGCTCGGTTGGGCACAGTAGTTTGCAAGTCAAAAAACACAATTTCTGCCGAACCTTCTTGGCATGGAATAAAAGTCTCCATTTGAAGTTATTATCTAACAAGTTTCCCCCTGTTTTTTTTTTTTTTGTTTTTTTGTTTTTTTGGTAAAGTTCATTGACATTGTAATGGTGGTATAAATGGGGGAAGGAAGATGGGGAAGAAATGGAGGAAATGCATGGATGGAAAAAGAGAAATCTTGGCATTAGAGATCGATTGTCTTGTAGCTGAAGTCAATAGTTTCATTCAGGCTTTGGACGAAGGGTTCCTAAGCTAGCTTCTTATGCAAGGAAATTCCAGTTGGGCAGGAATATTATCGCAAAACGGGGAAAGGTTTGGGCTGCCTTTCGTTAATTATGGCCGAAAACCTTTGAACCAGCACCAGCTTGAAAGACCAAAATTTCTGAGTAGGTAAAGATAATACGATTTTATGTTGGAACTTATTAAGCATGCTCGTTTGGGAAGGGAATCTATTCCTTGGAGCATTAGATCTGGTTACCCAATCTAGAAAGAAATATTCCTTGGGAACATTCTCATCTCAACAATGGGAAATCATAAGGCATCATCTTCTAATCTCCAATAATTCGTGTATGAATATCGTATTTTATTTTTTGAGGTTACTTATAAATATAAAAATAATAAAAATGACTAATATATTAAAATTTTAAACACGAATATAATACATATCGCATATTATTTTTGTACTATATCCAGAATTATTGATTCTAATATTAACATAATTGTTTTTTATAACGCATAGAAGGCAAATGAAAGATTGAGCAACAAAAATGGGAAGTCAATAGCTCTTTTTGCCGTGATCCTAATGACTCCATAGCAATGAATTGAAACTGTTGTAAAATGCAGAACAAGGTTGACTTCTTTCTTTCTTTTTTCCTTTCGTTTCTTTTTTCTTTCTTTTTTGTCATTTTCTCTAAGAAGAGAGAAAAGGCCGCCGCTCGAATTGGGGTTTAAAAGTTACGTGAAGATTTTGCAATAAAACTTTCTAATTGTAGAATTAAGCAAGGAAGCCCAAGAAAACAAGACAATTGTATCAATTGGACCAAATTCTCAGGCTTTAAATGAATAAGCATTTAGCTTTTTAATTTCAAGCTTACACTTATAAATTCAAGCTCCAAATGCCTAGAAAGCCCAGAATTTTATTCAAAAAAAAAAAAATTCAAATCCCAAAATAAAGTACAACAATTACAACATGCTGCATGATAATTCATGTGTGTTAAACAGGAACAGCAGGCCTGAGGGAGATGAGGGCTTTCTTAATTCTCTCAAAAGCAGCTTGTAAGGTGGTGAGGGATGCTGCATATGATATGCGAATGCAGCTATCGTCCCCAAATGCTTCTCCAGGGACTAATGCAACCTGTCAATCATTAGAAGCAGTATTTGATGTTTGATCCTCAATATTGAAAACAATATTCAGGGACTTCCAAAAATATCAACAGAACACATAACCTAGCCCTTCTTAATCACAACATCCAATGAAGCATACCTGAGCCTTGTCCAGAAAGTATCGACAAAGCGACTCTGAATTTCCGATTTTACCAAAACCTTCAGCTTCTATTCCGTAGTAAGAACTGAAATCAATGAAGAGATAGAAAGCTCCCTGCAAGTGCAAACCAAAAGCAGTGCATACAAGAAGTATGTTAATTCAAGAGCTAAAATATCAAAACATTGAAGAAAATTGGAAGTGCATAAACGAGGCTTTTTGGTAAATAAATCGGGCTTAGACAATAGGAGATTTTAACGCCAATAATGTACCTGAGGTTCTGATATCTTAACACCTTCTAATTCCCCAAAGCTTTTAACCAAGAAATCTCGCCGTTCCCTGAATTCTTTCACCATGGCGGAAATTGCTTCCCCACCAGCATAGCCTAAGCCTAATGCAGCCACTCCTGCTTTTTGTGATATACTACTAGCTCCTGAAGTGAACTGAAAAATATAAACCAAATTAAGGTTGAGTTTTCCGCATATCAATTGCACTATTGAAACTACACATTAACAAATACATTAATGTGTTGATATACATAACACACATAAGTGCACTGACACATTTAGTATTTCATTGCCTTAACTATACGAGGTCAGCAATCTGAATCCTACTTAATATATCAGTTTCAGATGATTAGACAAATGCAAATGTTTAGAAGTGTGCCCATCTAGCACAATCAACTCAAGCTGACTCCTTTAACAAGCATTATTCTTCTTTCCTTCAACACTTGCAAATCAAGAAAAACAACAATTGGTCATTAGTTAATGACATCAGTTTTGCGTTTTCCCAAACACAAAAAATTTCAGTTCTCCAAGGACAGTCCAAAAATCTTATTCCCAAGACATCCAAGGACATTTCTAACTCCTCGTCCCACCCTAGTTTGGCTCAAATGTCCTCTTCATGTATTGCCTTCTAGCTCAAAATTACAAATGTCAAAACATGATACTCATATTTGCTAACATTTGGTTAAAAGATGGTTAGGTAATTTATTGAATTCCTAGATCAAAATTAAATACAACTTTATCCAAAGGCAACTTTAATTCAATCCTAAAGCAAAATACTATGCCTCAAAATTGTGATGTGTGAATAAATATGCAAAATGTTCTAACTGTTACAATGAGTCTCACCAGCAAATTTGCAACATCCTAGATTGTTCATTTGTAGAACCACATTAACTGCAGCATTGATTCAACTTTAAGCACAAAGAGAATGAACATATTAAAGTGCATGTAGGGTAAACTTTGTTTCTAACCTTTTCAGAGGTTTGGACTAATATCAAAAGTATGATCTTTGAATAACTTGAACAAGAGTTGGAATTAGGAGGTTCCAAAAGCCACTAAGTTGAGATGACTAAACATGTCTGGTAAACTTTTTATGCATAAATAAACGCGCACATGCCAAGTTCTAAAATATACAATGAGCCTTACCAAGGAAATTGACAACTACATCCCAAATTTTTCATTCTTGTGAACAACATTGAAAGTTACCACAATAGTTTTAACTTTCAATATGAGGCAGGAACCAAATTAAAACTGATTTAGGCAACATTAGTTTAAACCTCTTCAGAGCCAGGCAGTAACACCAAAAGTACAAATATTGACTTGCTTGCCGAGTATAAGAGTTTCAAAGAAGGTGATAAGTGCTTAATTTTATATAAATTATCTTTCTATTTTAATCTTTTCTAGTTATTTTTTTTATGATTATCACAA
>JBBYHO010000003.1:17271415-17283974 GCA_038382025.1 Adansonia gregorii | reverse complement strand
CAATAAGTCTAAATATGATATCCCAAATTAAACCAAAATATTTAACATTTTTAGGCTACTAAGAGCGGAGTGGGACCTTGACGGCGAGTGGGCCTAATGCTGGGAACCCACCTAGTCAGTAACGTCATGCGAATCTCATTCTAAGATTATCTGCCTGTTTCTTTTCCTTTCCTCTGGTGGAAACTGGAAAGAAGCACTTCCTTACAGTCAAAAAAAGTACTGTGCCTTGTCACTTCCGTAATGAAACTGCAAAATTTAATAAAGAACAATCTCCCTAAAAGTTGATGGCACAATGACCAATCCGATTAAAAAAAGGTGGAAGAATTATATAAAGATGCACATTCTGTGAATTTCGAACTCTCGTGGTAAAAGGAAAAAATTAATTAGTACATGAAAACATGTTCAATTCCAAAGCTATAAACCAACAAACATCTTTATTTTGCTCTGAGATTTTTTGACAAAGCACACCAACCAAAGAACTACAAAGCAAAAAAATATGATATATTTCAAGTTCAACCCCGGCAAAATGTAAGGAAAATGAGATTACAAATGAATAATAAATTCACAAAATGGCTATTTTTTAAACACAGTGGATAGTAGACAAAACCACTACAACAGAAAGTCAAAAAAAAAATCTCTGGTAGAATATTTACGCTGGAATCATAAAAATAACCCAAAATGGGGAAAAAAGCAAAAAAAAAAAAAAAAAAAGGAATGTTTTGTTCCCTACTTGATCATATAGTTTTCTCTTCGCCCCAAAGCAAAAATTTCAATTTGCGGAAAAGAAAAATCATAATTACCTCTGCCACGTATCCTTTACTTGTTAGACCACTGGAATTCGATTTCCAAATTCCGTGGTGGCCCGCTTTTGCTCTGGGGCAATAAAGTATACTCGCCAGCAACTGATCCAAGCATTACAACCCGATCGATTTGGATTGTAACTTTTCCAAAGGAACTCTGTTGTTAAAAAAAGAAAAGAACCAAACGAAGTTTAGAAACAATTAAAATTTTATTAATATTAATAACACTCACTCCCAATCCGACCATCAAAAAAAAAAAAAAAAAAGAGAATAAATCTGAATAATTATATGCTTGCCTTTCCCATTTTGCTCTTATTCTTGCAAGATATATGCAGCTTCTGGCCTTTTGGGGGACTCTCAAAAGTCCATGAAAAGCTTTCATCCCACTCCGGATTAGGACCCGTTGATACAACCTGACACGTGAAAAATAAGTTGAAGAGAGGTCCCAAGATAACGAGCATTTAATAGTTTCTCTCTGGATAAGCACAGAATGTTTTCAAGTGATTTTTGAACCAGTACAAATAATAGACAGAACACATGTTCATCCAATTTTTTAAGCTTACCCCGCAAACAGCCCAAAGTTCAGGAGATGTTAGAAAAATGTTTTGTTTTAAAGATTAGATAACTGTTAGCTGTTTGATTTACATTTCAGATTAGATAATTAGTACCTTAATTGTAGGAAGTTCGCTGTATTAGTTTTAGATAGAGAATAAGTCCCTAGAATTATAGAATCAGTCCTAAAATTATGGGATTGTACTCCATCAGATTTATTTTCCTTTCACACTAGGAGACCAATGTAATACACTGTATATATAGTGATGTTTACAAAGAAATCAAAGACAGAAAAGCGAAGCCTGAAGATCTTATATCGAGAAAAAAAATCCCCTTCCATTTTAATCTTAACTCTTAAGAGTTGGTTTAAAGATTTGAACCCAAACATCAGCAAAAGCATGCCAAAATCATGTATACTGGCAACTGTTTAAATAACATCACCTGACCATGTGGCAGTCATTTTTTGGGAAACTAGTTATGAGGACTCTTAACATCAACCTAAAATCAATTGATATAGGTCTAGAGGCCCAACTTGAATATAAGATTATAGAAAACTCAGTAGCTAATGGATGTGGGATAATACCAGGTAACACTCCCACATATTGAGCTCGATAAGACCAATATGTGGACAACCTCATAAAAGGCACTCCCTCTCACGCGTAGCTCAACAAGTGCCCACCATGTGGACAAACTCACAAGGGATGAACTGCAAGGAGAACATAATAAACCTAGACTCCAATATCATGTTAAGCAACCAACTTAAAACCAATAAGATAATAGGTAGACTTGAATACAAGATCATATAGGGAAGCCAAAATTTAAGAAATGTGGGATAACACTGCTTAACAAGGACTAACTAGATGAAGCTCAAACAGTGGAATGTAAAGGCTACCAGAATCTCATAACCACTTTTTTAGTTCAACCAAATTATTAGGTGATAACCGATAAATTCAGAAAGAAAACTTCCCTAACTCAAATCACAGTCAGATAACCAGGATAGAGAAGGATATGGAAGCATCTTACCTTGGTCTGCCGAGGTGGAGTGTTTCCAAGTGTAAGTTTGCAATAAACACTTGGGTTTCCTACTGATTGCTTCATATTGTTACCACGCTTGATTATCACCACCAATGTCCCAGGTAAGCACTGCAACAGAAACTCTGCCTTCTCCTGAAATCTAGGTGGGCCAGACTGGATTAAGTATTGTAGCACTGGGATTGCATCTGCAGCAGCAACTGATTGAGCCCTTGAAACTTCAGCTGGGCACGCTGACCAAGCTTGCCTGAGTAGAAAAAGGGCATCCAAAGCAGCCTCTTGAGTTGCCTCAGAACCTGTTTTGAGGGATGTAACTAAATGGGGTATGCTAAGTGTCGCAGGCTCAGTTGCCCTCAAACGCGGGAAGTTGCTAAATAAAGAATTTAGAGCTTTTAGATACTCCTCATTCACAGTTCCAGTGGCCCATAAATCCTTTTCAATAGCAGCTGCGAGATATGAATATAAGTTACTGCATAACAGAAGCAAAAGCTTGCATGGAAAAGTTCTCCAAAGAACATCGGCTTATCAAAACCATGGTAAAACAAATTGACAAAAGGAAAAACAAATCAATTTCAATGCACTGCTAGTCTTTGAATAATGTATGTTGTTTGTTGCTTCTTCCTAAAGACTTTACCCATGATAAAGAAAACTAAGATGTAAACACGCACACAACAAGTAATATGAATATTGCTGAGTAAGACAATAAAATGGGTGCAAAAAACAGACAATTTAGCATGCACCTCATTTTATTTGGCTGCAGAGCAACAACCATAATGCAAAGCATTTTTTTATGGTCTATGAAAACAAGAAATGAATTTACAGAGAATTATTGCATCAGTAAAAAGCATTTTGAGTTCTATAACTCTGATCACCAAAAGGGATACATTATGGTGATACCCAAAATATTTTTAAGGAGTGTGTCCACAACTACAAGCACTCACAATAAATGATAATGCAGTCGGAATTACCAATCAAACAAGAAGCTTAAATTGAACTAAGTTCCAGACAAGGGCAAACCATTATCGAAGAGGCTTTTTTAAAATGTTACAACCATATGGTTTGTGAACTGTACTGCTAGAAAAGTAAAAAAAAAAAAAAAAGAAGGATATGCAATATAACCATAAAGTAGGCATGGCAACGGAAGCTTTAACAAACTATAAATGCACTTTTCAGTGATTTCTCCTCATATTGGCCATCCATATAAACTAAAAGTCCAACAGCTTGGGGACTTACCAGTTATGGCTCTGACCGTTTCACTAGAAGCATACTCTTGAATGGTATGGTTAGAAAATAGAAGTTTAACAAACATTGCAGCCTGAATGGATGTCTCTGGATCACTTGAACCTATTAGGTCCAATACAACCTGAACGCCACCAGCCTCAGCAACTGCTCTCTTATTTGATCGGCTATACATCACAAGATTTTGCAAAGCACATATGGCTACCACTTTCATTTCTTCTGTTGGTTGGTCTTCAAGCACATTAACAAGAGCACGGCAAGCTGAAACTGCATCAGCACTTCGAGCAAGTGCCTCATTCTGAAAAAGGTCACCAAGAGCCAATGTTGCCAATAGCCTTGCCTGCTGAGCTTGGGTTTGTGGATCCAAGAGATACTGGGAGAGTGGTACGATTGCAGTTTTAGTAGCTTTTGTTTCTCTGATCTTCACATTATTGAGTAATACTTCCAGCAGCCTTGCAGCAGTTTCCTCACACTGATGAGATCTGAGAAGTTCTAAGAGAGCCTCTATGGCACCACTTTCAGCCATCGCTTCAGCACTGGTTCCATCATCACTTTCTAATACCAGAAGAGCATTCAATGCACCAATCACAGTGCTCTCTGAGCCAGAATGCAGCAACCTTACCAAAACAGCAACAGGAACTTCTAAATAAAATTCAGAACTGAATTGCAGAATGCCAGCTAAAACTGAAGCAGCTGATTCCCATAAAGCTTGAGGCAGCGAAGGATCAGCTTGCAATATCACTTTGGACAGCTCACTAACACCACCCTCTTTTGCAATTTCGTTTGGCCATATTAGTGCAATGCTAACAAGAGCCTTCACAGCTCTCTGTTGCAAGATATGTATGCCAGAACCCAGAATTCTTATAAGGGGACTAATTACTTGCTGTATCACGGGATCCTTCTGAAGATGGTCTTCCAAGAGCAGATGTGATAGAAGCTCAGCTGCCAACTGCTGAACTGCAGGAGCAGGGGAATCAAGAAGTGGGATAAGCGGTTCTATAGCTTGGTGTGAGGTTAGTGTATAATCAGCACGACACTGTGGATGCTCCAGAATATTTACAAGGACCTGTAATGCACTATGTTGTCCATCAGGAGCAAATTCTGGTCTTGACAACAACTGAAAAAGGGGCTCAACCACTTTTGCAGCAGATGGTCCTTTAGCAATGGTAGCATTATTTGTCAGTATTCGGAGCAATTCTGCAAAAGCAGCACACAAGAAATCTGGCGCTTCATGAAGGATATCAAGTATGCTTTCAATTACTCCAGCTTTCACCATTTCCATCTTACAAGCAGGCCTGTCTTTCCCTAACTTCACAAGAGCTCTTGAGATAGCTTCATGAAGCATGAAATTCTTACCATAAAGAAGGCCAACAAGAGGTATAACAGCACCATGTGCAGCAACTAGTTCAGCCAGTTGCTCATCATCCACAAGTTTATCTAATGCACGGACAACTGAATGATGAGCAGGACCGAACTCAGTTACAAGGAGAGACACTAGAGGCTCAACACAACGAGCTGCAGCCACAGTGGACCTGATTCTTGTGTTAGCAAAAAGAACACAACACAACTCAGCAGCATCCCCCTTCAGTTCCATTGAACAATTTGATGAAAGGATTCTGCAAAGAACATCCACTGCGCTCATTTCAACATCTGCAACTGCAACGGCTCTAGAAGGATTTTCACTCAACAACCTAACTAAGGCTGCAATAGCAGCGTGCTGCTCTCTCTCCATTCCAGTATTAAGAATCTCAACCAAGGGTTGAACAGCTTGCCGGGCAGTCTCCGCATTTCTGATATGGTCAGCAGAGAATAGGCTTTCCAATGCTTTAGCGGCACTATACCTAGCAGCTCTTCCTCCAAGACGTAAAACTGCTACAAGTTGACTAACAGCGCCGAAGGCAGCTTCATGTCTTCGAATTTCACCACTGCTAAATAGGATCCCCAATAGATCAGTAGCAGCTTCCTCGGTTGCATCTTGAGGGCTCAGAGAGAGATACTTAGTAAGAGCTTCTAGAGCCCCTGATTCCACCATAACAACCTTATTTGAAGGACAGTCTTTCGCTAGCTGAATCAGAAGCCCCAGGGCCAGAAAAGGTGCACCAGGTCGGTCCGGAATTGGTTTAAGTAGATCAACAAGGGCAGGTATTGCTTTTCGAGAAGTAGCACCAACCCTAATGTCTTCAACTCTAAATAACCTCTCAAGAGCAACTTGATCTGGGTAGCGTATCAAAGCAAACTCTTTGGACAATTCAAGAAGTTCTTGTATATCAACATCAGCACAGCCAAGCAAGGAGATAAGACCACCAGCAGCCCCTGAATTTGCAACAGATAGAAGAGTCCCTCTGCTACCATTACAGACTAAACTGGCAATTGCTTGTGCAGCAAAATATCTGTTTGCAGAAATCTCTGACTTCACTAAATTTGTAAGTACTGGTATAGATTTCATTGTTCCATTTGCCCGAATGATATCTCTATCCTGAAATAAGATTGCTAGCAACAATGCGCAAATCCATATACTGTTATCTTCCTTAAAATCAATCTGCAAGTTACCACAGAGAATGGAAACAGTTTCACTAAAGTAGGAGGGTATATAGCCAAAATTGCAGAATTGGGAAACAGGGAATAATATCAACACCATCCCCGAAAAAATTATATATTGCTAGAAGCAGCATAAGTTCTATTCTTATCACCATTACTTTAGATGAATAAATAAAAAGTGGATAGAATACCTGAGCATACTGGGAAGATCGTTGGGAGATTCTCTGAGTAACAACTTCAACAGCTCCAGCTTCCATTATTGCAATTTTACTCTTTTCATCATGACAAGCAAGGACAGAAAGTAGCCATATAGCCAAATTGGCACCGGAAATAACTGATGTGCCAATACCAGATTCCCCATTCCTGTCTCCTCCTTTAGCGTGCCTACAAATACTAATGGCATCTTGATCATCATCTTGTGGATTTGCCACTCCAGAACCAAGCATCGCAACAAGTGATTGAATTAGATAGGTAGAAGAATTTGATTGATTGAGATCTTCTACCACTTTATGTTGATTAACTTTTGTTGCACATATCAGAAGTGCAGTGCCCCCAATTTTGACCTTTAAGTTCGTGGAACTGGTCACCCTTCTAGCAATTGATGGTATGCATTCAGAAGCACTAGCAACAGTGTCTCCTAGAACAACAGGTTGATCATGGCAAAGTCGTGACAATATCTCAATAGCTTTATCCTGAAACAAAGGTGCTGCATCAGCAATGCACAAAACTATTGGAGATATGTTTTTTGGAAATTCAGCTAAAACTGCCCATGGAGGTTTTATTTGTCCACCGGGCATTTCTGATCCTGACAGAATAGCAAGCGCATCTAATGCCTCTCCTGTGGCAGCAGATCCACCTCTGGCAGATTCTAGAAAAGAAACCAATGCAAGAACTGTTCCAGCACGGTTCACACAATCAGTTATGGCATAATCAACTCGCCTTGAATGGAGCAGTCGTGCAATAGCTGCTGCTGCGTGAGTCTTCCCAGAAACAGTTCCTTCACGTAAAACCCTTGTAGAAGGCAGAATAATTTGTTCAGCAATCGCTGTCTCCGATATCTCAGTATCTAAAATAAGATTTGCTAGAGCACATACAGCCTGGTCCGCAACTTCAAGAACAGAAGAGTTGGAAAGTACAACTAAGGGAGACATTGCATCTTGAGCAACAGCAGCCACATCTCTGTTCTCCTTAATTGAAAGAAATATTGCAGCAAGGCAGTGACAGGATTCTACTAAGATGTTTTCAGATTCAACATTTAGCAGCTTAATGACTGACCAAAGTGTTTTTACGGCAATGTTACTTTCACGCAAGTCCTTCCGGATTTCAAAAATCCCAGCTAAAGCTGAAGCTGACTTTGCCTGCGTTTCTTCTTTAGTTGAGCTCAATATTTTAATCATGGTCTCAATGGCATCATTTGCAGCACTACCTTCACGCAATATATCATGAAAGGGAACAACTGAAAGCATATTTCTTAGAGCATCCAAAACATACACTTTTGATTCAGGTAGATCACTGGTTAATAATGCACTGAGCTGACTGATAGTAGCTGTATCAGATTTATGAATTAAATGGTTCAAAGTCTTAGCTGCAATTTCTTTGCCATTTGGGCTTCCATTCTTAAGCAGC
The DNA here is from genome assembly GCA_038382025.1 of Adansonia gregorii. Lineage (NCBI taxonomy): Eukaryota > Viridiplantae > Streptophyta > Magnoliopsida > Malvales > Malvaceae > Adansonia > Adansonia gregorii. Next base: position 17,276,187 of record JBBYHO010000003.1, on the reverse strand, counting down.
CATAATAGTGCAGGAACGGCATCAGCACTTTCAACACATGCACGTATATCTTCACTGTGATTGCACAGATTCTTGAGGATCAACGCAGAATCTTCCTTGGCTTTCACAGAACCAGTTTCCAGAATTTGAACAAGTGGAGGAATGCCACCAGCGGCAGTAATGGCCCACTTACTTTCATCGTTTTCATTAGATAGTAGGCCAAGCAGTGCAACCGCACATTCTTGCTGCTGTTCTGATGAGAGACCAAGAAGAGATATCAACAGTTGAACACCTTCACGACCTTGAAGAGCACGCCATAGACTTCCTTCATTTTTGCAAAGTGAGAGGAGAGCGCTTATAAGTTCTTCCTGAACTTCATTTGTTGCCATGGTGATCAATCCAACAAGCAACCTTTTCGCATCAGAATTCACAAGTTTAATTGAGAGTATAGTGTTCCCATACAAACTGGCAAGGGCCTCTATTGTACGTTCTTGCACAAGGAATGGTAAGCGAGGTTGGAACTGATTAACTAAAGTCTGTTCAATTACCAGAGGATCTGATGCTCTAGTAGACTCTGCATTTCTGTCATAAATCATTAAAGCCGAAGCCAAAGCCCCAAGTGTGTCGGCAGTCTGAGCAGGTGAAGAACATGACTCAAGGCTTTGACCAAGACTTGAGATGACATATGATAGACCACCAGAAATGTTTGCCAAAGCACACATAGCATTCTCCTGCAATGCTTGGGCATACTCACCTTGCATGAATTCTTTTGAAGGAGCTATTGTAGCATTTATTAAAGCAGGAATACCATTGGAAGTAGCTATTTCCCGTCTAGCTTCTTTGCACTGGGCAGAAAGAGACTTAAGAGCACCTGCAGCCTGGGCTCTAACAGGGGCTTCATTACCAGGTCCTAACAGTTTAAGCAATTGTTTAGTAGCTTCAGCAGCCAATACCTTAGAACAAATAGATGCATCCTCCATCATCATACAGGCAAGAAGAAAGCATACGTTAGCTTGTGTGCTTGACTGTCCAGTTATGAGCAACTTCACAAGTATATCAACTCCTCCAGCCTGTACTGTTGCAGACCAAAATCCCTCCGTGCTGCTTGAGAGGTTTTTTAATGCTCCAGTCAATAAGTTATCAACCAAGTCTCCTGTCTTGAGCCCATTCTGTAACAGCTTCCAAAGCACTGGAACAACTCCCTCAGTTGAAAAAATCTTTGATCCAACATGATCCTTGGCACCACCTTGAGAAACAGCATATATGGTCTTAGCTGCTGCAATTTGACCTTCTGCCGAGCTGGACTTGAGGAGACCAAGCAAAGGTGGTATGCAGCCCCCAAGCAAGACTTTAACCCTTAGTTCATTCTCCTTACAAAGTGAGCCTAAAACAGTTGCAGCCTGAATTTTCACTCCAAGTGATCCTGATCGGAGAAGAGAGACAAGAACTGGAACAGCCTGAGAGTGAGATCCAACAGCACTAAAAGCATTTTCACGTGTGTCGATGAGTTCCAGCAATTGCCTCAACGAATGCTCTTTCTCTTGTACAGAGGACGAACTCTGCCGCAACTGTTCAATGCATTGTGCAACACTCGCCAATGTCCCATCTGGATCCTCCATGCTAGTTGTACGATCCCTACAGGTGATTTAGGGCATAAGGTAGAATTATAATAGCTAATAATCATAGAGTGCAAATTCGGTAAATGACCAAAGAATGGGGAAAGATATATATTATCTTGGACATCAATGAAGGGGTACTAAAGCAGACACTCTCTATCAGTTATTTTCAGGAGCAAGAGGGAAAAAAATACAAAAGCCTATGACAGGAAAACAAAAATAGCCAACTAAGAATATAATGAGGCTGTGACAATATAATCCAAGTCGAAGACACTGAAAAAACCAAAGGGAAGTCAAAGTGTATATTGGGTAGGGAAGATATAATGACAACATAGCATATTCTAATAAATAGCTAGCTAAACTTCATATTGGTTACATACAAAAAAATAAACTTTATGCTGTTGTCATAAAGCAAATTTCAGACTGCTCTAAATTTAGTAAGCAACTCCAAGCCCAGGCTTCTGCACCTGGTTCTCTGCTCATACGGATGCAATATGCCTCAGGTCTTTGCATAAAATATACATACAATAAAGCATATACTAACCTCAAACCCATTTTTATAACTGAATGTGGAGTTGTGGGCTCAGAATCTTGAAGTTTTGCATCCCCATTTTTTTCCTGCAACCGTGAGAGACAAAAATGGTAATGAAGTTAATTTTTCAAATTTATTCAATTGATTATAAGTAGACAGTCATCCACAGGTGAATGAAGTAGCATCGTAAAAACAATAAAAACATGCTATATGATAATTGTAAGAAGCTACATGTAAGAGAGGGTATGGAAATCATAAATAAGAAAGGCATTGCAGAATCCAGTTCCAAGTCAATCATAAAATATTCCCTACCCTGCTGATTATTCCAGAGCTTAAAGAAAGATGAAAGTATGTGGGGACTGGGAAAAGGGGGTTTCTTTGTGGTTTTGGAACAGCAATACCGGCAGGTACCTATCACACGCTAGTCTGAGAAAATAGGAGAATACACCTCACTATATTGTTGCTTAGCATGTATATCTCTGAACTAACCTCCATGGTGAAAGGCAATTTTTTAGAGAAATGAAACCAGCCGATAGTATTATGTATGTTAGTGACACTGTCACCTCGCAGTTTATTATTTTGAAGAAAGTATATTTGAAAATTGCATATTAAATTCAGTATAAGTAGCTCTTAATTAATTTCCAATAAAAAAAAGCACTTCAACCAACAAATCGACAATAAAATTACCAAGTCTCATCATTCAAACCTTTTTCAGATTCCAGCATTATTCAATTGCATTTCCATACTGAAGCCCAGAAACAGACGTTCTCCAAGCTTGTAGAAAACAAATTATCTACTAAAAGGATGCATTTCTTTAATATCTATGATTGCAAAACGAGATCTAAACACATCCCATAACAAATAACCACCTTAAACTCATAAATGGATCATGTAAGTAAATTCACAAACCATATCCTTTAAATGATCCAAAACTAACAATGAAAATTAGAAACATACCATGTCATTAGCAGCAAGGCCGCCGCCATTGTTGGCAGCGAACCTCCAAGCCAGTGTGGTCGCCAGCTTTGCTTTTTACTGCAAGATTTGCTGAATCTGGAAAAAAAAAACCCTTAGCCCCTCCTCAGATCCAGCCACTACGCGTCCTCAAAACATTAAAAAATCCTGCCAAAGAGTAAAAGAATAAGTTAAATAAGAATTTATATATCAATCGAGTCCAGATCAAGCAAAAATCATCATAATTCAACAAAAATTTGATCCGAAAAGAACAATAAACCTTTACATCTAAAACTAATAAACTGAAACTTAAGAAACGAGAAGCGCAAAAGATCACATTTCCAACACACTGATTTCCTATTTACTTTCTTTTTTCTCAGTTTTTCTCAAGAGCCAAAGAGAAACTAAATTAAATAATAATAATAATAAAATGAGCTGAATTTTACCGAACTGAAAGTCAGTAGATACCAGATCGAAGTACGATTAAAGGAAAAAAAAAACAAAAACAAAATTAGGAGTGGAAGTAAATTAGTGAATTGAATGAAGCGAATTTGAGGAGCTTAGATTTGGAAGCAACGAAACCAAATCACGAAAATCAAAGAGCTAAAACAAAAGAGAAGAGAAAAAAAAAAAAAAAAAGAGAGAAAAGAAAAGGAATGTAGATGGAAAGAAAGAGAAAGAGAGAAGCAAACCTTTAAGCGAGAGAGAGAGAGAGAGATGACAGAGTAGAGTTTTGGCTTTAGTCTTAATTCGAGTGCTTCTATCAATTTCGTAGGAACGAAGCCAACGATGAGAAAGATAATAAAGAGAAAGATAAAGGGAAAAGGAGAGAAATTGATTTTTTTTTTTTTTATTGGTCTTATTGTCTTTCTCTCTCTTTTTTTCCCCCGAAAGAGAGAAGGAGAGAATGAAAGTTGTGGTTTTCTTTCAGTTCACTCACAGAGTCACAGTCGCAGCTCACAGCCGACGCTTCCCCTGGAACACCGACAATTTGAAAGCTCTGCTTCTCGGCTCAGCTTGTCGGCTTCTTCTGTTCTAAGCTCGGCTTTCCCAACATTCGTATTTGGGTATTTTTTCTGAAGAAGACCAGAAATTTAATCTTGTTTTAATTGAGAAAAGAAAATTAATCTCCCTATTTAGTCCTTCCAATCCCGTTACACCGTTTACTTCAAATTATAACGTGAATAATTTACTAAAATATCATCTTCATCTGTTATTTTAAAATATAAAAATTATAAGTATATTTTATATTAAAAATAAAAAAATAATTTTTCTTTTTATTTTATTATTTTTTCGTCTTCCCTTTCCATTTCTCCAATTCCACTTGTTTTAAGCCAAAATCATCAATTACCAACCCGATTTGGCCTAAAAACACGTGAATCTAGGACTGGTTGGTAGAAAGGAGGAGGAAAAAAGTTAAGAAAGAAAAAACAAATAAAAATAAATGTTTTTATTTTAAGTTGTGACATTTGTCATTATCATATAAGCAAATTCAATAAGTTATGTGCTGTTTTACTCGCATATCAGAATAAGATTAATCAATTATTATTTTAATATATATTGAACGACGTTAAAATTATGAGATTTATTGATAAATATAATTAAGTTATATAAAAAAAAATAAAGGTAAGCAAGCAGCTTCAATTTAAGCAAGCCAAGTGGGAAAGCCAGGCAAGCCTCTCTCTCTCTCT
>JBBYHO010000003.1:17256710-17271315 GCA_038382025.1 Adansonia gregorii | reverse complement strand
AAAAAAATAAAGGTAAGCAAGCAGCTTCAATTTAAGCAAGCCAAGTGGGAAAGCCAGGCAAGCCTCTCTCTCTCTCTTAGTTAGCTGGAAATGGATATTCATTTTCTTATTGGTAGACAGTAAGATGCACCTAATATTTATAATTAATTTATTAATTACTTCCTAATAATTTAATAATCCTTCTTGTTCTACTAATACCAGAAGCATAAATTTTGAACTCACTGATCAAAATGTCCTTTGCCTATTTGTTTTACATTTTACCACTTCATATTAAATGGAATAAATATTTATTCAATAAAAATAAATGAAAACAACAATTTTATGAATATTTAATTTTTTGCAAGTAGTTGGACTGTCAATCGTTTTCATTTTTTTTATTAAATAATTTGTGAATAAAAATAAAAAGAACTTCTGGCTTTATCAAAATTTACAAAACAATTGGGTATGGAAGAACAGTCCATACTCTAATCTAATTAATTCATCTTAATTAGATTAATAACATGTTTATTCTAATTTTTACCAGAGAAAGAAATTCCATTTTGTTAGCGTTTTCTAAAATGTATTTATTATTATTTTTTAAAGTTGCTTACTTACACATACGTTAGTGGTCGAGTTGGTTGCCGTCAAAAATTTTTTTGTTTAAATTTAAATTGTATAAAGTTTGAATCAATTCGATCATCTATTTTATTATTTAAATAATATTAAAATATTAAAAATATAATTAAATTTAAAAAAATTATTATTAAATATTAATTCGGATCGAATAAATTTAAAATTATAAAAATTTCATCCAAGATCCAATCGATAAATAGATCTACTTATATGTTAATTATGAAAATTTTTGGTAAAAGTATCTTAATAATTATGCTCCCATGTCTTGTGTGTTTTTTAGTATTATCCATGTAAATAATAAAAATTACTAAATTTTAAATATAAATATAATAAATATGTTAAATATATTATATTAATCATATTATATCATATTTATTATAATATTTTTAATTATATTTATTATATTATTTTTATATTTATTAAATATATTAATATATTATTTTTTATATCATATTTAAAATTATTAAATTTATGTACGTATAGTTACTACTACAGATAGTAATATCAGGTCAGGAATTGTTCCTGGGAGACAGGAAGGAAACTGACAGACCTACCCTTGTGTAAAAAGCGAAGGATAAAACAATGGGGTTCACAGAACTTCCTTAAAAGTTTTTTCCTAAGCAGGGGCTGGCGTCACAAATAAATTCGTTAATTCTAAAATTACATAAAAATATAACCTCCTAAAATAATTTAATAAATATAATTAATAGATATAGTATATTTATATTTAAAATTTTAAATAGTTAAAATTTTATATATTTTATATTTAATTATTAAAAAAAAACTAAACATGACAGTATAATCGCTTCACATTGTAATCTTATTTCTAAATCCAAAATCAGAATCTTTCTTTTCATAATTATTTCATATATTTACAAGAGATGGATGGGTCCTGGAAAGAACTGGGACTTTATAACAGCCATTAAAATAGTTCGGTTGTTGGGAATGGGGAACATGAAAATCATTGCTGAAATTGGTTGAGTTGTAACCTCGTGTCATTTGGGGATTTCTGGCTTAGCGACCCCTTTCCCTTGTTTTTAATATATATGGAAGTTGATTTCTTACCACTCATGATTGAGACCCCAAGAAGCAAATTTTGATTAAGACAATAATAGGTTAAAAATATATACCAAATCTTTATACTTTTTATGATGTAAATTAGTCTCTACACATTACAATTGAGTAATTAAATTTTTATATTTTTAAAATTACAATAAACTTATTTAAATTATTAAAAATAATGACATGACACGTAACATTTGAATAAAAGCTGACGTAAAAAAATTATGCAATCAATTAAAAAATAAAAATTTTAAAAAACTTCTTTTGTACACGTTTTTTTTGTCTTTGATATTTTAATCTGTTTTAAAGATTTTATGTTTTTTATTTTATTTTCTTGTCTAATATATATAAAAAAATTTTAAATTTTTTTTTAATTTATATAATTTTTTTCACATAAATTTTTAACAAAATGTTATATACCATGTCATTATTTTTAATAATTTCAATAATAAACATTACAAATTTTACTAATTTACTTTAATTTTAAAAATATTAATTTTAATAATTTATTTTAATAATAAACATTACAAATTTTACTAATTTACTTTATAATATAAAAATTAATTTACACCATACGATAAAATACAACAACTTTGGGTGTACTTTGACCGACTGTAATTACATCATTTTCATATTTTAATTTAAATTTTGTGTTTTTTTTTCCTGACAGTGGGGTGGGTCCTCTTAGGCCTGAAAAGAGGCATGCATGTTGTGTGCAAGTGGAATTTTCTGAATTTTTTTTTCTTTCATTTGTGGTAGGTCAATCGTGCTGTATCCTTTTTAAATATGAAGGATAAAAAGGCTAAACTTGTGTCTACTTACTTAGACAATTAATCAACATACAATTTAGGTTTTTTACTCAAATTTTGATTGATGAAACAAGAAAAACAAATTAGTACAATTACAATTAAAAGGAGATGGTCATCTATTTTACTTCAAATAAAAATTAGGAAAAAAATATAAATTTTAAGGGAAAAAACGCACCCCACGTTCTAGAATGTTGAAGCACATGGACAAATGGATTTGGCGGCGGAAGTCAATGAACAACTGGAATTCATTTTAAAACACCGAATCCAAAAAAAATAATAATAATAATTCAGTCGTTGTTTTAGAACAAATATTATTCAACATGTAGTACACTGTTTTAACTACTGTCTTAACATTATAAATTTGTGCCAGAAGAGTAAAAGATCCTCAAGCCATTTTCTTTTACCTGTTTGTTTTACAGCATAAGTATTTACTTCTACCCGTTAGCTTTACAGCGCAAGTATTCATGGTTCACGTCAAATCATAATTAAAAGAATTTAAATTTTAAATTCAAAATTAAATTTGATCCGACTTTTTATCCGAATTTACTATTTATCATATAATAAAATATTAAAAATTATTTTTATATTAATAATTATATATTTTATAATTAAATATTAATAAAGTATATATTATTTTAATTTATAAACAATGTTTCAAACCGATACAGTGCATAACAAAAGCAATTATATTAAAAAATTCAAACTCGACCTAAGCCAATAACCATCTGACCCTTGGACAGTTATACTTTGAAATGTTAAGATATAATTATTGTTTTATAAACCTGAGTTCATTTATTAATTAAATTCCTTCATCAGCATATAACATAATTTTTTTTTTATGATTCCCTGTAAATATAATGTTGATGATTATATATCAACTACTAAAACCCACAAACTAATACATGTGAATTTTAAAAACTCCACTGAAAATAGATAAAATAATTTTTATAATAATTAAAGCCAATAATCAATTCAGCAATACAAATTTAGGCTGTATATATGCGTGTGTGTGAATTAGTTGTAAGGTAGGCATCTTCTATATAAAGAAAACTGAAAAATACACTTGCAAAAGTTGTTGCAATGACAATTCTCATAACAGCAATGCAAAATTATGTTGAATCAGTATTAGGCTGTTACAACCTATTTATGCAAATTCAGCTGGCAAGAGGAAAGCTGTGAAAATTCAAAACTGCAACAAGTCAGAGAAAATAATTGTTCAAGAAAATGATGCATCATCATCAGCTATTACAAATTGCAATCTTCAAAAACAGATCAAGAACTTCTCTCTATATAACCCTGTTGGTTGCAATAATCCTAAAGTTTATTCCGACATGAAGGCCTTTTTAACAGTATCTTTGAAGAGATGTAAGAAATATTAACCTTTGTCAGTGAAGAAAAACAAAATTTTTATTTGGAGGATAATGGATTCACAATTTTAAGAAAAATAAGCATGGTGAGATTTGTAAATTCCATACCAAAGGCATTGTTCGAGCAAAAAATTAGGGGCCCGAGATTAGGTAAGACTGATGCAAGTAGCATATGATTGAAGTACAGTTAAAGCTTGCTCCGTGATGGCCCTATTCCTCGCTCGTTTCACCCAATCCCCGACTATCTCCTCCGCTTGGCTACCTTTGACACCTTGCTCAAGGGCAGCTGCAGCTTCAGCAAGCTTTCCTTCGGCCAAGTAATTGTCAACTCTACTGAGTAAAGACTCAATCCCTTCCCCAGATTGGTCAACTTCCTTCACCTAAAAGACAGTCAAAGGCAAGCATCAGATTATTTCAATAATCTATACCTATTATCATGTGAAGGGTAAATCCCATTGTTTTATACCTTCAACCAGGTTGCAATATGTGCGAAAGAATGCGTCAAGATGCCACCACCACCTGGTGGAATTAGGCTGAAGTGCCTTAGGGTCCCTTTCAAGGCATTAAACTGCAAGAAGATACGTCGAACAGTCATCTAATAAAATTACTTCCAATGTCATGAATCAGTATCTGTTAGAATTAATAAGGATCATTTATCACAAAAAAAAAAAAAAAGAATTAATAAGGATCAACCGAACTATTTACCATCACTGCTTACAAACAACAGCATGGTTGAGGCTACAAAAACTTCAAATGCTGTCACTTAAAAATAAAAAATTTTGCTAGTCAAAGACAATGAAACAATCATAAACACAGTACTTGTTTTCTGCACAGATAGGGAACTTTGGATGCTCCCATCAGAGGAAGAAAAGAGTGGACAAATCTGCAATGGCTAAGGGCATGTATGTGAATGATGCCAGGCATATCCAGATATCCTTCCTCACAGCTTCTAATTTTTGAAAAACTAAGATTTTACATACTCTTAGCCTCCCTCTATAAAAGCATTTAAAATTCTAAGCTTCCATTTTATGAAAATATCACGCCAAAAGTAAAGCATGCAATTCCTGCATAGAATTCTGCTAAGGGCAAACTATCAAACATGTAACCAAAAGAACATAGATTTTATCATTCAAAGGACTCAGAATTCAATAACATATATTTCTAAAGTTATGAAATAACTTGCCTTTTGATTCAACTCTAGTAGAGTGTCTGTTCCATGGCACCGAGTTTCTTCTGGAAGAGATGAAAGCACCAAATCCAATACTGAATCCTTCTCAATGCCTTCAAGGTAGGTGCGCAGTGCATCTATTTCTTTCTGGATTGGTAATCCTTTAGAAAGTGCATCTTCTAGTGCAAGTGCTCCCTTTAGGACCCAAAAGCATTCAATTTATGGAGCAATGATTAACAAGTTGAGAAAACTTACCGCTAGGACTATCAATCACTATATAACATAATAAAGATTCCGACTGAAAGTAAAATCAACATAAGACTAAGAAAAATGAAGTAAGGTGGAGAAGGTACCAAAGCAAGCTTGTGAACAGAATGACTTTTGCGTGCCTCTTCAGATCGTGCATAAAATGCCATGCATAAAGCGTTTATCTACAGAAGAATAATTCGGGCCATGTTTAGGGCCTCTAATCACATCCATAGTGCTGAATGGCTAAACAATACTTAATAATTACTCCAGCATATATGAAGCATGACAACACATGTTCATTGCTCCAACATCAGATTCATCCGAATAACCAACATACAATAAACTGAGATGTGTATTTACGATTAATGGTCCAAAGTGACATACTCATTCATCCTCAAATGATTGCTCATGTTTGATTTGGTACTTTACAATTGAAAGAATATATTAGAGAGTATTCTAGCTTTTATTTCTCACTGCAAAAATAGGCAGTACTACTTAAACTTCATTTTTATATTCTAATCCATCATATGAGAAAAATCATGCACCATAACTTTTAAATTTCCTTGTTCTATCTTTTATCAAATAGAAGCGAAAAGCTTTTTTTTTTTTTTTTTGTAGTTCATTTTTTCATCCTAAAATGTAGCAAAGTTTCGTAAGTTTTTCATTGAAAATGTTCCAGCCGGATATAGCTTACATTAAGATTTGCTTCAGCCATTTTTTCAATCTGTGCTGCTTTCTCATTTGCAATCGCTGCAGCCAGTTCTGCTTTTCCTAGCTCCTGAGCTTTTTGCAACTTCAGTTCAGCTTCCCTTTCCTGCAAAAATCAAGGACCAACAACTTGATAGCATGATTATGAAATTATGCAACAGAATTTCTTTGTTAGCATAAATTACGTACCTTTTCTTCAAGTTCTAACCTCAGTTTCTCTTCCAATTTTTCTTGAAGCGATTTTATAGCAGCTGCTGCTTTTGTTCTTTCTCTCTTTAATTCCTGAAAGTGGTAAACTCAAATTCTCAGCAGCTTGATATTCACTTCCCTTTTCTTTTACTTAATGTTTTAACACTTTGGAGGGCATATAGACTTGTGTGTGCACTCCATCTGTAACTAAACTGCGTCTTTCCAAGGTAAACAAAGCAAAAGAAGCGTACTTATATAAATCCATAAGACATGATCAAACAATAGCGTAACTTGATTGATAAAATACTAATGTAATTTCATTAACTAGCATTAAAAAAAAGCAGAGAAACTGATTGGGAGGGATTGTCTCAGTTTAGCTCATGGTTTTTGGCTTTCCTTAAGCCTTACAAACAATATGACATTATTCCAAATTGATACAAGTAACACTTTCCTTTGGTCATATCACACACAAAACAGGCAAAATCCAAATCCATATTTTCTTTAAGGTGGTCAAATGTTAGAGCTTTAACTATCAATCACTACGTAGAATATGCATTTCCACAATGTGTTGGTAGAGCACGTACTATAGCACCATCAAATTTTAATCAACTTGCATGTGTTAATCAGAGCAGTAAGCCACCCATTATGCCTCAAATTCAATCCTTACATACAGATTCTACAGAGACAAAGAGCAAGTGGATTCAACATATGATTTAATCAAAAATTGCAGATGGAAGAACTATGTGGCAAGGCTAAAGACAAAGGTACATACGGAAAAGGAGCCAGGTTATCGTATATGCGTCACTCATAAAGTGAAAAAAAAAAATTCTGGAGTTCATTTGAAAGAAAAAATTTTGAAAGATCCTAATTCACTTAATGTCAAAAGGGGGAAAAAAACTTACAAAGAACAAAGAAGAAATCAGAAAAACAAATACCACAAAAGGAGAAAGAAAAATTACGTATTTTTTTCCTTGTTCGCTAAAAGACATGAAGGAAGAAATTACTGTGATGATGAACGCGGGGAAGACCTTAACTTTCAATTTTTACATAGCAACAAAAAAGGACAAAGGAAGGCACCTCGCCAATCTAAGAACAAGAAGTTTTGGTAGTTAATGAAAAAAATAGTTTTGAAAGATACCATAAAAACAAAAGTCTAAAGTGGGTTATGACATAAGTGATTGATTTGCAAAGCAAGAGCAATAGAAAAGAGGAAGTGTCATCATGAATCTCGGTTAATTGAATCTCCTGCCCCAAGAATTATTTCAGGACGTTCCGTTTATGAGCCTCTTCAAACAGGAATAGATCAGCCAACGGTACGCAAGTAAGAAATTAAAGTTGCATAGAGCTAAGAAGCAATGACAAAGAGCTGGCAATCAATCATGAGACATATAACATAGTAAAAACGATGAAAATATGAAAACAGCTATAACCTTATCTAATATGGCTGCCTCTTCTGTACGCATTAGTTCCCTGGCTCTTGAATTCCTTAACTCCTTTTCATATTTCTCCTAATGAGAAAAAGCAAAAGAAGAAAAGCATGAACAAAACTGTAAGGCATGACCAAAATAAAGTTGCAGATATTAATATTTAAGAATCCAGATAGTTTTCAGACCTTCAAAGCTTTTATTTCTTCAGCAAAAGCATGAGCATCCAGTTCAGCTTGCCTCTTTTCAGCAGCATGAATGGCTTGGAGGAAATTGAGAATTAATTTTCCATCCTTCAATAAATATCCCTCATTTAGTTCCTCAATTGCTGTACCAGAAGCCTAATGTGTTAAAAAGAATGAAAAAATAGTGTTAGTTGACGGTCTCCCTTATCGTATGTATAAAACAACAAATAGGTAAATAACCTCTGTTTCTTTAGAAAGCTGCTCATATTTTCTATTTAGAGAAGTTAAATAGCTTTCATCTGCCTTTTCCCTAAGGTGATAGGCGTCAAGAAGAGAGCCTGGAGATTCCACATCTTTACTTGGTTTAGCCTGCAACAAACAAGCACAATGTAACTTGTATCGAGTCTGATAAAGATGAGGAAGAAAGAACATATACATGCATACGTACATATAGATATATATATGTATATATATATATATATATATGAAGTGAATTACGAAGAACAGGATTTGCTCATGCTTTTGCCACTTCACATGACAGTCTTTCCCATTTAAACACAGACATAAAAGAGATGTTGCAAACCCAAGCCAGTTTCTTAGGGGATCAAACCTCCCTATAAAGCCTTTCCTTGCCTAGAAAAAAAAGAAAAGGGAAATGCAGTGGTTCTTTGTCATTTTGAAGCATTAGCTATGTATCCACAAACACTGAAGAGCCTCTGAATCATTAGCATTTATATTCACACATAAAGTGGCAAGAAACCATCTAATCATACTTCTTTTAATCCTTTAAACCAACAATGTGCTGAAAAACATCATAAACTCAGTAATTTCCACAATGAAACATGAAAAATCAAGGAGACAAGGTAAGTTTTAATAAGTTTCACTCACCAATCTTCAGAGAATAATAATGGTCATGTAGCAATTCCATGAGGTTACAAATCAGAAACAACATTAATGCAGGGTGTTAAGGAGAAAAACCAGTGAGGGAAAGAAAGATACCTGAGATATGCCTTCTGTAGTGGGATGCAGAGGTGGCATAGTTTTTATTTGGCTTTCGTCAAGAGCTAAACTAGGGGCTTCAGCACTTCTACTTGGTTCCTCCTGCAACAGCAGAACACCAAAAGTGGGTCTTATATTGAGCCAGTGCAGTATAAGTATATCTTGATGAAGATAGTATTCCTCCAGTATTGATTATAGGAAAGGAAAGAAAGCCTAGAGAAGAGGCTGGTACAGTCTTCCCCATTTAAACACAGAAATAAAGAGTCGTTGCAACCCTAAGCCAGTTTCTTAGGAGATCAGACCTCCCTATAAAGCTGTCATTCTGAAGCATGAGCTCTGTTTGCATATACATATACATATATATATGTATATGTATATCCATATATGTGTATGTATACATATATATATATATATATGTATATCCTAATAAAAAGAACAGGATCTGCTCGTGCTTTGCCACCTCAGTTGACAGTCTCCCCCAATTAAACACAAAGGAATAAAATAAGCTTTAATCCCTCAGATGTGCAATTCTAAGCCAGTTTCTTGGGAATCAAACCTCCCTATAAAACTCAGATAGACAAGGAAAGTTTTAAAAAGTTTCAATGACTGACCTTCAAAGAATAACAACGGTTCATGTAGCAATTTCATAGGGTTACAAATCAGAAACAACACATATGTAGGGTGTTAAGAATTGAAACCAATAAGGGAAACAAAGATACCTGAGATATGCCTTCTGTAGTGGGATGCAGAGATGGCACAGTTTTTATTTGGCTTTTTTCAAGGGCTAAACTAGGTGCCTCTGCACTTGGACTTGGTTCATCCTGCAACAGCAGAACACCAAAAGTGCGTCTTATATTGAGCCAGTGCAGTATAAGCACACCTTGATAAAGATAGTATTCTTCCAGTATTGATTTTAGGAATGTACAGAAAGCCTAAAGAACAGGCTGGTAGTACTGTGCCACCTCACTTGATACTAATCATTTAAAACGCAAAGGTATTCGAAGAGCTTAATGCTTAGCAAGTTACAAGTAACAAACAACGGTTCAGCTTGCATTCACATTATTCTGAGAAGATAGCATAAGCTTGGATGCTGGGCTATTCTTCAAAATTTCATAACATCTATAAGCCCAAGTGATCAGTATCAAGATAAATATGAGATGCCAGAAAAAAAAAAAAGTACCTGCAGTTTGTCTGCAGCAGTACGAGGTGCTACAGTTTTCGTCTCCTTTTCTTCAAAGGATGCACTTGATTTGGTATCCAGTGGAACATCTTGAATTTCCTTGTTTAGTATCGATGCAGTTTCAGACTCAGCCTTTTTAAGATTCCCCTCAGCTGGTACAGCAGCATCTGCACTGTGATCATCAGATGGCAAGCTGCTCTGAGAATATTCTGGTAATGGCTTTTCCAGTCCAGGCGTTATGCTATCTCCAAGTGTCTCATTCGATTCATTCAACTTACCTTCCACATTAGACTCGTTTACAGCTGGGGTTTCACTCAGAGTTTCAAGCTGAGGAGAAAGATCGATACGTGCTGCATCTTTTTCCTCGTGCAAGTCCACATAAGGAGCTGATCTTTTCATTTCTTCATTATGAGAAGAAACAACTTGGATATCCTTTTCACCTTTATCCTCAAAACCAATTTTCATCGTATCAATAGAATCCTTGGGCAATTCACCAAGATATTGATCTAAGTATCCAGCTTGGTAAGCAACCAATGCAGCACCAACAATAACAGCACTTCCAAGGACAACTTTTGAAAACCCACTCTTCGATTCAGGTGGACCTCCGGTTGAACGAGGTTTTGGAGTAGCATTATTGCCAGGAGAGGTCAAAAATTGCTTTCTCGAATAAATAAACGGTGATGAACACTACATTTTCACCATGCATTATAAACGGAACAATTATAAAACAAAATAGTACATTGGAACTCGAAAATTCGTACTGAAACTTAAAACAGTTAAAATTTACCTGGGATATAATCTGCCTTGGTATTCTCCGAGGAGTCCCTCGGTGACGTGATAATTCCAAAATTGACCTTCGAAGCATGCTGCTGGTTTTTTCCCTTTTTCTTAGAGTAATTGGGATTTTGAATCTATACAGCGGTAAAGGTGTTCGCGGAAATGAGAGGGAAAAGGAAGTTAGGGCTTTAAAGGAGGAGTTGTTTCGGCTTTAGGCGTTTAGGGCTTTTAGCATTGAAACAAGTTGTCTTTTGGTTAGCGGCGACTCACGATCGCTGTCCCGGGAAGCCGAGGAGGGTGCCAAATGGGAATTGCCGTTGGGGGCCTGGAAGAAAGAACTTGGGAGTCGAAATTGTAAGTACAATAGCGTGCGACTTACAGCGTCGAACTGTCGAAATTTACCCAATTACTTGGTTTTTTTTTTCCCCCATTTTTGACTTGGTTTTTATATAAAAACCAGATGACGGGCTTTTTTATTAAAAATTTTTTATTCACCGTTTTAAATTATTTTTAAATTATTCATCAAAATAAATTTATTTTGAGTTGATATCTCGATTTTTCAATAAAATTTTTTTTGGACAAGTTGAAAATTTGGCACAACGAACATCAATTTTTTTTTTTACATATTAAAAAATCGACATCTAATGTACTAATTTTTCAAATGTGCTAATTTACTAGCATAAGAATTTTTTTTTAAGTTGAAAAATCAACAACTCAAATGTCAATTTCCTAACAATTTTTTTTTGCATGCAATTTGTTTTTTTATGTGCTCTTTTTTAATAATAACTAGAAAATTGACAATTAATTGCTTATTTCTTAATTGAATGTTGGAAAATTTGCATTTAATTGGTCGATTTTTCAATAATGCAATTGAATTTTTTTTTTATACTGTGTTGGAAAATCAGCAATTCATTGATCGATTTTTTAACACTTTTTAATTTATATATATAATTAAGGTTCATGAGCGTTGCACAACAACGCTCGTAACCCTTTGCAGAGGGTCATGGCTTTCTGATTGAGTGACCCTTCTAAGTGTTCGAGGATGAGCATTTAGCATGGGGGGGCTCCTTATAAAAAGAGCTCCCTCAATTCTATTTTCTTCGTGAGAGAAGAGATACGAAAGAAATTATTTTGATTTTAATCAGAATATTATTTGAAAGTTAAACAATTGAGTTAAGCAGTTTTTTAGAAGTCATAATTTAATTTTATTCGTAAAAATAATTATCGATATGATTATATAAGTTTAAATCTTTTAAAGTATGTCTTATTTTCATTTGTTGAAGTTTGTTTATCTTGACTGCAGTTTATTTTACGTAATGTTTATTTTGATTTTTATATTTAATTTTTGAGATATTTTATCATAAAATGATAAAATTTAGTTTGATTGCATTAGTATTTTTTATTGAAATATTGGGATATTGTCAATTTTTATTATTAAATATAAATTATTTAGTAATGATTAAAATAATTTTTGTTGTAATTAAGTTAACAATTTTTGCTGAACTAATGACTGCAAGGAAAGAAGTTGAATGTTAAGTTTAAAGAGATTAAATCATTCGAATATTTTGAAGGTATGATATATTTTTATTTATGAAAATTTAGTTTAATTTTTATTTTGAGGTTAGATAATAATGAATTAAAATAAAAGTTTTTGTTCTAGAAAAATTTACGATCAATTCAAGGATGTCGTCATCATTATTGTTGAGATTACAAGAGTGTTATATATCTTTAAAAGTATTATCTAAAGTACTAAAACTTTATCAATTATATATTTAAAATATTATGAATTATAAATTTTATAACTAATGAATTAATGACTTTTTGGACAGGATACTTGGCTAGAAAAACGGTCACAAAAAATTTTTTTTGAACCACCGAATCTATTAATTGAAAACTATTTAAGAAGATCCAAATTTTACCATGCCGCTTTAGTAAACCGATGTTAATATGAGCTATGTCAAATACGTGCGTTACTTGAACGATAAAGGCCTGAGACACACATATTTCATATTCTGTGCGGTGAATGCATAATCACCCTTGAGGATATTGCACTTCAATTGGATCTACCAATTGATGGCAATGAAGTATCCAAGGAAAGCCTCTTACACTGGGAGGCTTTTTTGAAAAATTATTAGGTATGATCCCTTTAGAAAACTTTATTCAAGGCTCAACAATCAAAATGACTTGGTTGGCAGAAACATTTTCTAATATCCCTGAATATGCAACTAAATAGCAACTTGAATGTGCTACCAAAGCATACATTTTACGCGTCATTGGTGAAATGCTAATGCCCAATAAATTTAGAAATTGGATTCATTTGATGTATCTTTTACTTTTGGCAAATTTGAATAAAGTAGCAAAGTATAGTTGGGGTTTCGCGAGTTTAATGTTCTTATATAGGGAACTTTGCCATGCAATAGTTAGGGTAACACGTGATATAATTGGTTGTTTAATGCTGCTGCAATCATAAGCATGGTACCGGCTTTCATTTCATGCACAAGTGGTTAAAGGAAATCTTGTATATCCCCTTGTGTTAAAGTAATAAATTTAAGTATTAAATTTATACTAAGATAACATGCACTTGCATGAGTTTTTCATACATTATATATATTTGAACAGAGAGTGCCGTTCGAAGTAGTTTAATCATACAACTATGGACGTAGAAAGCATTAGAGCACGGCTAGATTACATGAGACATAATAAGGCAATTTTTTTAATAGTTGACCTTAAGTACGTGTGTATTTAACCCAACATATTGCATACTGAACAGTAATTTTTTAATTTTTTTTTTTACAATTTCTATGTAGGTCATATATTGCATATGAAATTATAGCATGCTTCCTATTAGAAGCCCACCGAGATAGCCATATCTGGAGGACAATTACAGCATTAATATATTTTCAGGTTGTGGAGCGACACTAGGTGAATAGGGTCAAAATGCAACAAACAATCCTCAAAACACCTGTGAACCTTGTCGAAGTTCACAAAATTGACATAAGTAGTAATAATGCAGAAAACTGAACCAAAAGGCATCTCAACTAGATCCAATTTTGGAAAAGACATTCTGGACAAATTATTAAGGGTCTTCAAATTTTGAACAACAATTTCAAACCATCAAATAATACATCAAATGGTTTTATGCTGAAGGCTAACCATTTATTTTCCCATCTGTAGGACTTTAGGATATTAGGAATAGGTCATATGATCAACAAACTTAAAATTCAGACCCTCTTATTGAGCTTTATAGACATAATCGACAGCATTGAGTTAGTTAGAGAACGAATCAACCTACTTCAGCAGGCGTTGACAATGTCAATGCACCTGAGATGTCATTTAGTCATCTTGAACCAGAGTGTGATCCTGGAGTATTATCCAGTAGTAGATTTCATTCAGTCATGTTGGGATGATGATGATAGGTGCTATCAGCCAATGCCACCAACAAGTAGGTTAAATGCCAACCTCTTGACTTTTACTTCGACTTCAGCATATATGTCTCGCTTATATTAGTTTAGTACTTTCTCAGCTACCAGTATCTACCCTATTCTTAGTGCAGTAGATGTTGGTTCCTCCAGTAGTGAGTTATACTTTTTTGATATGACAGAATTAATATTGCTATAAGTGGATTTAAGGATTATATGCATACACAAGAAGAAGCCACTGAAGAAGAAGCACCAATGGTGGAAGAGAGAGCTCAAAGACGTCAAACCTAAGGCAAAAGTGGCAACAAAATTAAGAATATTAAACGAGGAGTATTGCCACCACGTAATAGAAGAGCTCCTCATTTTTTTTTAATATCATGCGAAAGAGCCCCCAGATATAAACTTGTATAAGCCATTTGTGTTATACGCTTGAACAGTTATATAGTTTTACAATTAT
>JBBYHO010000003.1:17142966-17158425 GCA_038382025.1 Adansonia gregorii | reverse complement strand
TTAAAGCTGCTTTGCCCAAAACGAAACCATAGCCATGCATTTTCATGGCAGGTTGTGGTACACGGGCACCATCCCTCTCTCTCTCTCTCTCTCTCTCCTGATAGAAATATTTTTGCGTTTATTTCTTAATTTAGATAAAAGTTAACATATGGTTAAAGAGAAAGCCAAAAAGGATTTGGGTTTAGGCAATTAATTCTTCTTTCCATTCCATCTCTTTCTTTCTATTTTGATAGATGGTGCCAAAAAGAATCAAGCATGGGTTAATGATATCCTTAGGTTATTTGGATCTAAGTTTATTGGGTAGTCTATCATGAAAGTTTGATACTATTAAGAATTAAGAAAACTGCCGGTTGAACATCTTGCTCGAAAGGCCGAATATGGCAGCTGATTGAAACTATTATAAGAGCAAGTGGAAGGGATATTTGCTCTGGGCTTCGATCTCCACGGTAACAAATTTAGGTTGTTTATGAAATATGAATGAAATTGGGGGCTAGATCTAGTGGGCGGCTGTCTAAGGCGTCCATGGACAAGCATGGAAGCTCTGAAAAAGACTACTCCACTGCCTTTCTCAAAATTAAATGCATTATACTGAGTGCAGGACCACATAAAAAAAATTGCTTTGCTCCACTCAAATTTTCACTGTTCAATGTTAGTATTATGTATTTTTATGTTACCTGAAATTGAGTGTCGAGAATACTTTATATTTATTTATTTTTTTAAATGTTTTTGTATATTTAAAAATTTATATTATATTAAAATATGTATTAGATAACATGAATATTTTTTTAAAAAAAAATAAAAATCCAAATAACATAGTTCATAGGGTGATTTGTGAACCTCCTCCCTATTTCAATTGCCTCCCTAAATTATTTCCTTTTTCCTTCCATGGCAAATCAAATATATGTAATATCTTATTCAAGTAGCAGATATACATCTATCACTGAATTATTATTTGAGATGTACTTGTCATCGTGTTCTTGAACATTGTTCAACTTAAAAATTTAAGTTAATGGTTAAAAAACCAAGTCAATATGGGAGATTCACATGGATTCGTATGATCAAATAACTTATAAACAAATACTACTGCCCTATGTATATAATCTAAAAATATATATGGTATTCCCATGTTAGATTTGTTATAATGATTAGAAAGCCTTGGAAAAATTCAAATACATAAAACGTAATCATATATTAATTTCATATTTTTTGGGGGGATAATTATTAAATTCACATGTAGAAAGACATGCACAACTAGATTTCAACATTTACTCCTTTTTTATATATAGATATATATTTGTTTAGATAAAATACCCATCAATCCTTTAATTAAATAACGCATCAAAATAATTAAACTATATGCTTAAATCCCATTACTTAACAATATTTAAACTCTTAAATTAATTATATCTCTATTACTGCAAACATGATTGGTCAAAGCTCAATATATAACAGATCATCTCTTTATATTTCAACAATGAGGCATCTTTTTTTCTTTTATTCAGAACAAGACATTTCGGATAATTTTTAAACAATTATTACACATATTGTCTTAAAAGATAAAAGTACATATAGGATATTGTAGATTTAGCATATTGACACTAATTTATATAAATGGTCATGACTAGCATGGAGGCATGAACTTCTATTTGGCACTTTGTATTTATATCAGTTTTTAGTTGTCCTGGCACAGAAGTTATAATTTGAGACTTTAATCTGAAAATCTTGAGTTCAAATTTTAAAAATAGATAGAAAAAGGTGAGATAAGTATACATATATATATATATATTTATGTATATGTTAATTATGCACTTCCCAATTGTTTTCTTGGTTGATCGTGATTGACACGATGTCAACTATTTTATTTCTGCAGGAATTATTATAAATGTTCAAGTGGAGGTTGCAATGTGAAGAAGAGGATAGAAAGAGACATAAATGACCAAAGTTATGTGATAACAACCTATGAAGGTGTTCACACTCATGAGAGCCCATACATGGTTTATTATAATCAGATGCCCCTTATGGCTCCTAATGCTTGGACCTCGCACGGTTCTCCTCCTCCTTCTTCAACATGAAAAAAATATATATATATATAAGTTTATATTTTATGCACTGTATATATCTATATGCTGTCAGTAAATCGTAAAAAACATTTTAGTCTTTAAAAATAAATACAAATAATTTTACTTTTAATAAAATGAGATGATTTAATTCATTGATAATATATAAATTTATATATTATAAGGATATTAAATATAAACTCTATATATTTATATTTATAGTCTTAGAATTAAGCTTTTTCTTTTCCTTATCATGTTGCTTAGAATGGTCAGCTATTGAAAGACATTTTACATAGAAAATGTTTCTAGTTGACAATAATTTTTCCAGTATGCTTTTTTGGGCCGAACAGTTAAAATTCGGCCCGTATAAGAGAGACTCAGCGTCCTCGTCGCCCACTATAGGACCAATAAAAATGGAACTGAGCCTAGCTAGTGGATTGGCTATGAGTCGTCGTTGTTCTTGTAATTGTAATTGCCATCTTTGTTATCATAACTACTTTTTTTCTATTGGTATATGTCAATAAACAAAGAGATATACTTACCCTTTTAAGCAAAATCATCCCTGCATTTGTTATGAATGAAGCTTGATATAAATATTTGGGCTGACATTAATAAGTTTGGATCTCTAAAAGTTTCGCTTTAAGATTTTGTTCGGAAATGGTGAGGACGTGGACCCAATTCTCTTGTCGCAATTCCATTTTATCTATTGAAAAAAAAAATAACTTTTGTTTTGGTTTGTTAAGTTCAATTGAGAGAACTACCAATTCGCTTTTCTTATGGATTATTACTCCATACATTGCTAATGAAGCTTTAATTTACCATTTTTTATTATATTAATTTTTATTTTTTAATTATATTATAATAAAATATCTTAATTTTTTATTCTTATAATGAAATTTAAAATTTTCGTTCACTATATATCAGATTTTTTTTCCTTGAAAATCTGCTGATTAATTTCACAAAATTTGACACTAAATTCAGATGGCCTTAACTTAAGCATTGCTTGTAAGTTGTTAGCAATTAGTCTAGATAAAAAATAAAAATCATGCATATAATTAGGCTAGTAGAATTTTTGAGATTAAAAGCTGAGCTTCACCGTAAACGTAATGTTAAACGAATAAAAAAACTTATTTTTATGGTAAAAATTATAGTTTAGTAACACAAATCAAAAAGCTAAGAAAATAGAATTTTTGTAGTTTAGAAACTAGCTTTTGCATAAAATATCTATTATTCTCATATTTCTATATTTTTATTATTCTAAATATATATTTTTATGACATTTTAATACCTTCAATGTACTTTTTCGTGCTAGTGCTACACAGTTAAAAATTGTTAAAGCATATTTTTTTACCACATAACATTTCTTTTTAATCCAAACTTTTTTCTGATGCAAATTCTTTCAACAAGAATACTAAATTAACCCTGTGTACATTATTAATTTTGCTTGATGAATGAGTTAAAACTTCTAAAAAAAATTAACTCATTATATATATATATATATATGTACGTATGCCTTCTGATGTCTTACCATTATATTTTATTGGAATAATTTTTTTTTTGAATTTTGATCTGTACATTCAATATTAAAAAGTTATGTTGTTTTTAATTGAAATTCATTGTTGATTCTTAATCAAATATTGTTGTATTGATACTTCGGGTGAGAGCCATCAACTATTAGTGCAATTTTCAGGTTCCTTTTCTGAATCTTCAAAGCCTTGTTTGGGGTTTTTTTTTTTTTGGATGTTTTATAGATTGTATTTGTTTGTTCATTTGTTTCTGTTTATTTTCTAAGTCTAGAAATCTTTATTTTTATTTGTCTTATTTATGTTTGTAGGTCAGAATTTCTTATTTGCTCAGGTTTTAAAAAGTCATATCTATTATATTAAATACTATGTCTTTTATGTTATACATTGTGCATTTTCTGGTTTCCTTTCAAAGAAGTCTTCAAGATTCCATTCATGTATAATATGTGACCTCTATTTAATAGAAAGGTTTCCTTTTGTTTTTATTTTTATTGATTATTGTTTTTTGAAAGTAAAAAATTAAAAATAAGTTTTGATAAGATAAAAAAAGGAAAAAAATTATTTATGGAAAAATGAAAACTTTTATATAAACAAATATATTAAATGATGGTTTATTATAACCATTTGCTCATGATATTTGCTTTTTATTCTTCATTTTACATTTACATGTTCCCACTAGAAATTATAACTCATGGAAAAAATATAGAAATTATAACAAATTGTCTACCTAAACATGAGTTATCATCTCATACCCTGATAATATTAAAATGATTACATGAATATAATACGTATAAAATTAAAAAATATGATAGTATAAATGTGTTCTTAATATTTATAAAATATAAATTATGAATATATTAAAATTGATATAAATATAAAAATATCTTAAATCATTATAACATACAAAATATACAAATATGATATGAATACAAAGATTACCACCCATTTATCTTCCCAATTCAAGCTGTCCTTTGGATAATGTATTTTAAATCTAGACTTTTTTAAATAAATTTATTTTTATTTAATTTAATTTTTAAATACAGTTAAAATATAAAATATACTTAAAAAAATGGGCTTTTGTGGTTCGATGAGTTGAGTCGGGCCTTAGGAAAGAAGATTTTGCCATTCAATGTTCATGCCATTCCTAACCCATTATAATTTGTTTGATTATTATCATGATTGAGCTCAACTGTACAATCTTTCTATAGTAGATTAAGCACTTGATTAGCTTCATACTCAAAGTTAAGATTCTCTAAAATTTTCATAATGAAAAGCATGTTACATTAATTTCCCAAGAAAAAAAAAACATAGTCAAATTTCTATACTTCCTCTTAAAAAAATGAAAAAGAAGCACTATTTTAATGTAAATTTACTAAAAAAATATGTTGGCATTTTGTTAATTTGAAAAAAAAAAAAAGGAGAGAAATGTAATTTTATGATTTGTATTTAATATACTATCATCAAAGAATTAGATTTTATTAAAAATTTTTAAAAAATAAATATGCTAAATTTTATTTTAAATATAGTGGTTTTTTTTATATTTAAAACTTTTTATATTGTGATATATTAAAGTAGGCTAACTGGGATTTGAAGGGTGAGGGTCTATACAAGTTTAAATGATGCATTTGGATCCACACGCGAAGGTATTAGAAATTTACTCGATCACAAAAATCATAGGGTAAAAAAATTAAATTAAAATTTTGGTAATTGAACCTTTTAAAGACATCAGAAATTTTATATCTTTTGCAATTTTTGTACTTTTTTTTATTAGTAATGTGTATTTTTCTTATAATATGTCGATAAATTCGAAGTGAACTACAGTGGCTCTGCTCTCCTGGCTGAATCTCCCAGTGACCCTGAACCAAAGGTTAGCCCCTTCTTTCTTTTCATTTCTCCATTTCTCTTAGTCCTTTTATTTTTTTCTTCATTTTATATTTTGTTATTGATATTAAACCTGTAGGATTCAGTATATCTTCTTTGTACTTTGATTTCCACTCTGTATATCTAGTTTCTTTATTTTTCCCTCTTTATCAAAAGTTTATTATTTTTATTTATTTTGGGCTTTTCATTTCTGTTTATTTTTTTTTATTTCTGTTATACTTAATTATATGCTTGGATTTATGTTAATGCTTGATGATATGCTTTTTTTTGTTTTATGAAATGGGTATTTGCTAAAATTATTGTTAAAAAAATAGAATGGATGTTGAAGTTCAAAGCTTTTTTGGAAGTTTACTTGCTTTGAAAGAGTTTAATTTTCTTGAAGAATAGGTTTTTTGTTCAAAAAGTAAGCATTTTTTTTTTTGCAGTTTAAGGAAATTGGAATTAGCCATTGGATACTTTGATTGTTACATATAAAAAAACAATTTATGAGAAGATTCTAAGGCTTTTTTTGGCTGTTTGCTATAGTAAGGTCAGTAAACTGCCTTGTTTGGATATGTCTATGTTACTCCTGACTCTTCGTTTTTCTTGATATACCTATGCTTGAAAATTGTGTCTGTTGCGTATGCATATATTTTGTGAGGATATGATCCTCAAAAGATTTTCTAAATACATGAAAAAATATAAAAAAAATTAAATATGTCCTTATTAGATACATACCCATAGCTAACAAACTTGAGTCCTAGTAACGTAGCTTACATAAGATGACGGGTAGCATGATCATGTTTGTGAAAATCTAGTGGCAAATGGCTGTTATTGGGAGGTTAAATGTGTTGCTTCTAATGCCAGTAGCAGCAGCGCCGTGTTGATTCTCTTCTTGATTGCATCTCTCTAATATGCACAGGTGGCATGATGAAAGTGGCACTTCTATTTAGTGCTTCTTTAAGGTATTTCAAGTTTAATGGATAATGTTTTAAGGTCTAGTATGCTGGACCTACTGGAACTTTATTGTAGGCAGCCTAAAATCCAGCCTTCAAACTACAGATTTTAAGTATTTATCTTTAATATACCTTTAAAGCCTTTTTCTTTTTACATTTTCTGCTTCTTGTTATAAGTCATAGATTTGGTTGCCTTTACCTCTGGAATTTTTAATTTATGTGTTAAAAGTAAAGTTGAATTGGCTAAATTTAATTTAACTGCTAGCTGTTCTGTCGAGAAATGAATAAGATAGTTCATGTGCTGTATTTTCCTCTTTCACCGAAGAGTGCAGAAAAGGAAGGGAAAAACAGCTTGGATACTGCAATTTGTGATGGTGGATATGTGGTGGTCCCTTCTCGGGGCTGCCATCCCAGCCGTTATTGCGGGGCAAGCTTTTCGAATGAAGAAACGACGCGCTGAAGAACATAGAATTAACAGTTCCAGGAGAAGGGAGAAAAGTTCGGATGATATTTTTGTTTGTGAGAGAGTCTGCACATCAAAGAGGATGTTGAAAAAGGTTGGGGCATTTTCAAAGGATCCAATTCCTGACACTTGTGTAACTGTCTGTGGTGTGTCTGAGCTTGATGCTTGCTCCGATGCTTGTGCTCGTACTGTTTGTGTCAACCAACACCAAGTACCCAACTGGAATGACATTTGCCTTCGAAGGTGTCAAAGTGAATGTCTTAGGCTCTCTTCTTCTCATTCTTCTTAGTGCAGTTTCCTTTCCCTTAGATTTTGAACAGCAAAACATCTAGAATATTCTCTTTTGAATGTCTTGGGCTCTCTTATTCTCATTCTTCTTAATGCAGTTTCCTTTACCTTAGATTTTGAACGGCAAAATATGTAGAACATTCTCTTTTAGTAACAGTTACTGTTAAATCCGTTTGGGTACTTGGTCTCTTAATGGTGCCTTCTATCTCCCTTTCTTTTTGCATCTGTCCTTGTGTTGATCTTAGTGGGTTCTTGATCCTTTAACCATACTTCTTTTGCCATCTCCTGAAGAGGCAGATAACTGAAAAAAAAAAGGGGAAAAGAGAAACTAGCTATGGGCTTTTAATTCATGACTTAAAAACGTAGAAATTAGAATCCATGCGGTTTCCTTGAGCTGTAAACTTTAAATAACGAAGTCTCTTCTGTGGTCTTCTGTTAAACAATTCCAGATCAAACAAATCTGTTTCTCCATGGATGGTGCGTTATTGTAACCTATTTGCTTCAACACGTGCAAATGTATGAGTTTCTTCATGGGACACGGTAGTGTCAGGCTGCTACTTCACGCATGATGTTGTCAATGACTCTTTCCAGTGTGCTAATTATCTGCATGTGGAAATTAAAATTATGCTTGCTTTCTGCATTTTCTTGAGCAAGTTCTCCAGGCTTTCCTTTGCAGTTATGGAGACTGGACATAGATAAACGAGCAAAACTAAATCTTTCATATTCCTTCTAATTTGTTCAATTTGGTAGGTTATGATAACATACTAGAACTTCCCCTTTACTTTTAATTTGCTTGGGTTGATGGTAGATTTTGCATTTTTGAACAGGACAAGATTACATAAAACAAAAAATAATACGAATTTGACACTTATATGCAAGCACATTGTGTGAAAATAGCACGAAGATAACATAAATACATAAATTGTTAAGTTTAATTGGTAGGTATAACTCCATTTGATCTAGCTTTTATATGGGGGTTGCCCTACATGCTGCTTCACTTTCTGCTAACTTCTTGCTTGATGTGATCAGCAAGAATTGGACAACTTCGTTGGATATTATTAGAGTTTAACCGCGCATTTGCTTTGTTGTAATAAAAATTTTATTAGGGCATATTCAATATACTATAGTAACACGGCTGTTTAGAGAATAACAAGTCTGTTTAGGGAATAACTAATTCAATTCCACAGCGGATGAGATTTATGAGATAAGTTACCATGAAAGTAGTTCAATACTGCACCTCATGTATGAAAGAAAAGAACAAAGTTATAGGTCATCAGAGTTTTGGAAACCAATTTTAGCTATGGATTATCCATATCTATGGCAATTACGGATAAATGTGAGTGCATGATATGAAAATAATAATGAAAGTATAATATGAAATATAATACGTAACACAATACAAATTTGATATGAATTATTAATGTATTAAAATTTATATAATATATAATAATAAACTTTATAATTTTTATATGATATAATTGTACAAAATGGACACAATAAAAAATAATTAAAATACGATATGATATGAAATATCATATGAATACAAGAAAATATCAAAATGTATATAATGTAAATTATTAATATATCAAAGTTTGTATAAATAAATAATACTTTAAATACGATTATATTACGTAAAAATATATGAATATAACATGAATAATTTAATAGATCTACTTCGAACATAATTAAAATATAAAAAATACACAAACAAAAACGCATGCACGCATGAATGAAGATTGGATTGCCTGGCCTTTATTCATCCAACATTCGAATCTAAGATTCAGCCAGATACCTAAACTGTAAGAAGAATAGTAACATCAAAAATTGAGAATGAGTGCATACTAATCAACAAAATCATAAAACAGAAATTAATATGCAAGGAAAACATCTAAATTGCTCTACTGATATGGTTTGGATTTAGTTTACAGCTCATCATGAGATTCTTCTTTATCAAAGTCAAAGGCACTCCCTTTCGCCTTCTCAGCGGCCTTGCGGACAGCTTCTGCAGCAGATTTTGCAGTTTCTTCGACCGTTACTTTACTTGTTCCAGCTTTTCCTGTGCCTGTCACTCTAAAACTAGCAAAGAAAAAGAAACAGAACATGTTAATCATGAATGCACTTTCAACGTTAAAATGTATGTAATATAACAAAAACATGAGACTTCATGCATGCATGCATGCAAATCTTACTCGAGATCTGGACGGGTAAACTGCAACTGGAACTCATGGATAATGGTTTTGATCTTTTCCCAAGAACTTTTATGGGATTTCTTCAACAATGATATGGTGCTTGATGCTACCTGGAAGAAGGATGGCTTCACCCCACTGTATTGCTCTCTTTCACAAACTACAAGTCGAATTTGATGTGATAGAATGATTAACCAAAGAAGAAACAAACTCAAGCTTCTTGTTCTAGATTTGTTCATTCTTAAATTTCAAAAAAAAAAAAAAAGTAAAAGGAAGCGGTATTCGCATTTGCTCTGAGTTTTGTAGTTAGTGATCGTTTCAAGTTTGGACGCGTTCTATCGAAATATGGAATTCCCACCTTGCTTTTAGGCATCCGTTTCTGAACATTTCAAAAAAAAAAAAAAACTAAATAAGTTCGATTTTCTAAATTAGTATCCATTCAGATTATTTGAATATAATCTTTCAAAAAATTAAAAAAAAATAAATTTATCGTAAAATAACATAAGTAAAAAATGAATAAATAGCAAAAAGTTAGTATCGATTCAGATTATTTGAAAATATGCTTTTTCTTGCCCTTTGACCTGGAATTGTTTCCAACTTGCATTGGTTGGTTCAGAGATAAATATCAATTTTTTTATAGTATTCCACTTGTAATTTTTTTTTATTATAGTTTAAAAAATTATCTACTTAAAGACTCAAATTTAAGAAAACCTGAGCCAAAAATGAATTTAAATCAGAAAAAAAAGTTAAAAAATGGGAACTTGAACCTATCCAATTTTGGTTTAAAACAAAAGTCGAAAAATCGAATTTGAAAAAACTCATTAATAAATAATTCCATCATGAGATCAACCCAATCATAATCACATAATAACCCAAGTTTAAAACTAAAAATAAGAATGAATCTAAATGCAGCACACATCCAAAAAATTCAAACCTAAACAAATACAAACTCGATTCCCTTCCCTCCAAAAAAAAAAATAATCAAAGACTCAAAAGTAATAAAATCTAAGCTCAAAATGACTTAATCCTAAATAATCCAAATTATCAATTTTTTTAACTTCTTCAATCAAATATAATGCACAATATATTCAAAACTGGCATACGTTTATATATTGACCTCGTAGTCTTTCGTACTCATCTGGTGACAAATACGTAGCAAATGAGCTGCCACTCTTTAAATTCTTAAGAACACATTTTTATTATTTTATACCCCCAAGAATGACACAAGGTGCATTCTCCATCTTTGTCAACAACCTTCCCCCAAGAGTTCATTGGAGTTGGCTATGAGGTATATTTCTGAATCATGAGAATGCTGTGGATGTTTTCGGGAGCCAAAATGGACGAAACTTGGATTTGTACGGTATGCACGTATACATGAGGCATAGCGAGCGATTTCGAGGATGAATGGTGCATGGCTTCTTGACCATCAAATTGGAGTTAACCTGGCTCGCTTTTCACGGCCAAGTCGCCTTTTCGGAGGGAGGTCGATACTTCAAGGAATCACAACATTACTGTGCCTTTTGATAAGAAATATGGAGTGCAAAATAGTTAAAAGAGTGAAGGAGTTGTAGTAGTGTCAGGCTACAGGGTAGAAACTGAAGTTTTACAAAATTGGTTTAAACAAATGCGAGAGAGATCGTACAAACAAGTTCTCATGTTTTGTGAGAAAAAGAGTCAAAACGACATAGGAGGGACAAAAATCACAACTTGGGGGAGAAGTCAGAGGAAGCAAGAAGGACTTGTAAAGGGAGAATCGAAGAGGAGGTCATTCATCATCTGGAAAAATGTCTGATTGGGCAAGCAAAGAGGTCATTTTGATGTAAGTTGGATCCAGGCCAACTTTAATACACAAGGTCTGTTTCGATATCACAGCTAAAAGATTGCTAGGAAAACACTTGTTAATCGAGTTTGATGATGAGGAAAAACTGAAGGAAATGAAAG
Organism: Adansonia gregorii; assembly: GCA_038382025.1. Classification (NCBI taxonomy): domain Eukaryota; kingdom Viridiplantae; phylum Streptophyta; class Magnoliopsida; order Malvales; family Malvaceae; genus Adansonia; species Adansonia gregorii. The sequence goes on along the minus strand of JBBYHO010000003.1, from coordinate 17,147,151 downwards.
ATTATTAGTGGACAAGATTGTGTCAATGGCTCTTTAGCATAGAGCCTTAGTTCGTGGATTTCGTTGGAACTGGAAGAAATGTTCGGGTACACTGTTGTGGCATTCCAGTGCTTGTTCGGAATCAGGAAACTTTTAACGACGCTGCAAATATATGAGGAAAGATGATATCTCCGGATGGTTATACCTTAAAAACAAAAAGACTAGTAAAGGCCTGATGCTTATAAGAACAGAGAAGATTGATCATTCATCAAATAGACAAAATTGTTGAAGCGGCAATGGAGCTGTCCAAAGGGGATAAAAATGAATTATTGCCGCGAATTGTGTTCTTCAAGTATTTCAACTTTCATTTTTAAGTGGACGTAGATGCAGAAGATCAAGCTGGTGTGGACGAAAGTTATGAATACTCAGAAGATGAGCAGGTGCAAGTGAGTCATGGTCAAGGCAATAAGACAGCTGGAAAAGTGGGAAGTTGGGGGGGGGGAACAAAGCCTGAAAATTATATCAAAACAGAAGGTGATTTCAAATAGAAACACGAAAAGATGATCAGTGGGAGATACGATGGAACAATGATAAACACATCGGACAAGATTATTGCAGATTCTAAAGTTGGCTAACATGGACATTGATATGAAAGCTAATGCGCCCGATAACACTATTTTTAAGGAAACTGAATCAGCAAGTGGCATCCTCCCATCCCCACTGGTGACAACTTGGAAGATGCAGGAGGGAATTCAGTTTCAAACGCTTAGTTGACTTGGACTAAAATAAAACCGATTGTAGACATGGACCACTTTGTGATGATCTCTGAAAATGAAACTTGGGCCTTTGAGAAACAAAGATTCAAGCCCAGTCTGTATTTCTCGGGTTAGGACGGCTTGCGTCAATAATGAGAACATTGCTGTCAGCTTTCAAGATGATTCATAGTCGACTTTTTTACTTTGTTTCTTGGATTGTTTGGGGCTACACGGGTTTTCTATTTCAGTTATTGACTTTTCCTCATTAGTTGGGTTGGAATGCGTTGTTGATTCCATTTCTAATTGTGAATTTTCTTGAGGGTTACAGCTTCGGAATTTTTTTTTTTTTTCGACTTCGAGTAAGTTTTGTGATCTAGATAAGCTTCTACTCTCTTGCTCTTGCAATTGGGTTGGTGTGACATGTTCCCATGGCTTTGTTCTTAAGTGCAAGGTTGATGGATATATGAGAAGGTTTCTTACTCTGGTTAGTTATGGCTTCTGCTCCTTGAGGGGCTGGCATAAAGATAATGCTTGGTGAAATTTGTTGGATTTGCTGTTCGACGCAAGAAAAGTAATATAATATAACTGGTATTGTTGTTGGATATCAAAGTGTCTCTTAGGGTGTGGTCTTATAATTCTTATGGTCTTGTCTCTTTTTTGAGGATAATGTTGTGTAACTGCCTTTCATCAGTTTCAACTTGCATCGAAATATGTTTTTTCGCTGTACTAGCTTTTGCTGGTTTTGTAACCACTACTCGTTTACTCAATAAATTTATTTTACTTGGCAAAAGAAAATGTTAAATTTTAATATATAGATATATAAAAGAAAAATAATACTTCTATCGACCAAAGCGACAATCGAACCGATTAAACTATTAGTTTTAGATTTAACTGTCGATTCAATAGTTTTTTTTTTATATTAATTAACTAAAACATTAAAAAAAAAACAAAATCAGAGAGACTATATTTTTACTCAATCTTTGCTATCTTGAGATATAAATCTGACGGTGGACCTGGAGCTGGCGGTCGGCAAGGTTGAATTTTTTTTTTCCCCCGAAAATGGGGCCTGCAGCGATAGTAGCTGGCTTCAGTCCAGATGAGAGGGCGGGCTTCACTACATGGTGGGGGAGGAAGTAGGGGGTTGAGAGTTAAGTAAAGAGAACTGAGAAATGCTGCTCATGGGATTAAAGCTTTTAGTTTAAATGCGTCTGTAACTTTGTATGGGTTTTTGTTGGGTTGTTATAGTTTGATCTATTTATATTTTGGGCTTAAAATTTAATTTTAAATTTAGGTTTAATATATTAAAGCCAGTTCTACTATTTAGTTTTGTTTTTTTTTTTTATTTCTAATTCTCAATTTTTTTAATAATTTTATCTTTGAAAAAAATTTGATTCTATTCATGTATTTGAACGACTGAACCAATTGATTTTCGGTTGAACCAATTAATCTGATCAGATTTTTTTATCACTGATTAGAACTCAAATCGATAATTAAATGTAAAAAAGCTATGAATTATTTAGTTGATAATTATAAAAAAAATATATGGTTTGTTTATTTATATTTTACTATAAAAAATGAACAATCAAATGAATTACTAGCATCATTTGTAATAAATGTTTTGGTACGTTTAATTATGAATGATAACTACGAGTTAGAGTGAGAAAGAACTTTGAGAATATGCCCACTTCAAATGTTGTTGATGATTTTGTGGAAAGTTTTTACTATATAATATATATAATTAGTTTTAGAATTTAATTAATCATATAAAGTTGCTTCACTTTCAAGATATGTGGTGTAAATCATACTTCCTGTTTTCTTTTAAAATTTGCAAAAGTTTTTTTTAAATAATTAATTTGCAATCAAAACTCAATTAATTAATAAAATCATAATATATCTTATATATATTGTATTATTAATGTGTTATATATTCATATCATATCTAAAATTATCATATTTATAAATATAATCTCATATTCATTAATTGTTACTATTCAATAAATACTATTAAAATAGTAAAATATTTAAATATCAAGTAGTTTTTAATTATGTTTTTTTTTAAATTTAATTTTTAGTTAAAATTAAATATTAGGATAAATAACTAAGCAATAATAATTTTTTTTTTGCATTGTCTTACTAACTATTAAACTTTAGTTATTTCTTCTTCAAACACAATATTTATCTATTTTGATTTAATTATTAATGTGTATAATTATATTTATATGTATATATAATATAAATCATAATATATTTACATGTTAAATTTAGAGCTCATTGAATCATTTATTTTAAAAATAATATATCATATTTTCTATAATCAAATATTTAAAAACTTATTTTATATGACAAATTAATTTTATATTTTTTTATATCAATAAATTTTTATCTTATCATACAAATATAATTAAAAAAATTTATATTATACAAAAATTTGCTTAACAATAATAATTTATTTTTAATTTAAATACTTAAATTACATAAAAAATTATATGTAATATATAAAAAAAATGACTTAAAACTTAAAGTCCGAACTCGAGAGAATCTATATTCGAAAAGACAGATGTCTATGTAATTAGTGAATGCTGGGTTGCATGAAATTTCGAACCAAGTGTCAGAACAATCTTAGGAAAATTCTAGGGGAAGCTCCTTAGGGTGAGCTTCCCCTGCGGTACTTGACGTGGTGAGCTCCCTGCTCACCACGTCAAGTAAACTTAACTTTTCCAACCGGCTTTCTTTTTAATTTTAAATTATTTTTATTAAAATATTTTAAAAATTAATATTATTAATTATTAAAATATAATTTTATTATTTTCTAAATTATAAAATTTAATTTCTTTACTAATAAAAATATATATTTTATTATAAAATTAATTTTTTATTATTAAAATATAATAATTATAAATATAAACAAATAAATAACATATAGAATTTCAAAAAGTAACCTAAAGTGATAATTTTTATGAGAGGTAAAAAAAAATTATTTTAAAAAATAATATTTATTAGAATTATTAACAAAAAAATTATAATTATAATTTAATTGTACTTTTTTCTATTTTTTTTGTTTTTGTATTTATAAAAAAAGTTAATTTTTTTATTGTGGAATGAGAACCGATTTTTTTATATATATAAATTACAAATACAAATTTTATATATATATATATTAAAAATAGTTCTTAAAAATAATAAATTATTAAAAATATTTTTTAATAAATTGTAAACTACTATTTAAAAATAATAAAAAAATAAAAATATATTTTATATTAAATTTTAAAATATCAGTTATGAATAGCAAAAAAAATAAAAATTATTTTATATTAAATCTTAAATTATTATTAAAAAATTCGTGAAGGACTCCACCTTCCATCAATTATACACGATATATATATTAAAAATATTATATTAAATATCAAGTTCTAAAATAATCTTAAATTATATTAAATACTGGATTAATATA
>JBBYHO010000003.1:17128795-17139546 GCA_038382025.1 Adansonia gregorii | reverse complement strand
TATATATCATATAGACATATACACTTATTATATATATTTATATGCAAATATAAATTTTAAAATTATAAATATTTAATATTTAAAATTTTTAAACATCAAATAAGTAAAAATAAAAGATAGTAAATTATTATTGATTAAGTTCAATAACCTAGTTTAATGAATATAATTTATTTTTATGAAAACATGATAAAGACAACAAAAATATATATTATAAGTTAGTTTTAAAGTATCAAATGACAGAATTTTTTTCAAAAAAATAAAAAAATTAAAATCTTATATTAATCGGTGTTGTCCGATACAAGCTGATATGACTTAATATAAAAACCGAAACGGTATGCTACTGGTACTACTTAGGTTGACCTTAAAACTAGTATGGCCAATACTGGTAAAATACTGGTTTCTATGGTTTGCATACAAAAAGGAGTGAAAGAAAATAAAAGATAAAATGGATTCTTTAGAATAAATTTATCTCTATTAATTTACAAAAAAAAAAAAACATGTTTACTTCTCCCTAAAAACTAATTAACATTAAAATTTCATGAATCAAACTAATGTTTATTCAAATTTTACTTCAAATCTTAAAACTATCTTCCTTTTTCCTTTCAAACTTATCTCTTTCTTTTTTTTCATTTTAATTGATTCCTTTATCACTATTTTTTAAATAATCATAATTAAAAAAAATAAAATAATACATTCATCTCTAAGTTAATACATATTTAAATTAAAGAAAATTTTAGAATATTTAACATTAACTAGGATTACAATATAATTTAATTAAAATTTACCTGGATAGAATTTAAAGAAAATTTTGAAATTAGTTAAGTACTCATCATCTTGTCATAGACACTTAATTTATCTCGGCTCATTCGAATGAACTGCCCTATCCTTAACTCCTCTTCTTAAAGACCAAAGCTTTCAAGATCTTATATAGATTCCAAGGTCTCAAAAAGTCTTGAATTAGAAGAGAACCTCAAGAGATCAACGTAGGCCAAATGTGATCAAAATCAAGAAAGTCAATATCAATAAAAATTGATTGAAAAAGTCCTAGTAAGTTCAAATACATGTTACATAGGATACATTTAGACTTCTGAAATTGTAGAATTGCCATGTAGATTCTTTTTAATGAAATGTTTAATTAAACTTTTTACTTTAAAATAGTAGGATTTTTTTATTAAAATTTTTAGGATTTTCAATCAAGCGTTTATTTATTTAAAAAAAAAAGATTTTTAATTAACTTTTGTCTTTCTTTAATAGAAAAAACTAATGTGATTCTTATCTAGGTTTTTTTCCCCTAACTCAGCCTAGTAGAATTTTAATTAGACTTCTTTTGGCACATAATTAAACTTTTTTTGGGTTTTGAGTTAAGCTTTTCATTTTAATTAAAATCATTAGAAGTTTTAACCAGACTTTTTTCAATTAAGGTAAACTTTTTAACTCTGGGATTTTCCATTAGGCTTTTTTTCCAAAATGGAGATTAAACTTGATTTTTAAACTTCATTAGGCCAATTTGGAGGGACTGGCGTATTCGGCCATGCATGGAAATTATGAGCCAAAGGGAGCCAGTTTTTACCCTAAATTGGCCCATCATAATGTATTGGAGTGTTGGAATAGGTTAAATTGTTAACCAAATGCATGGGAAATCATGAAAGGATCAAAAATGAATTTTCATGGGGAAATACCATACAAGAATCGGCCAAAAGGATTTTATAACCCCTTGGCTGAAATTTTCATGGCCATTCTAGGCTATTTGGTTCACTTTCATCAAGCAAAAAAATGATGAAAAAAATGGAAAAAGAAAAAAAGAAAAAAAAAAGAAAAAGAGGAAAAAGCTTTCATCTTTGGAAGATAGTATTTCTTTCACTTTGTTGTAGATTTGTTAAAATGTTCACGTTTTATGTTGATTGCGGTGAGAAAGGCTTTTATGTGGTAGTAATTTTCTTTTCTTTTTTTCTTTAGGTTGTTTTAAATAAAATTTTATCTTTTGAAATAAGAAGTGTGGTTTTACTTTGATATATGTTGATAATATTGTGGTAAGATAGTTTCCATGTGGTGATTATTTTTGTCTTTTATTTATTTTTCTTCTAAAAGTTTTTTTTTTTGAAGTAAAAAGTTTTAGTTTTGAAATAGAAATGTGTTTTTGGTTGTTAAAGTTCCATGTTTAACACATACATGAAATCATGTTATGTTTATTATTTTGTTCATGCTTTGAAAGGTTTACGAACTTGATAATCTTAAATTTTAAAGCTTGAGTAATGGTTTAAGCTAATGTTTTTAACCTTGTAGTAGCCGAACTTTGAGCCAAACTTAGTTAAATATTTTGGATAATGCATTGGTTAGAATTAATCAATAATCCCATAACCTAAAATTTGGGTTTCGTAAACTTTTAAAGTTGGATTAGTATTTTGCTAAATGAGTCAGTTTGATGAAACAAAATAATATAGGGTGTTCACTAACACTAGAAAACAATAAAGACAAAAATGAGGAAGTATTATCACTAACATAGGAGAACAAATAGCAATAATGAAAATAAGAATAAAAAGCTATCATATTTAAAATGCAACATAATAGAGCAAAAAAATTTTCTTTTCGTAAAATATTTTTACATTAGTCTCATCTTTATAGAGTGACATTTAATGTCAATTCGATTCTCATAAAAAATTCATTCATTAGTCTCATCATTATAATATGATATATACAGTGAATTAACCTTTTTTTTACCTAAAAAAATTTGATCCTTATAAAAAATTCCTGCATTCATCATATCCGTACAGCACAGCAAAGGGATAGAAGACGAAGCTGCCCTACAAGAGGGTGACTTCTGTACATTCTCCTTTCTACGTATGGAAGCCGCCATGAACTAAGGCAGCTTCCACGAGCTAAATTTAACTACAGAATCCTATGACATTTTTTAGACCTTTAACGCGTTAGGAAGTCGCCTTCGTTGAGGGCGACATCCTAATAAAATTTTGAAAATGAAGGGAAGCGTCCTTGTTCAAATTGGTAAAGAAAACAGCGGCTTCCCTTCTCTTTTAAGGCAGCTGCCCTCCTTATACCAATCTGAAGGACGGCTTCCCTTCATTTACCAATAAACAAATAAATAAATAAATAAATACGGATAATTTCGGAAAATAATTTCATCCGTAACTAATTGTGGAATTAAAAACAGTAATATTAAAATAACATGTTAAATTATAACTATCATTTATGAGATTTTATTTAAAATAAGTTTGCATCTACTAGTTTGAAGATTACATTTTATTTCTTTAGAAAAATAATTAATGTTAAAATTTCATTAATCAAACTAATATTTGTTTGAATTTTATTTAAATATTAAAAATACTTTCATTTTATTTAGGTTTTTTTTAATTTTCCTTATTTTTTAATTATTTTAATAATGAAATTTTTAAAATAATTTTAATTAATTTATTTTAAATAAAATAATTATGAATTCATATCAAAGTTAATATACAATTTAATTAAAGATAAATGTAAAATATTTAGCACATCCTTACATAAAAATTTACCAAAACAAAAGAAGAAATAAAGATGAAAGCAAAAAAAAAAAGAAAATATAATTACCATTCATAAGATTTTATTAAAAATAAATTTACACAAATTAACTTGAAAAGTATATTTTCTTTCTCTAAAAAGTAACTAACGTTAGGATTTCATTAAAAAAATTATTTTTAAAAAAAAATTTACTTTAAATGTCCTCATTTTATTTATTTTCATTTTTTTAGTTTCAATCAATTTCTTAATCACTAAATTATTTAAAATAATTTTATTAATTTATTTCAAATAAAAAATAATGCATTAATGTCAAAGTCAACATATTGCTTAACAATAAATTTAAGATATTTAACATGTAATTACTTCAAACAATAATTTAATAACAATAAAAATAATTTTGAAACTAATTAAATTTTTATTATTTCTTATTAAAAAAAGTATTGGATCAAAAACTTTTAAAAATATAATTAATAATAATAAAGAGTAAGTGTTTTGTAATTCAAAATTCACTTAATAAATACATCAAAAGGTTTATATATTTTTTGTCAAATCTCATAAGAGTATTAGGCATGTTTCAAACTGTCGGATAATTGTATGAGCTTTGTGTACCTTATCCTTCATTTTATGGGAAGCATAAACTGCAATGGCTAGGATGATGTGAGGACTCAATTCTATCATATAACTTTACTCATACAAGAGCTTCAATTTGGAACTGTATTTCTATCAAAGATTATATACAGTTGGTGCTGGTGCTCAGCTCAATTCACATCCTAGGCACTTTACACTGAATAACCAATGTAACAAAGGGTCATCTTTAATCAGTGTATGTAGTATAGATTTGAATACTTCATGTCCATCTCTTGGCATTCTTTCGCCCTTTCGACTTCTGTTTAGCAGCTTGAAACGCCTGCATTTTTTGTTTCTTCCGAGCTTCCTTCTCAGCCTATTAGAAACACAGGGATACAGAAAAGAGTTGCTGTTATGTAGTAAACCGTGTGACAATAACCTCTCCAGTTTAGAAAAATGCTAAGAATCACCGAGGGTATTAATTACCTTTGACATCTTCGATTTGGCTTTCACTTTGGGAGCTTTCTCTTCAAGCTCTGCCTCACGCTCGAGCTCCTTTTCCCTCGCCTCAAGGTTCTTCTCCAGAAAATACTGTTCATTCGGAATTCATACGAGCAGTTAATCATTAAGGAAGAAAGGTCTCGTGCAACAGCATATTGCAGGCACATACCACTAATAAACTTAGCAGAATGAGAACTCATGGATTTCATATAAGCTCACGGATTATAAAGAATATTTACTATTTTACCGGATACCAAGTTAACCAAGCTAACGCTCGTCAGTTAATCAACTATATAACAAACAAGGAATGAAGAAAGGAAAAATGTGGGAGGGGATAAGAGCCACGCAAGCGGACATCCAAGGCAGTCAGGGGAAACATAAAGGATTGAATAGGAGAAAACGATACTCACATTGTAATCACCTATATAATCCTGCAAATGGCCGTCTTTCACTTCCACTACTCTGTTAACTATTTGCCTAATAAAGAATCGGTCATGAGAAACAGCAATGACAGTGCCACTGTACTCTCTAATTGCCTCCTGATAGAATAACAAGAGATTGCAGAATTAGTGAGCTACAATGCTAAAAGCTACTATTTTGATAAAAGAAACAAATGGAGAATAGAGAAAGGTAAGACAAACCCAAACCTCTAGCATTTCTTTTGAGGGTATATCCAGGTGATTAGTTGGTTCATCCAAAACTAGGAGGGTCGATGGTTTCACCATGAATTTGCAGAAAGCAAGTCGGGCCTAAATGAAACAGATCAAGAGATATTAAAGAGAACCATATTATTATTAGGTTAGTCTTGGATCATAATTCATCAGCATGCATAATTTTAAACATTTGAATTCAATATGATAACAGGCAATCTACAGACTTTAACTAAGTATCCTGAAATTTGCCAAATTGACCAACATGTAATGAATTAACATCAACATACTATTATCAGCCCACAGGCACAGGATGCCCCTCAAATATTGGAGTATTAAATGAAAGAGATTCCAAGCATAAAACAGATTTTTTTTTTAATGAAATCCATAAAAGCAAAAACAGCATACAACATATAAATTTCTACAGAGTATAATTACCTTCTCACCACCACTCAAAAGGGAAACCTTTCTGTCGAGCATATTAGCTTTGAAGTTGCAACGACCAAGGAGTCCCTTAATATCATCAATTCTCCAGTCCTCTGCAGCCTCTTCCACTGTCTGAAGCACTGTTTTATCCAAATCAAGAGCCTCAGCCTGAAAATTTGTTCATTAAATTCAGTCAGTTCTTCGCACCTTTTTAGCACAAGAAGGGAGCTTAGTAACCATGCAGCAAGATCAGAAGTATCTCCGACCAAAAAAAAACATAATATTCTTAAAAGCCAAATACCTGATTCTGCTCAAAATAATTCGGTAAAACATTATGCTCCCCAAGCGACACTTCACCTCCACTTGGCTTCTCTAGACCCATTATCAGCTTCAATAAAGTACTCTTTCCACAACCATTTGGACCAATAATAGCAATTTTCTCTCCCCTTTCAATTGTTAGATTTGCCCCTTTAACTAGCAACTGATACACAACCACATTTCTGTCATAAATGAGAAGAATTAAAAAAAAAAAGTCCAAACCAACTTCCTCACGCCACAAAACATCTGAACTCACCTCATCCTCATAACCAAATTCCAGATTCTTAATAGTAACAACAGATCTGCCACTTCTTCCACGCTCAGGGAACTTGATCTTCATTTCTTTCCGTTGAAATGGCTTTTCTATTTGACCCTCTTCTCGAAGTTTCTCCAGCTTCTGTTACCGCCCAGAAAGGAGAAGGAGAAATTAAGTACCCAGAAAAATTGTTTAGAGTTTAGAGAATACATGCACAAAGCCTGAGGATTCTTCAACCATTTAAGTAGCAAACACCATCAAAATCAAAAGATACAAAAGAAAAGATGAAAAATTCAGCCAGCACAAACCTTATTCACAAAAAAAAAAAAAAAAAGTTTCGATAGCAACCCTGACACTGAGAACTTATTTTAGGAAGGCAGAACATTCATGAGGCAAACCTAAGAGAAATAGTCTTTATGAAATAAAATTAAAATGGAAGAAGTAGAAGAAAGACAAAAAACAGTTAATCAATGTGGTATACCACTATTCATAGGTAATAGTGTTTAAGCAAATTAACCCTATCAGGAAAAATGCATAGGTTTTATCCTCATAAATTTCACACGGTTCATGTGATCCAGAATCGAAAAATATTTGATAAAAGTGATTACAAAACTTGATGAGAAAAGAATAAATTCTTGTAGCGTGTTATAGCAAACAACTTTAGGTGAATAATAAAAACTACCAACTGAAATTCAACAAAGATTCCTAATGAATCATAACTTACCTAGATTTCCCCAGGGGGGGGGCGGTGGGGGAGGAGAGGGGGGCTGTCCTTAATGTACTTCCTTCCAATAATTTACTAAAATCTGATGAAAACTTAGGCATCCATTTGAAAGAATACAGTCAGTTAAGCAGGTTTACAATCTGGTAGTAACTTCATCTCATCATCAATACATGCATATTTTCTTGATAACATACAGTGGTGCAAAAATACACATCTGACATTACAGAATAGTAACCCAAGCAGACAGCTAGCATTCCTCGAAGAACTAAATGCCCCTTATATGTACCTTTTCAGCAGAAGAAGCACGGCCAGAATTTGCTCCTGCACCTAATCTGTTTATCAAGTCTTTTGTCTGCTCAATTTCCTTCTGCTGCTTCTCCCATGCAGCATACTGAGTTTCAACCCATGCTGCCTTTGCCTCAACATACTGAGAATAATTACCCTCAAACGTCCTCGAAACACCCATATCAGTCTCCACAATCTTTGTACACAACTGCTCTAGAAAAGCTCTATCATGAGATATAATGACCATCGGCACATCTTGCTTGTTGAGGTATCCTTCAAGCCACTCAATTGTATCAAGGTCGAGGTGATTTGTAGGCTCATCCAAAAGTAATAAATCAGGCTCCTGCAAATTTACATGTACTTCAATGAACAGCTAGCAATGCCAATATACTCTGCTGCATATCATACACAAGCACCAAGAACTAAAAAATTCTACATCATCAAAAAATATCTCACAAGCTAAAAATTTTTGTTAGTCAATTCAAGGTTTAAACTATTAATCAACAGTTGCCAAAGTGATTTGAAATGCTAATAGTCGATATTAACAGCCAACCTCCAATCACAACTATCACTTCTGCAAAAGTAAACAATCTCGTATTGAACATTACTATGAATATATATGTTATATCAAATATATCAAATATATTGGTTAATTATCAATCTTCCATGCAATTCCAGCAGCAAACTTATATATCTCTTTATCACTCATAGATAAAGCTCAAGAAATTCATCTCCAGAAAAAAAAATAGAAGCCATACAACAAACTATGCAACTATGAATAGAACATTTTTGCACCAAGATATGTATCAAACCAACAACTTTACCTGCAACAATATCTTCCCAAGTGACATCCTCATCTGCCATCCGCTACTAAAACTTGCGACCAACCTATCCGAATCCTCAGGGGAAAATCCGAGCTCTGGCATCAACTTACTAACCTTAGCATCAACCTCATCCAAATCCACAGCCTGAGCCCTCCTCTGCAACAAATCAAGCTCATCCAAAAGCCTTCCCATCAACTCCAAATCCTCGGTAGCCCCTTCTATTGCCTTTTGAACCTTCTCTAACCGCTCAGCAATCTCCATTTCTTCTTTAAAAGCACTCATAAACTCCTCCCTCACCGTCCTACTCATCGAAACCTCAAATTCTTGGTTCAAAAACGCAACTTTCATGTTTGGTTTGGCCTTTATAATGTTCCCAGAATCAGGTTCTTCTTGTCCCGTTATAATTCTCAATTGGGTCGTTTTCCCTGCTCCATTCACTCCAACCAGTCCAACTTTCTCGCCTTTTTTCACTTCCCAACTAACATCTTTCAAAACCGTTACTCCTTTATAGCTCTTGCTAATGTTTTCAAGCTTTGCACCGGAGGAAATACCCGAAGCACCAGTGTTGGATTGCTTGTTGGCACGCTTTCGATCAACTTCCTCGGCTGTGTTCGTGGAAAACAGTGATTCAATATCGCTTTGAGGGTCTTTAACGGAGGTTTCAAGGCTGAGAGTGGAAACTTGGGCAGTTATTTTATTGGGCCTAAATTCAAGGGTTTTGAGGGAGAGTAGAGAGGGAGAATTCAGAGTAAAACATGGCCGAAAAGATGTGAAGAACGTTGAACGAAGGTCTAAACGGTGGAGTTTTGTGGAGAGGACCATGTTTGGGTAGTGGAAAAGTGAAGAAAAGTAAGGAAAATGAGAAGGAAAAAATAAAACAGACGGAGGATTTCTGAAGAAAAGGCAATGGCAGAGTTTCTCAGCAACAAAAGAGAAGAGAAACTCTCAGCCCAGAACTTGTGACAGGGAAAGAGAATTATCGGTGAAAGAGGTGATTTCTGCCGATGTTTGTAGTCCATCCAAATGAAATCTTTTAATTTTTTTTAATTAAAAAAACAATATTTAACTTTATTTGTTTATTTTTCCTCATAAATAAATATACAAAGCATAAATAACATCTCACTCATTGAATGACACCCATCAAGAAATAAAACATAATTAAAAAAATATAATAAAAAAGAAGTGGAAGAAAAAAAATATCTAACTAGACATACTAATTCTCTTCAAATGAAAAAAATATTTATATACAAAATAATTTTTTATTTTCTATGAAAAAATAAATTACTCTTATGGCTTTATTAATATATATTATTTTATAATTGAATCTTTTTATCAATTTTTAATTAAGTTTTATATAATATAAATTAGTAGTAGTAATATTTTTGGGGGGGGGGGGAATTTTATTTATTTTTTGAGAGAAGAGTTTTATTTTCTTTGACAATAATTCTTTTAAATAATGTTGAAATTAAAATCTAATTTTTTGGGTTTCTCCATCAAAACAAAAAATGAAATTTCTGATTTCAAGAATATAATTGGAGAATTTTAAATTGATTTTTTTTATAAAAAAATTATTTTATATATGACCAATAGAGTTTTTAAATTTTAAAAATAATGTTAAAGACATATGCTTTTATATACAATAAAAAATTAATTAAAAATAAAAAATCGGCATGTGATACACCGTTAATGTATTAATTTTTTATTCTTCTTTTAATACACCGTTAATGTATTAATTTTTTACTTTTTTTTATTTGTTTCGACTTTATATATATATATATATATTAATAAAAAAGTAAAGCAGATAGTAACCATTTTTTTTTCATTTTGAGTCTATAGTGTTTATTAAATACATATTTTCATTTTTAAAATTCAATGAAATCTTGACATCCTTCAATATTGGCTACTTTTTTAAATTCACTAATATTATTAAAATTAAAAAAATAGTAAAGCAAATAACATAATATGGTATTTATTTTTATAATAGGATTTGGAAAATAAATTTTTTGTAATATAATTTTTTTAAAAAATAAAATTAAAATCCAAAGTGAATTTTTTGCGTATAATATCAAACATAAGTGAGAAAAAAAGTTAATTATAAATTTGAAAAAAAAGAAAAGGAAAAATTCCTTAAAAAAATAAACATATTTCTTTTACCAAGAAATTGTATTTATTTTAATTGTGGCCCAGGGAACGAGAGAAACGAGATAATGGCTGCTGATTTTGCGAGAATTGATTTCGTGGTTTCCGTTGGACATTAGCAGATTCCGCCAGTCACTTGTTGCCACCTGTAATCTAAGCCTGATTTTACGTGATCCACGTACCCAATCAGGATAATGTTGCACGTCCTCTTCAATTTTCATTTTTCTCCATTTTTCTGCAGTAAAAATTTTTACTTTTTTGTTTTAGAGAATAATTAATTTGATATTCAATATAATGTACGGGTGAATTTTATTTATTTAATTAATTTATAATTCGTATAATATATGAATTAATTTTTATTTAAATATGCGTTTAAATATATATATTTATTGATATTGTTAAACTTATATCAAAATCTTTAATATTTAACATGTATAAAATATATATATTCATCAAATTTGAATCAAATTTATTTAATTAATTTGTATATATATACATACAAAATTATATATTCAAAATTTAATTTCGAATCAAATTTATTTAATTTTTTA
>JBBYHO010000003.1:17105209-17115850 GCA_038382025.1 Adansonia gregorii | reverse complement strand
AAATACTGTCTCATCGAAGGATATATAAGTTTTAAGTTCAATTAAAAGGGCTGAGTTAACATCTTTTAAAATTTTATCATATCATCTTCTATAGACTTTAGGCCTGTTGGAGCTGAGTGCATGGCTTATGTAGGGTTAAAGTAGTAAACGAATGGTGTTCAGTTGCACCTTGGAAAACAACGAGACAAAGAACGTGTTCTGGAACTAATATCGGTATTCAGTTGCACCCTAGAAAACGAAGAGACAAAGAATGTGTCGGTAGGAATAACATTTTCATGGACTGTCACCTTACAGCAAATGCTGTATTTTTCGGATTCGGGTGACGGTCGAAAAAAATATATATCTAATATAAGTATATTAATTTTTTAAAATAAATTTTATATATTTAAAATATTATATACTCGTCATGATATTTGAATAAATGATGAATATAAGTATCAAATACAAATATTTAAAAAATTATTTGATATAATATCCGTGGAGTTAAAAAACTCCGCAAGCAATATTAATAGGATGACATATGTCCAATTTTTTATTTTTTATTTCTTTAAATATATTTTAAGAAACATATGATATTCTATCAATAATGTTTGTGAAATTTTTTAACTCTAATGATAGCGTATCAAATAATTATTTTTTTAAAAATAAAGTTCAAATAGCGTAGATCATATAATGTTTGTCTTTCTAAATTTTGCTAACTAAGAATTAATCTTTAGGCTTGAATCTTGATGCACGTTTGCATCTCCAATGTTCATCTGTCTCTAAGATAAATTCCTGTTCCCATATTTTACCGCGCTGACATTCAGCGCCTGGCATTATCAAACTATTCATAATAAATTATTTATTTCTTCGTGATGTTTCGCCTCTAAGATTACTTTAAAAACGTTGCAGGAATATTATATGATGCTTTGATTTTATTTTATTTTTTTCAGGAAACAAAGTCGTGGTGGATCCCAAAGCCCGGTGGCATCTTTTACTTGGGGAGGAAGAAACGTCTGCCCCTCCCTCTTCGTCTCCGGTAGACTGACAGAAAAGGCTCTCACACTGGCTGAAGATATATCTGAAAATGTGCACCAATACATACGTATTTATGTGTTATCTGAGTTGGTTCAATTCGAATTATGGTTTAAACAAAGACTTTCTGAATTATAGAGCTGATAATCCACATGTTAATGTTGTGTTTTTTTTTTCATATTTTTATCTTATATAATATGTTATATATTTAGATAAATTGACATATGAATAATTTATATCTATCTCTTTTATGATGTTTTAATTATTTTTCTGTGTCAAATTTTATCTCATGATAATTTGCATGCCAGCAAAAATGATTCTCATTTATCCTGGATACTTGTTCGACGATGGAGAGTTTTCTTCCTACTTAAAACCAAACTGCATGCTCCAGTGTCCGTTTCCCAGTCTTTCCTCAGAGGTCGAGCACTTACCGAAAACTCTTGGGTCCTTCACATCATTGTTGGGCTGCAACTGCGAGCATATATCCAAATAAACATTGTTCGCAGCTTCTCAAAACTTATCCTGATTTTTCCGCCGCCGTCCAGATATTCCAATCGTTAAATGTGTTACACAGAGTCTATTGATTCTCATCTTTTTCTTTCTAACATTTCCCAGTTCTCAAGGCTCCATTTTGCGGTCATCATCCATCAATTTCAGATACACACACTGCAAATATACATCAAAATGACCCTAGTTCTTTTGGCAAAACAATGAAAGCTTCAAAATCACTGGCATCGACTATCAGATGCTTGTAGAGGTCCAGTGTCCTTGTACAAACATAAAACCAGTCAGAAAGCATGAGATTCCCAGATGATTGACACAGATGTAATAGAGAAAAATGTAATTGGGTTGGCTAGTTTCTTCATTGATTTTGTTTATAGAATTGAATTGTCATATAATACTATTATTACAATAATGAGCCGGAACAAAATGCCGCTAAGGGGGATAAAGAGTAAATCCAAGACATATCAAAGCTGTAGAAGGATTTTAGAACCTTAAGCTTAAGAAAGCCTTCAAAACTTTTGAAAAAACAAATAGCCTCTATAGAGTATTCTACAAATTCCTCCCACTGTTGCAAGAGGGCCTGCTTTAATTATCTAAAGAGTGTTATGGAGCTTTAAGTTTAAACCTTTCTCCTAAGACACCTGAGTGACTTTGATGGGGCACCAGAGGCTTGCTCCCAAAACTACCTGGTAACAGACAAATGCTTGATACGACACTCGTATGAGCCGAAACAGGCTTTAGACCATCTCTCAACTACACTAAATCCTTAATGAAAGCTCCATTAGAGAATCTCATGCGCCTTTCCATAATACCTGTTTATGAAAGGAGCCTGCAACATAGAACCCAAAAAAAAAAAATGAAACAGAATAACCCAAAAGTTGCCAATCATATTGTCATTCTACAGAAAACTAGTAATGCAGAATGCATGCGGCTAAAAATATAAATCTGACATCTGGAATCCTAAAGACAACATTCCAGAATCATGACCTCACGGGACAAGTGACTCAAGATGAGTTGTTACATTGTAAAGATGAAAAATTTTTTCTCTTGATGAACTCCAAATCAGAGAATGCATAACTTAGAATTGTTCTGGTGAAGACGAAGTGAAGTTCGTTACAATTTGAATTCAGATTCAACGAGTGACATGAAAATTAATGAAATTTACTAAGCAATGTTCAGTTTATTGACTTCACTTCTGCATTATGAGCAACATCATTAACTATTTCAAGGGTTTATAACTTATAACTAACACGTGAATCCACAGTTCCATTTATTATGTCATATCCGGCTAAATGGGGTTAGGATCTTCTGGCCAAACGGAATTATAATACTCAATTTGAGAGGACAAAGAAAAGCCAAAGATTGAGAGAGAGAGAATACAGAAAGGAACAGAAGAAGTACGTAATTCAATTGATTTCCTAGAGAAAAACCCAAAACACTGGGAATTTAAAAAAAAAAAAAGAAGAGTAATCCAACAAAGAGTAGGGGTGCTACAGCATATTTGATAAACCGTGACACCATCAAACCCATTCAGTCAAAATAAACTTAGCCCACCATACCCAGTAAATACACTCAAGCCAATATTACCATTCAGACACTTGAAGCAAACCATGTAACAGCTACTTATCATTGTTAGTATGCTCCAAAAAATCAATAGGCTTTAATATGTAACAAGCGCTGACAAAGAAAGTATGCTCATAACTAATAAAAGTAACTTTAAGTACGAGAAATGATTAGTGCTCACAAAGCAAGATTTTAAAAACTGCTATAAGCCATCATTTAACAAAATAAAAGATTACCAAAAACATAATACCTTTTTTAAAGGAAAAAATGGGATATATAAAGTAGTTTATATAACCGTACCTTAACATTTGATACATCAGGAGTATCCGGAGTTTCAACAGGGTAGAACTTGTAAAATCTCATGTTCTCAAATGCTGCTTTAGTTTCCTCACTCATTTCTTCAAGGGCTTTTTTGCGAGCTTCTCTTGCCTATAACAACAGAATTGGCCAAATTAATCAACCTATCCCAATTCATGCTCTTTAACCAAATCAAGAAGCAATGTTGCCAAAAATTTACCTGCCGATTAGCTTTCTTTGCTTCTCGAACTTTCTCTTTGACAAAATCCTAAAAAACCAAAAGCAAGTCAGGTTGAACTAGCAGTTGGAAATACATAAAATCCACAATTTATCAGTGGATCTTTAAATGAACTTCACCTTAAAGGCATCCTTTTGATCTTTATCCAATTCATCTGCCTCGACCAGTTTATCTGCGAACTCCTGCAGATTGGTAGATACAGTTTAGTACCTAATTCCTATGATGGCAGCAAATAAACAGTCAAAGTGTAAAACGATTGACTAAAGTCTAATGCATAAAGAACTGAAACTTCACGAAAAATCATGCTAATTAGACTATCACAGAATGATGAAAGAGTTAAGTCTTACATCAAGTTCATCCAACTCCCAATCAAATTCACAAAAAACCTGCAAGACCAGAAAGGATGTATTAATTTACATGATATTTTGCACAATTGCTGCCTCAGTTATCCAAATAAAAATAGTTACAGGCGGTGGAGACAAGGATTGCCTAGACACCAAGGCACAACATAATCTAGCCAAAGCACCTCATACCACCCCAATCAAGATAATTTATTAAGGGGCAAGGCATGCCTCAGCTAAGCTGCCTTTTTGTTTTCAATTCTTTCTCTCTTAATGATATATTTTTATTAGATGAAGGGCAGTTCATGATTCAAAAATAAGAAGTGAAGTATGTCCATAAGTGATGGAAACTTTAAGAGCTAGACTAATGATGCTCACTAATGCTTGACCTCTTATCATGCAAAGGAGAAAACAGACTTTTCAACATTTACAAGTACATCCATACTTCAAGTTTATTAGCATACAAGATGCCTTGGTACATTAGGAAACCCACCCTCCACAAGGTTTGAACTTCAAACCTCCAAGTTTTAACTGTTGCGAGTATCATAGATGCATAAATAAGAACATGTAGGGGCAAAATTACTTTTTTAGCAATTAACCCTTTGCTTAACTCATGCAAGTGCCTTTTTTGTGCCATGAGCCTTAAAATGGTGGCTCCAACGACACCAAATGCAACAGTTCATTTACCGAAGCATGATAAGCTCAATCTCCAAAACCAACTCCATCCATACAGAAATAATTTAATATCCACAAAGTCCAGTGTCATTCATTATTACTTTTGTCAGAATATAAGAAAATCTTACCGGCTTTGGTTCTGCTGGAAAGATTATTTGAACTTCAGTGCTTTGCTCAAGCTCGTCTTCCTTCAAAGGCTGATAGAAATCTGTCAATAGAGACATGCCAAACAACATAGCAATAAATAAAAGTTCTTTTTCTTCTTCTTCTTCTTCTTCTTCTTCTTCTTCTTCTTCTTTTTTACATTTTCCTCTTTGAGGAGTCATCAGAAAAGCAGTAGACATGCTAAGCTCATGCATAATCCAGAAATTTAACATCCAGAGATATCTAGAGAACTCACAAGGCAGACAATACTCGTACTTCTTGAGGCGGTCTATTTTCATTTGCTTCAAAGCAACCCTGCATAAGGAATTTCAAATACAAAAGTTAACCTGTGCATCCATTCAACACACACATATAGATCCACGTTCAGAGAGAGATGACATAATCTGGAGAGAGAAATATGAAGTCCATAAGCTTGCCCTGAGATAATTCATTACAATCTATACAAGACAGAATTTATGAATTGTTTAAAATAAGTACCAAATTTTTTACTTAGCTTAGTGTTATCAAGGACAAAAAGCGCACTAGACCTAGAACCATTATATTACTAAAGGAGCAAGGTGCAAAAAAAGGGCTTACCTGAATGAAGGCACAATATGTAAATGTGTTTGTGCATATAAAGAAGGTTAAAATATATAATTATGATAATAAACTCTAAAGAGTGATCTAGTTTATCCACAAAACATACAAAAATTTTCTTTTTCTTTATCGGCCAACATGCAAGATTTCCTTACGCTTCCACGTTTGTTGTTGAATACTAAAATATTGAGAAGCATATTATCCCCTCTCTTACCAGTAAAAAACTAATGAAAAAAATTAAAAATAAATTAAAGAGAACTTCAATCAGGTGGGCTTTTTTCTACACCTATGGTCTTACCAAAAAGTGCACCTAGGTGCACCAAGCATGCATCCGCTCAAATGTGCACCTGAAAGGGTTTAGGGTGATTTTGTTGTCTGGTGCATGCCTTCACAACACAGCTTAGCTCATAAACAGACATGCAAATAGTGTTCTGCAGACATAGACATTTCAATAGGAAACCACAAAACCAAGAGGGTCCAAACACCAAGGGTATCCAAATCTTAGAAATGCACATTGATAAGAAACTGCCCAAGCCTCTGTGGATGAGCACAAATCTCTATCATATTGTTACTTTCAATAATAAGCAGAAATGAAGTCTCAGCACTTCAATCGGTGTACTTGTAGGTGTTGTGACAGCAACAAGCTGATCAGAATGCATTTACAATTCCAAAAAAAAGAGAGAAGCAAACCCGACTCCAGCACTTATACCTTCCACCACGTGCACAAAATATACAAGTCTACCTTTAATATAGCAAATTTTTTATGCAGAATCAAAAGAAGCAAATCCAACCCAAGTTGACAATCTCAGAGAAAAGGCAGTTGAAATAAAGACACTGTGATTGGATCTAGTTGACAATTGCATGCAAAAGAAACAAATATTAAAGGGGATTGTAAGTGTTAGTGCGCAAATTATACCTTCTTTGAGTGCAGCTTAAGATGAATATTTGAGATTTCAGTCTGTCAACTTGCCTGTCTCTGTAGAGGAATCAAAATACACAATCACCTCAAAAAGTGATTTTAAATCAATTCAAACTCAATTAATGAAAATGAGATAACATTTCATTTCTCAACTTGGCCAACTTAGAGATGAATTAGATTAAATAATACCCTTAAAGGTTTACTTTAAATATGATTAAAAAAAAGAGTCATCAAAACCGGTACCTATTCTCAAGTGGAATATATGGAACCCAGTCCATTTTCATTTGTTTCATTGGAATAATCTCTTCAGCTTCTCTCTGCACCGAGTTAATACCAATCTTATCTGAAGGTGGGAAAGGAGACTCAACCTGAAAAGATACAACCAGATCATGGTGGAAAGAACTATTTTCAACAATTCAATCTCTTAAACCATTAATAATTATGCCATTGCAGTCATAGAAATAACAAACCACTGACAAAAAAATCAATGATGTGCAGTATTAATCATAAAAGAAAACTAAACTGAAGTTAGGAGGATTAACTCTCAACATTCTAGACTGTTGCTAATTTGGTCCACTTTATATAAGCAACAATATAGTAACTCTTTCCATCAAAAGAAAAATATAATATATAGAGATGGCTTTTAGCACTGAATAAACATATGGAAAAGGGTCCATAACATGTATTTTGAGATGGTCATCAAACGCCAGCATGTAACAAGATCACATCCACACCTATAGAGGTCCAGTAAAGAAACATATTTATCCAATGGTCAAAAGCCCCAAGTTCTAAGATTATAAGCTTGACATTTGCACCTCAAACGAAAAACTACACTGAACCTTCAGAGAAAAATATCAAAATGAGATCAGCAAGGGAATACATAACTTGAAAGCCACAGAGATACTGCTGAATAAGCCTTTTGAATAAACAAAGGTTAAAGATGCTATTATCACTCTGCCTACTAATCAAGATGAAGAAAGAAGCATCCCTTGAACTAGTTTAGCATGACAAGCATTAAAATCACTTCTAAACAAAGTTAGACAACTTACAGCCACAATCACAGGTATACAAATGACTTTGTTTTCACCCTTATAAGGGACCAATTGAGCTGCACGACCAGAAAATTAACTAAATTAATAGAGTATAATTAATGAACAAAAAGACAGGTCAGAAGAAATTGGAACTACATGATGCAATAAAGAAACTTCTGGGACCTTAGCACAATTCAAGAACCTAGCAGACAAGCTTTCTTACTTTTTAAAATGGTAAAAAATCAATAACAACAGAAGAGGTCACGCAGCCAAAGGCATAAAAAACCATTTTCTGCTCCTCAAGAAACCGCAAATTTTCGGCATAAATGTGCAAAATACCAGGTCCAGGGATGTAAACTACTTACGCTCCGTACAACCAAAGAGATAAACTTTCTTTCCATATAATTTCCCCCCCTCTTCAAATGCATCCTGACAAAAAAGATAACAGTAAAATATCCAATTAGCTCTAAACCAAATTTCACATGATACTTAGAGAAAACAAACAGCAGCACAGTAGCAACTAAAAAAATTAGAAAAGAGAAGGGAAAAAAAAAGATCTCGCAACTCACTTCTAGATTTGAAAAGTTCCAGTTGAATTGGTAAACACTGTCCAGTTGATCCCACTGCCACACAGCAAAAGATAAGCTAAGCGTGAGGATCACAACTTAAATTCAGCAGAAACACGAACCAAAAATTCAACATATTGAAACTCAAAATTCCAACCTCCGTTCCAACGGGAAATGCAGCTTTCCATAAATCTTCCTGCACAACGCAAATCAACAACTTTCATCAAAATGAATTTAAAAGCCAATAACAAAGCAAGGCTTTGCGCCATATAATTATCTCGATAAATAACATTTAAGCACCAGCCCTTTATCCATTAAGCTTTAATCTTCACAAAAGAATGCATATAATAAAATTGAAGCTTCACGGCGGTGTTATCCAGGAATAAAAGCTCAAATTTTAAGTTGAAAAAAGTCTAACAGCATTGAAAATTTTAACTTAAAACCTAATGTATTACCCTCGTACTGATCCAGATTTTCGATAAACCAAACCGTAAACTCATAAAACAAAACCCTAATGGCGATCCTAAACAACAAATTTAAAAACTTCGACTCAAGAAAGGAACAATTAAAGAGAGGGATAACATAATAATGTAGAGGAATTTAATACCAAGTTACGCTTATCTTCGAAGTACTCAGGCTCGGGCTGTGGCTTGGAGGTCTTAGCACGCTTAGCTTTGGGAGCAGGTTTATGGTTCTCCTTGTGATTCTCTTGCGAAGAAGACGAAGCTTTCACTTCCTTCTCTTCCTGCTTCTGAGAGGCGGCTTTTCTCTTAGCTCCCTTCCTCATTTGATTATTAGGCAAAGGCAATGGCAATGGCAAAGCAAGCTCGAGATAAATAGAAAAAAGAGAGGAGACGACGGGTGAGTGTAACTTTGGGCGCTGGCGGTGGATCCGGATTCAAAATCTATAAAAGAAAGAGAAAACGAGATAAAGGGTGAACAAAAAGCTCGTTTTATATAGACGCCTGGGCGTTTCTTTGAGCGTCAATCCAACGCGGTCGTCTGGTCTCTTCCAATTTTTAGGTCTTTTTTTTTTTTGTCTTTTAAAGCGGGGGAGGCGCGGTGTATTGAAATTGAAGGTGCTAATTGAAATGTTTTCAAAAGTTTTGCCAAAAGGGTGAAATTGAAAGAATACAAATTTCAGCGTGCGAAAACAACAGCCACCAACTCTGCTGAGAACGTATTAATTAATTAATTAAATTAAAATCTGGGGGTTAGATTTTGTTTTATGTGTATTTAGATCAAAGTAGTCAATACGAGTGTATTATTTTTATTTTAATATAAATATATATTGATATTAATATATTTTGATATATAATTTTAGATTTATTAAAATTTAAATATTTTTAATTTTTATATATATTTTTTAAATATAAAATAAATGAGATTAAATAAAATTTATATATTAAATATTCATCAATTATATATAATGTTCTAAAAAAATTTTTATCAAATATAAGAAAATCAATATAGTTAAGTAATAAAGTTGAAATTTGTTAATGATTATTAAATTTATGAATAATTATGACTAATATTCATCAAATTTATGAGTAATTATGAATAATATTTATCAGATTTAAGATCAATATTAATTTAACTTTTTTTACAAGCTTATATTATGTATCGATCGGTACAGCTATTTTCGATCGATATCATCAAAATAGGTCAGTACCTATTGGTACAACCGATACAGATCAAAACTAAAACTAAAACAAAATCAACTGTTGCTGGTACCATTATATGTTGAAACTTATTTGTACCAATCAATACGATCAATACCAATACGATACCGATAACATTTATCTAAATTTCTCTTTGCCTAAGTTATAAATTCTTCTTTGATTTTGTTTGATTGGGAGATTCAAACAAAAATAATTTTATAATTTGCACGGTCCAAATTATAACAAAATATTGCTTTTCTCACTAAAAGAAATTTGTTCTACCATATTTAAAATTTTATAATATGGTTGTAAAATATTACTTATTAATTCTCAAACAAATTCGATGATTATAAATTAAAATTTTATAATGGACATTAGGGTTTCAATTCTGAGATACATCAACAAGATTTATGGAATAAAAAAAAAAAACAAATCTCATTATATGGATTAATATCTAATAAGTTTGTATTTAATATGTTATCGATGACAAATTTTTTTAACTTTACAAATAAGATTAAGAATTAAATAAACTAAGAGTTTAATTTAGTTAATTCATTTCATGCAATCATCTTTAAGACATGTTATTCAACAAGTATGGAATTCAGATCCTAGGCCTTTTTTGAACAAAAAAAATATTAATTTAAAACCAACAATGGCCAACAAAAATGTGGTCTATTAGTAAAAGGGTTGAATCATAGTTCTAGTGACCAAGATCAAACTTTTGCAACCTTAATTATAAAAAAAAAAAAAAGATTGGTGAGATCTAAAATAATACTGGTGGTAAATTTGTTGTTGTAGTTGTGAGATAAAAATTAACGATGGAATATATTATTTGGATGCAAATGCAACGACGATAGTAAAGTAAATTATAACAAATAAAAAAATAACTATTAAAAATATTAGATTAAAATGTATATACATAAATAATTAAAAATTATATTTATATTAAGTATTAAAATCTAAATTAATCCAATTAATTTACATTCATAAATCATGAGCAAACTCTAGCAAACTATTAAGGTCAACCAAATGTTGGTCAATGAAACCTTTAGTGCCCAACGTACAAGTTGAGTGTTCCGCCAGATATCTTG
>JBBYHO010000003.1:17078700-17097210 GCA_038382025.1 Adansonia gregorii | reverse complement strand
GCACGTTGGAGCATTGTATCGATACATTAGAACCATGTATCGATACATTCAAGTAAAATTATGAATTTTCTCATATCTTTTCTCCTCGGATACCTCAGACTACATCCCTTGATGCCACATCTTTGTATTTACCTCTGATATGATCCCTAGGCCTTCTTGACATCTTGAAAATACTTTTTTGTCGAGCGACGTTCATCTCCCCTCTTACGTCCATGCTTCAAATTTCTAAAAAATTAGCCCAGACAAAATAAGGTGTCTACACCCTTAACTCCTTTTTACATTCATTTTATTTCAACTTCTTGTAAAAGGTTAATTTATGATCATATTTTTAAAAGAACCTATTCACTCTCTTAGTTCAATCATTACTTTGAGCTAACAGCTTTGAATTACTTCATAATTATGTAAAAGGGTGTTTTACTAATGTTTTTAATTAAACAACATGAAAACCACCTACATAACTTAAGCCATTCAAGTTTGAATGAACTTAAGGTTATTGAGTTTAATTCTCTAATCATGCATGGGAACTAAATGGTATCTAGTTTGATTATTTCTTGACTATTTTAAGTCTAGTTCAACTAAAATTCAATGGGATGCCATTTGGATCATAGTTAAAAGGTCTTTGTTGGACAGAACTAAGATATGCCCCTTTTGATTTTAGGTTCTTCTTAAGGGCACGTAGTTAAGTTTTTCCACTTAGCTCAGCTAAAACCATGCCCAAATAAAAAGGTTTTAGCATTTTGGATCAAAACGCTTAAGGCTCAGAGGGATTACTTACAAGCAAGCATGGCAAGTTGTCAAAAATTAGGTGGTGGTGCATGGGAATGAGTTATAATCAGCCAAGGAAGGTTTTAAGCCCCCTTAGATGTCCAAAATGGAGGGGGAGTTGGTTCTAAGTGAGGGAAACTAGACAAGAAAATGAAAAAAGAAAAAGAAAGAAAAAATAGATAAAAAGAAAGAGAAAGTTAAGTTCTAGAAAAGCTAGTTTCAAGGTGGCTTAGCATTTTTTTTTCATTTTTCTTTTCATTTTATGTTAGCTTAAGGATCATAAGCCATGCTTTAAAGATGATTTAAGCCAAAGGTGTAAAAACTATGTTTATGGCCCAATTTTAAGCTATGATATCTATATCTTTTCTTTTTTTTATGACCTTTGTTCAAAGGTTTTTGAAAAATCAAATTTGCCTTTAATGTTGAGCTTTTTAGTTTTCTTCTAATCTTTATCAAGAAATTTCACATGTTTCAACTCTAGTTTTAATTTACACGTTACTAATTTTCCATGTTATGTATGATTCATGCATTTTATGATATTTTCGAGCATTATTAACCTCTCTCCCAAATGGCCATCATCAAGATGTTTTAACTTCTCAAAATGCATCTGATGGCTCCCCCATAGAACAAGCCCTTCAATCTCGGATCAAGGCTTAATACAAAAATATATTTTATTCAAATTCTTAATTTCCCATCTTCAAGATACTTTTTTTAAAAAAACATATAAAAATAAAATAAATATTCCTTTTCCTCTAAATCATCGAAAAATTTCATTATTAGGGATATGCAGACCCCATGTCTCTGAGGGCATACTTCAACCCCTATTTTTTGCAAAAAAATAAAATTTTCTTTATCAGATTTATTCAAGGTTCTTAATTAAAAATTTTATTTTTAGGGATATTCAGCACCACCATTTTGAGGTGATACTCTAACTCTATTTCTACTAAAAAAACTTGAATTTTCTTTCTCCGGATTTATTGGACATTCCTAATTTTTTTCTAAAATTATAAAAAATTTTATTCTTAGGGAATGTTTTAATCCCACATCTTTGAGGACATAATCCAACCTCGCTTTTACCTTAAAATTTAAAAATCTATTTTCGTTCGGATATGTTAAATTATTTTGATTAAAACCTTTTTCCTTGCCTCAAATCACCACTAAATCCAAATACGTCTCTAAAGTGTTATTCCAGTTATTCTTTAATAATCAATGGTAATTATGAGATACATTTTGAATGTCCTTCCTTTTTACATTCTATTGTTTATGATTGTTTGTCTATGACAATATTACATTTCTTTTTGTCTTACTAACACATTTTCTTTATGTAGCAACCATCATGCATTCATAGTTAAAAAATGTTTTCAAAAAATTTTATAAGGAAAAGTTCTGTGTTGGTATCTCTCCAGTGCCTAAATGGAATATTCAAATTTGTAAAATTTTATCCAAGAATTATTTTTGTTAAAAGCCCTTATATTCCTCGTACCTCTGCGGCACGTAGGTGATATAAATTTTCTTTCAAAACCTGAATCTATAATTTTCACAAAGATTCATGCATAAATAGGGATTTTATCTAAATAATGACCAAATGGAACTAATTAAACCAAAATTGAAGTGAGATGTAATTAGCAGGTATCGATTTTAGGTGTCATGGGTATGCTAATCCTTTTCCACGCATAACCAACTATTGAACCCAACTAATGAATCTTTGGACCTTGAAGATCTTGAAATCAGTATTTTGAGTTTTGTATCTCAAAATATTACTTTCGATAGGCATCTAATCATGCGTAGCCTAAAATAATCAGTGGTGACTCCATATTTATAGTTACTTCATTCTAACCTTCCAAGACTAGTTGCAAGAGTGATTTAGTTGATGATGTTTCTCTTTTTATTATTACTGTGCCTAATTCAAGTCTCAATCAAGGGATAACCCAAAAGGATCAACCACACCATCATATATATATATATATATATATCTTTTAAGCCATGCACACCCACTTTAAAGCATCCAGAGAGAAAAGAGGTACATGGCAAAAGCTTGGCGACTTCATTAGGGAGCAGATTAGAGAGTTAAGCCTATGACTAGGTATATCTAGCTCGATTCTTGGTTCTTTTGAATTCCATCATTATTTGGTTATAATCCCCTTTCACCTTTATCTACTAACCTTTTATCTTTCATGGTTTTTACACTCTGATTGTCAAGGAATATTTTGTTCCCTAATAAATATTGACTCAAATAAGTATGGTAATATGGGAGCAAATTAAGGGTTTGATTGTTTCCCTAACATACATTATGAACTTGCATGTGTATTAAATTCTAACCAAACACCATGGTAAGGTTATGGTCCTAATTAGAAGGAAGTGAGGATTCCGCATTCATGAGTATCCATCTGTATGGACATGGCAAGACCTTCTAGGGTGTTAAGTTTCTCATAACTACACCTTCACATTTGCATAGGGAAATATATCTATCAGATCGAAACCGTTCTACCAAACCTTTAATGGGCCTAGGAGTTGGGTGTCACAATTATCATTACCAAATGGAGTAATGATTCGGATACCAATCTAGGCATCAACTTAGAACCATGTAATGAACCCTTCAAGCCAAACCATGTTAAACCATACTAATGTATTGCTAGAATAATCCAAAGAATAGGGTCACTTGGGGAAACACTTCTTGCATTCACTTTTATACATTATGTTATAGAGGTGATAATAGACATTGTCATCCCATTGGTTATTTTATTTCATGATGATTTTTAGGGTATGCTATTATGCTCTACGACTAACCCTCTTCAATAAATGGGTGATATCATATGGATGCCGTCACTTACAATAACCCATGTCATCTTACAAAAAAAGTCATATCTGAACAAAATAAGCTTCATGCTATCCAAATGATAGCTTAACTGTATCTGCATCGATGTTCACAAGTGAACATCACCAATTAATTAGTCAGTCTGATCCCTAAGAGGTATCGTGCCATCTTGCTAAAAGCCATTATAACCCGAACATATGCCATTTTACTATCTGTTTATTATTAATTATTGTGTTCACGTTTAAACATCATATTGCCTATTGAATCTATGGAAGTAGATAGTTTTTCCCGATTATGTTAAACTATTTGAGCTTTTAACTTTTGTAAAAAGATGGGCATGGTTGCTTCATTAGATGTGCACCATTTCTCCACCTTTGGCTTGTTATTCACTTTTATCTTGAAGAAAAGGGGATATCATGTAACTTCTTACCTAGCTTTAGTCTGAACTCCAAGGTTTTTAAGAAGGAATGGCCTTAAGACAAGTCTGAAGAGCAATGGATCCAAAAATTTTAACCTTAGAGAGGAGAAGGTGACATGCAAGGCCCCTTAGTTTTCATTACAGACAATCATATTTTGATATAGAGATTATCGTTATGTACTACTTATGGAATTATAGGGAAGCATTAGTCTTATCCGAGTCCCAATGCAATTTTAGTGTCGATAATTTATTCACTTCGTCTAAGAACTAGAGTAATAGGATTTCAATATGGTGAACCTGATTACAAGTCAAAAGTTTAGACAATTTTTCATGCTTAGAGGCAAACTAATTGCATGAAAAGGTATTGGAGATGAAGTAGTATGAACTCGAGATATAATGAGTGGAGGATCCTCGCATCAATAACTCCTCACCTTTGCCTGCTATTGGAATATCACAAGTATTAGGTGATGAATTTCCCTTTGAGATCGAATTGCTGAAGCATGAGTTCAAATAAGAAAAGGCGATCTTTGTTATGCACTCATCCAAGTCCTACAGCAGTTTCAGTGTCGACAATTTATTCCTTTTGTCCAAGAACTAGACCAATTGGATTTCAATATGGTGAGCTTGATTATAAGCTAAAAGTTCAGACAAGTTTCTGCACTTGAAGGTAAACCAATTGCATGAAAAGGTATTAGAGATGAAGTAGTGTGACCTAAAGATATGATGAGTGGAGGATCCTCGCATTAATGACTCATCACCTTTATCTGCTATTGGAATATCATAAGTGTTAGGTGATGTATTTCCTTTTGAGATCGAATTGCTCAAAAGTGAGTTCAAACAAGAAAAGGCGATCTTTGTTAAGGAAATTACTTGCTTAAAGGAAGAAGAGTCCATTAGTAATAAACCTCTACCTCAAGGATGACAAGGTGAGCTGGGCTATCATAGAGAAAAATCACCTCAAAGAGGATCTCGAGAGTTTAAGGAAAGATTATGTTACCCTTAGCAAAGTAAGCAAGTCTTGGCACCTTGGTAAGTCATCATTGAGTAGGAGGTAGAACTTGCTACCCTCAAGAAGGAACTACATCAATGTAAAGAAATAATCAGGGTTAATAAGGAAAAGCCTATTAAAACCTACACCCTTGTATCGACTTATCAAAGGAAGAATGAATAGCTAGAAGCTCAAGTTTAGGATTTAAGAGAAAATCAGATTGAGAATGAAACTCTTAACATTCAGAATTCAAGATTTATAGCATTCTCATCAGGCTCGCCAAGGCTAGGTTATGAATTAGTGAGAGCCTTCAGACAACGAGGGCAAGAATGGCTCCAAGTGATCGATCATGCATGCCAAAATTATTAAGGCCACCATTGTCATCTCATCAAGCAGATTTAGGTAGCCCAATTGAAGGCTAAGAACATGATGGACATAACCAGATCCTTGACACGTGACATCTTGCCCATCAAAGCCCATAAACAAGATTTGTTGTATTTTATGGAATATGTGATCAAGCCATGTCATGCATTTTCAAATGCAATCGAGTGTAATTGGGATATTTTGTTGCTTGAATGAAAGATACTGTTGATGAAGCTACTCCTTAAGTTCGATTACTGCTTTATGCATTTATGTTAATTTTTTTCTTATTGCATACTTATCCTCATCTCATCAAACATGCTCAGACACTTAATAAAAGTTTAATCTAATAATAATCTAAAGTGAAGGAGCTTTAAAACATGGAAGCTATAATTCATCATGGTATAATGCTTGCAATTGTCAAAAAGTGACAGAAAATGATCTCCAAGCTTGCATTGAGGGATGTGAACTCCTGTATAGGGACATTTAAGTGCAATCACTCCATAGGAATGAAAAACTCCAAGCTCAGATTATGGAATTAAGTAAGCTATTATCTGAGGTTTTGAAGGTAAAAGGGCAAATAAGCACAACCGACGCAGGTAAAGAACTAGATAACCTCGAGAGCAATTTAAATGGTAGTACTAAAGCCACCGATGCTCAGGAAGGGGCATTGAATGGACATCATCTTTGACAACAAATATCTTATTAACTTAGCCATTCACTTACATTAATCCTACTATAACATTTTATCTGGTCTAAGGATGTAGGCTTTTTACCAATAAGTCTAATAGTCCTATACCTCGATGAGCAAATGAAACAAGAAAAACTAAAGAGGTCCTTGAAAATGATAAAGATAAAAACAAGGATCGGTCACTAGAAAAACACTTTCGAGCTGTCAAAGGAAGTGACAAATTTTGGTTGTAGATGTAAAGTCTTTGGGATTGGTTTCCAATCTAATTCTCCCACCTAAATTCAAAGTACTAGATTTTGAAAAGTACAATGGGACTATGGACCCCACTGCCCACGTTTGCATGTACTGCTGTAAGATGATCAGGTATGAGGAAAATGAAAAGCTAATAATTCATTGCTTTCAAGAAATCTAACTATGGCAACTATCCGATAGTATATAGGGATTGATCTCACAAGAATCTAAACATAGGCAGATTTCGATTAGGCATTCCTTGATCGATATAAGCACATGTCTGGTTAGGCCCGAGATCATCTCTCCCTTATGCACATGGAAAAGAAAACCTCTAAGAGCTTTAAGCAATATGTTCAGAGGTGGAGAAAAAAGCAGCTTAACTTTAGCCTCTTTTGACCAAAAATGAGATGACAATCACATTTATTAGCACTTTGCAGGCTTCTTATTATGAAATATTGGTGGGAAATGCCACAAAAAATTTTGCCAATATCGTTATATCGAGCAAAATGATAAAAAATGCTATAAAAATGGTAAGATATCAATTGGAGAATTATTTAGGTCGATTACGTAGTCAACAACTAAGGGTAAGGAAAAGAAGATGAATGTTGCTAGTGAAAGTCATGCTGGGTTTAATCAGAATCCACATCAGGCTTAGGGCATGCACTTCTCAAACATGTTGCATTTAGGTTTTAACCCATATTCATCGATGCCACGACTAGTACATTCTATCAGGGTTGTTTTGACAATAAGCTTTATGCTAAAATTTATTTAAAACACAGCCCGAAGTGCACAATCTCGTAATGTAAACAATGCAAGAGCTCCAAATAATCAATAAGCACCTTGATAAAGGGAACACTTTCACTTTCATACTATTACAAAGAAATTTACTCCCATTTATTGATAGATGGCTTGTGGCTACAGTATTCATGAATCTAAGATCACCTCTATAGCTTAAATGGTATGATAAAAATGCTTATGTGAATACAACGCTAAGGCACGCTAAGGCACAAGGCCCTCTATTAAGAATTACACCTTATTTAAGCGAAAGTTACAATGTTTGCTAGAAAAGGGTATGGTTGAAGTTAAACAAGGACTTAGACCTAACATTAGAGCTAATCCACTTTCTCGCCATACAGAGCCAAGAGTGAATGCAATGATCAATAGGAAAAGATGTTGGGTCAAAAAAAGTGTGGGAAAAGTTAAAACCCTAATGAATAAGGAATGGTAGGCTTTTATGAAGGCAAGAATACTATCAGGTGTCAAAAACTAAGGTAAAAAAACCATTGAACCATTTTGTTGCCAATGCAATCAAGGGCACACTCTGTAACACTACACTTTTCTTAGAAATGGTCTAAGGTATGATGGACCAATCTGAAATTAAGTTCTACAAGAAGCATAATAAGTATATCTTTCTATCTATTAATTCCATAGACAAGAAGATACCTGCATCGATTGGGTTTCAAGTTGCTTTTCTCTTTCAAACATGGAAAAGATAGCTGACGAAAGCTTTAAGCAATATACTCTGAGGTGGATAAAGGAAGCCACCTAGATTCAACCTTTGCTGACAAAAATAGAAATGATTGCTAGATTAGCGTCACACTATAAGAACTTTATTATAGTGAAGAAAATCCTAAGAAGCTTCGTAGATGTAGTCATATTGTGCGAAATAATTAATGAGCTATAAAAAGTGACTCACGCAAAAGAGATACCTTAAAAAGCAAAAGGAAAGAAAAGTAAAGGCCAGACAACAACAAAAATCTAATACTAAAGCCAATTTATCTCAGATTCATACTAAGTTAGGTGTGAGTAGAATGACTATTGAATAAGTCAGTGAAACCATAAAAAACTTAGATGAGGTCAAAATGCCAATGAATTTGGTTTAGCAAATCTTGGTGCAAGCTGAATTAGTCAATTGAGTCAAAAAGACAAAGGACAAAGCCGATGACTTTTATAGTTTCCACGCTGTGTATGGCCATACTTTTCAAATGTGCAAAGAGTTTCACGCTATGGTTCAAAGAATGATAAAAGAGAGGTGATATTGAATTTTATGATAAAAGGTAAGCCTCGCATATCAAGTTTGTAGATGTGCTACTAATTATCAACACCATAAAAAGGGAAAGAACAATCCTCTTTATGGGGTTAGAAGGCTATTTATCTTATTTGACAACCAATCAAGAGTCAAAGCTGCCCTTGCACAACCCATACTGAAGATGATCATTCAATTTCCATTTTTATTCCCTTATAAAAAGATAAGGTGTTTTTTTCTGAAATATGAAAGCAAAACATTAATTACTGAAATATCTGGTCAACAAGTAGTGAGCATTGACCTTTCAGGTGTAAGCCAACTAACTCAAAGTGGTAGATGTTATGCTCTAGATACATCAAGAGAAGAAACTCAGTAAAAGAATACTACTCTTGTTCCTTAAGCACAGAAGTTTGCAACCAAAGACTCAGATCCAATGGCAGTCAAGGAGCCAATAAGTGAGAAGAAAGCTATAAAATTTTTTAACTACCAAATGTAGCAAATACAGGATTATAAATCAATTGAACAAGTAACCTGCCAAGATATCTGTGTTATTGCTATTATTGAATTTTGCAGCTCATAAAAATGCTTTTCTCAAGGTCCTAAATAAGGTATATGTCATTTTAGACATCCCAATAGGCCAACTGGATCTCCTAGTAAGTAATATCATTACCAACAGCTATATATCTTTTAGTGATGATGAAATTCCTTATAGGAAAAGAGGAAACTATAAAGGTATTCACATCTCCATATACTATAAAGGTAGCATGTGCCCAAAGTGATCATTGATAACAAGTTAACTTTGAATCTAATGTTCATATCATGCTTGAACAAGCTTCCTATTGACGTAACTCATGTACAAAGCAGTCGCATGGTAAACATCATATTCCACTCCAAATCAATGCACGCACTTATGAAGTAGACTTCCATGTAATGGACATTGCTTCATCGTATAACTGCTTGTTGGAAAGGTCATGGATCTATTTTGTAGGGGTAGTGCCATCATTATTGCATCAAAATTTGAAATTCATCATTAAAAACAAAGCCGTCAGCATTGAAGAAGAAGAAGATATCATTGCTACTTCCTTAATTGATGCACCATATATCAAACCCAATGAAAATATCTTAGAATCCTCATTGCAATCCTTTAAGTTTGTTAATGCCACTTTTGTCGAGGAGCGCTTGCCAATACTTGAGCCTTATTTATCGAAAAACATTCATATGGGTCTAAAGTTAACCATCGACAAATGTACCTAGGCCTAAAAAAACTTAGAAAACACCTCCAAGGGATTACCAAAGTCGTGATAGTTGTTAACCAGTTCAAAACAGGGTTGGGATTCAAGCCCAGTGCACAGTAGAAAAGAAAACAAGATCAAAAGAACTGTGAAAAAATGGTAGCACATCTATTTGGACAAGACATGGGATATAAACCTATGAAATTTCCACTGTTTTAAGAAAGTTATCGACCAAGAAGACATGTGAATACTGGTTATGCTTATATTAAACAAGATATTTAGGGATTTTTTATCAACATAATTGATGAGCTAGGGTTGTCAATGATGGACCACAAGATTAGCCTATGCCCTTCAGGAGTTGTTTTAAGTGTTTGGACTGAAAGATTAGCCTAGCATAAAAATTATGCATTTCATCTTATGTTTATTTTCGTAGTTCTTGCCAACTTGAACCTTTCTCTATATATTTTTCTACCTATATTATTCTTTTTTCATCTTTTTAGGTACTTATAAGAAGGTGACATGAGTATTCATATTAAGACTCCGAATATCAAATTTGAGCAACCAATTTGCTCTAGTGAGGTTGAAACTAAAAGAGATTCTGAAAGGAACCCTATACCTTCAGACATGCTGAGGCTAATTAAACAAGAAAAAATAGATATTGCCTTATAAAAAACCACTAAAACCGTAAACCTTGGAACAGAAAAAGATAAGTAAGAAGTTAAAATCGAAACCTTTATAAGTCCATCAACCTAAAATGAACTAATAAATCTCCTTAAATAATATCAAGATGTATTCACTTGGTCCTACTAATACATGCTTGGATTAGACACCAACATTATGGTCCATAAGCTTCCCTTTAAACTTGAGTGTAAGCCTATACAACAAAAACTTAGAAGGATGAAGTCTAAAATGCTTTTGAAGATTAAAGTGGTAGTAAAGAAAAAATTTGAGAAAACATTTCTTAAAATAGCCAAATACTTTGAATAAGTAGCTAATATAATCCAATTTTTAAAAAAGATGGTAAAGTTTGGATGTGTGTAGATTATAAGGACTTGAATCAAGTTAGCCCAAAAGATAATTTCCTTTTGCCCTATATTGATACCCTTGTAGACAATACTACCAAAAATGCACTATCTTCCTTTATAGATGGATTTTCAGGTTGCAACCAAATTAAAATGGCAGCTGAAGATATGGAGAAGACCATCTTTGTGATCATGTGGGCCAGTTTTTATTATAAAGTGAATGCCCTTTGGGCCCGAGAACGCTAGGGTAACCTTTTAAAAAGTGATCGTGACATTGTTTGATGACTTCATGCATGAAGAAATAGAGGTCTATATGGATGATATGATTGCCAAATTGCTAAAGGAGAGCGAACACGTAGCCCATCTATGAAAGTTCTTCAAATAGTTTCATAAATATCAGCTCAAGTTAAAACCCTAAATACATGTTCTGCATTACACCTAGCAAACTATTAGGCTTCATTGTAAGCAAAAAAGAAATAGAAGTTGGTCCTAACAAGGTTAAGGCCTTTTAAAACTTGCCACTACCTCAAACTCTAAAAGAAGTGAGGGGTTTCTAAGGAAGGTTAAACTACTTAGTTTAATTTATAACTTGGTTCACCAATAAATGGGATCCAATCTTTTAGCTCTTTCAAAAAAAAAAAAGCTCAGAGAATGGAATGAAGAATGTTAATAGGCCTTTAATTAGGTCAAACAATACCTTTCAAACCCTTCGATACTTGTGACATCAATGCTCCATCGACCTTTAATCTTGCACTTATAAGTTTTCAACAAGTAGATGGGCTGCGTTTTAGGTTAACATGATAAAGTTCGGAAAGCAGGAACAAGTTATCTATTATTTGAGCAAAAAGTTCACAGAATATGAAAATAAATATTTAGCCATAGAGAAGCTACATTGTGCTCTGGTTAGACAGCGTGGATGTTAAGACAATACATGTTATACTATACCATATGGTTAATTGCCAACTTGATGCCATTATGTATTTATGCGAGGCCTCTACTTGTCAAAAAAATTTGCCAAGTGTCAAGTCTTATTTTTTGAATGTGACATCGTACGTGAAAACTAGAAAGCCATCAAGGGTAGCGTAGTAGCAAACTTCTTGGCAATCTGAGCAATAAATGAGTATCAACCTTGGACTTTGAATTCTATAGTGAAGACTTGATGTGTATTTCTAAGGCAAAAGATACTCTTTAGTGTAGTTTATCTTAGAAAAGTACTTTAATGAATCTTCAAACATATTGAGGCACAAAATTAGGGTAATTTTTATCTCACCTAATGGAAATCACTACCCTTTCATCACAAGATTAAACTTTAACTGTACCAACAATATAGCTGAATCAAAAGCCTGTGTCACGGGACTTTAAACTGCTATTGAAAGAGGTGTCCAAACATTGCTAGTATTTAGAGATTCAGCCCTTGTCATCTACCAACTAAAAGGAGAATGGCAAACACATGATGCTAAACTAATCCTTTATGGGAATTTAATATGATGATATTAGCTTTCAACATTTGCCTTGGGAAAAGAACCAAATTGCTGAGGCTTAGCCAAATTATCTTTCATGTTTAAAGTCAATCAAGAATCAGATGTTGCTTTTATTTAAATGAGCATCCATACAATTCTAGCACATTGTCAACATGATAAAGAAGAGAAGGATGGCCTGCCATGTTATCGTGATATCTTTCAATACATCAAAGATCAACAATACCCTATAAAAACTTATAAAAGAACCATCAGAAGGTAGCTAAGAGCTTTATTTCGAATGGTAAAATTTTGTATAAGAAAATTAGGATCAAGGATTACTTTGGTGTGTTGATGCCTTTGAAGCCAAAACAATTCTTGAAGAAGTCCATGAAGGAATTTGTAATGTACATGCTAAATGATAGAAAATGGCAAAACAAATCATGCGATCAAGCTACTATTGGTTGACTCTTGAAAAGGATTGCATTGACTATGCTCAAAGGTGTCGCAAATGCCAAATCTACATGGACAAAATCCATCTCCCACTAATATCCCTACATGTTATGATGGCTTCAAGGCCTTTTTCTATATAGGTTATGGGCATGACCAGATTGATTACCCCTAAGGCTTCTAATGGGCATCGTTTTATTTTGGATGCTATTAATTATATCACCAAGTGGTGAAAGCAGCTTCATATGCCAATGTCAACCAGATCTATTGTATTTAAACTTGTGAAAGAGGATGCGATTTGTAGATATGGCCTTCCTATGTAGATCATTACTGATAATGCATGCAACCTAAAAAACAAAATAATGTAAGCAATCTGCTCTCAGTTCGAGATTTGACATTGAAATTTTATCCCATATCATCTAAAATTTATTGGGGCAATTAAAGCAGCCAACAATAATATTAAGAATATAGTCAAAAAAATGGTTGAGATGTACAAAGATTGGCATGAAATATTGCCTTTTGCATTACATGCCTATTACAAAGCAATATAAAGTTCTACGAGTGCTACCTTATTCTTCTTTGTCTATGACATAAAGACAGTTTTACCTATTAAGATTGAAATCTTTTTACTTAGAGTCTTGATGCAATCACAATTTAAAAAGGCTGAATAAGTCAAGAATCGATAAGAGTGGCTCAATCTCATCGAAGAGAAAAGAACAAAAACCATCTATCATAGGCAGATATAAGAAAAGCACATGATGGAAGGCCAATACAAAAGGGTTTATCCTTATTAGTTCTAAGAAGGTGACCTAGTACTCAGACAAATCCTCTCGATTTATAAAGATGCTTGAGGAAAATGGACTCTGAATTGGGAAGGGTCATACATAGTAAAATACGTATTTTTTGGGGAAGCTTTGATCTTAACTGAGATGGATAGTGGTAATCTACCTAAGCTATAAACTTTAATTTTGTTAAGATATATTATCAGTGAAAGGATTTTAAGATGAAAACCTAAAAGGCTATCCTATTCTCCTTTTGCTCCCACTCTTAAAAAAGTGAAAAAAGAAAAAAAAGGATGAAAACACAAAGGGGCATCTAGTAAAATAAGCCAACTTAGGTTGAAAACCCAAAAGGGTGACTTAAGTGATGAGACCCTCACTTACCCAAACTAAATTAAGCTTAAACTACTAGCTTAAGCCATCATTGATTTAACCTGTAACCCTGACTAAAAGACTAAATCATAACCTAACTCACCTATTCTACTAAAACCTACTCTATTGAATCTCATCTTTACCTGTACATGAAAATGAAGATTACCTATCCTCGAAGCCTCCATCCTACCATAAGGTAATTTTAAGAATCTTCTTATGAGTTGGACAACATAAAAAGGATTAACTACTTAGGAATGATCTTCAAAGACATTTAATGGAAGACTTATGTCATCAGCATTAGAGGCTAAGGAGCTAGGAAAACCCTTCTTAACTTTTTTGTATCTTAAAATCTTTTGTAATCTCATAATTTGTGTAACTTATCCCTTCTATCTTTTGAATAAAATACAATCACTTGATTTTTGACAAAGTCTTTTTGTAACTCCAACATCCCATGTTGCATTAACTTTATCATTTAACTGATAGTGCCTGATAAATTAATGGAACTGGTAATAGGATTTCCTAACATTACTTGGAAAAATGAAACTTTGCAAGAATTTTATTTCATGTCTAAAAACCAAAAATGAACCCTTAAGGCCATAGTTGGTCTTGCCCTTGGACCACACATCTTGAAAACATGTTCACAACCTCCTCATAGTAAATGCTAACCTAAAGATAAAAGGCTGAAGTTATTTTTAAACTATCATCTTAACAATTGGATTTCAGAACAGTCCACTTAGACAACCAAAGACACCTTTTGAATCATGTTGGCGAAGAGGAATCCTTCATACTCACCAAACTCAATGAAAGTCCCCAAACATGAGCCCTAAGCTTGGGTCTATCCTTTCACAATCACAGACCACCTGTACCTCACAAAAATAGCCTTAATATTCAAAACCTCTAGAAATATAGAGTGAGATTGACAAATCTTAGGCTTAAGATTCATCTTATCAAACTTGTAGAAGGTCAAACAACTGAAAAAGCCTAAAAACATATCACTGAATTAGATTTTTAAATCACTACTTTTGCAACACTTAAGAAATGTACTTACATCATTTAGCAACTAACATTTTTCAAGTGTGAACTTTTATTTTTAATAGTCTAAATTAAACAAAACTTCAAATGCGAATTCCTATTTTTGAAAAGCTTAAAAAGGTTTTAGGTAAGAATCCCTTATATCCTGAATGCGTCAATAAAAAAAGCGATTCAAGAAAGACGCCTAAACTCATATCTTTTGAGTCTTCAAAAAGTAGGGCAGCTTTTTCTCTGTCCTTAAAAAGTAGAATGCCTTTTTTCTTTTTAGTCCTAAAAAATTAAGACGCCTCTTGTCTTTTTATTCCTCAAAAAGCAAAACACTTACCTTATTTAATCCTTAAAGAGTAAGCTGCCTACCTATCTTAATCATTAAAAAGAAAGATGCCTCTCAACCTCAGTCCTTAAAGGGCAGGATGCTTACCTACCTTAGTCCCAAAAGAGTAGGATACTTATCTACCTTAGTCTTCAAAGACCAGGATGCTTATCTACTTCAGTCCTCAAAAAGCAAGATATTTACCTACCCTACTCCATAAAACACTGGTGCATAGGTATTAACATGAAAGCCTTTACATCGTAAAAATTCAAACTTTCATACTTAGTATAGATACAAAAAGGTTGGTATCAATACTTAAGGTGTGGTCTTGATACCTAGTGTCTTCGTATCGATATAGGCCTTGGCAGTAGCTAAAGTTATGATTTTTGGCAAAATGTATTGATAGATAAGTATAGTATTGATACAAAGCCTTGAAGTATCGATAAATGCCTCTAAGTCTTGGGTCTTAAAATAATTTTTTGCTCTTAGTATCGATGCATACTTTATTGAATCAGTAGTCATGGATAAAAGCTACCTTGTCTATCGATACAGAATGTTTTTCATCGATACACCAAGGCACTTTTGCCTAGTTTGAGCTATCTTTCAACCTTTGCACCATTAATCTAGAAAATTCATTCAAACTTGGTTTTGCCCAACAAATCATCAGAATGCATATCAAGCTTTAGCTTTAGGCTGTTGATTGGATTTAAACTAATTTTTGAGGCCCAAATAACTAATGATAAAGGATATTTTTATGAAATATATGGTTTGCTAAAGGGCAAGCTTAGCCTTTTCCTAATTATAGATTACTGCAGCCTTTCTACACTATTACTCTACATGGCAGAATCAATGGAAATAAGATTAACTTAGCATAAAACCTAGAGTTGTCTCCTAGTACATAAAGGAAAATCCTATAATGCCCTTACTTTTGGCTTAAAAACATTAGCTAAGCGCACCCCATATAATAGAGCCAATTTTAGCTCAGCATAAGAAGGAACCTAAAAAGATCTGTATCATTGTTCTTAGCTGTCTCTAAAAAGCTTTAGATCCAGAAACTCTCATAGACAACACTATCTATTAACTTTCATTTTAACTAAAAATTTCATTCC
Organism: Adansonia gregorii; assembly: GCA_038382025.1. Taxonomy (NCBI): domain Eukaryota; kingdom Viridiplantae; phylum Streptophyta; class Magnoliopsida; order Malvales; family Malvaceae; genus Adansonia; species Adansonia gregorii. The sequence goes on along the minus strand of JBBYHO010000003.1, from coordinate 17,081,150 downwards.
TATAGCTCTTCCAAACACCTATCAGAAAACCTTTAAAAACTTAATCTTTCAAACATTTTTATTCTTAAAACCCCTCTCTATCAACATTATAAATAAGAAAGCTTCTTTTTTTCCATCCTCTACTTGTTAAACAATAGCAAAATGAGGGTAGAATCTAAGTTTTATGTAACTGCTCTAAGTAAAGATGTAGGTTTAAAGCTTTTTGGTATATTTTCTTTACCTTTGACATTTTTTATTTTTAAACATTTACATCTTTTTAATGAAACCATTCATAGTGCCATTACCATTGTAGGATCCTCATGCATTATTGTGACCTTGGTTATGGTAGTGTTAGGGCGTTGATGATCTTTTTTATGCTTCAATGGTGTTTAGGTGACCAAACATGCTTTTTTATTGTTTTGCCATTGAAACAGCCCTTGCCAATGCATCTTTGACATGTTTCATCCATCATCACATTCTTAACACATGGTTGAATTTTTCCCTAACATGTTTTTCAGATATATTCATGTATTTCCTTGCCTTTTGATGAGTTTCATGACATAAAAATGCTGCCTTGAAATTCTAACATGCTTTTCCTTACTTAAATATGATCATATCATCTCCCATTACATGATCTTGGATGTCATCTCCATGTATCTTATTTATTTGAAAGAAATAATAAGCCTTGATCTTGAGCTTAACACTTTTATTTGTGGCATGGTTAATCAGTTGTTTCATCATCCCAAACTGCTTTGGGATTATGGAATGAACTTGTGATTCCCATGTCACTTTTTCTCTGTGTCATGGATCTTCGAACATCCATGCCTTAAGTTTGTCCACAAGGAACTTGAAAAATCAAATAACCCCTATTTTTGCTTTAACAGCTCCATAGTCCATATTTGAAAAGTCCATATTTGAAAAGTTACTATTGAACCGTAAATGATTTTTCTAATTTTTTTATATTTTTTCTTTAAAAGGCATTGAACTATCTTTCCAAAGGTGTCTTATTTGCTTTTAGATCGTCCGCGATGAGGGAATTATGTTTTTTTTGAACCTTTGCTATCTAGAATCCCTAAAACCAATGCATTACATTTTACTGGGCCATTTTGGCCCATCAAATGATTTTCTACATTATCTAAATATTTTTTTTAGAAGGTTCACAACATTTCCTTTCCGGAAAGGTATTGTTTTTAATTTAGTGATTCCAAATGAGTTTAAAATGATTTTTCAAAGTTGATCATGCCTTTTCCCTTACACATGCTGCCAATGTCAAAATAAGCCTAAATCCAAAGATTAATTCTGCCTAGGAAGTGATTTTTGGGATTTTTGAAATATTTTTATATTAGTCCTCATCATGTTGCCTTTTTAACGGTACCTTGCTTACCCCTTGAAGCCTTTGAGTAAACCTAAAATAAACTCACGAAAGAAGACAACGCGATGTTTCCTTTATTTTTTTAGAATTAAAATAAACCCTTCTCCTGAATCGCCATCATTGAGACATTTAAACTTCCCATAATGCATTTCCCACAACGTAAGGCTTTTATTCTCAGATCAATGCTTAAAACAAAAATATATTTTATTCAAATCCTTTATTTCCTATCTTCAAAATGCATTCTTTTAAAACATATAAAAATAAAATAAATATGCCTTTTCTTCTAAATTGTCAAAAAGTTTTAATTCTTGGGGATAATCCAACCCCATCTCTTCAAGGGGATACTTCAACCTTATTCTCCATAAAAAAATTAGAATTTTCTCTATTGGATTTATCAAGATTCTTGATAAACAATTTTCATTCATAGGGATACTCCAAGATTACCACTCCGAAGGGATACTCTAACCTCGTTTTCCATTAAAAAAACTTGAATTTTCTCTCCCAGATTTATTCAAGATTCCTAATTATTTTCTAAAATCATCAAAAATTTTTATTCTTGGAGAATACTCCAACCCCACCTCTCCGAAGGGATACTCCAACCTTGCTTTTACCTCAAAATCCAAAAATCTTTTCACTTTCGAATATCCTAGATTATTATGATTAAAACCTTTGCCATCTTTTAAATTGCCACTGAATCCAAGTACATCTCTATATAGTCATTCTAGATAATCTTCAATAATCGAAGGCAATTACGAGATAAATTTTGATTGTCCATCCTTTTTACATTTTTTTGTTTATGGTTATTTGTTGGGAAATTATTACATTCCTTTTCACCTACTAACAAATTTTTTGTATCAATCGTCATGTGTTTATATTTAAAAATTGTTTTCAAAAACAATTTTACAAGGGAGTGTTCCGTGTCAGTATCTTTTTAGTGCCTAACACAAAATATTTGAATTTCTAAAATTTAATCCAAAAATTTTTCCTATGTTTCTTATACCGCTATGGCACATGGGTGATATAAATAATGGCCAAATGGAGCCAATTAAGCCAAAATCGAAGTGAAATATTGTTAGGGGTATCGATTTTGGGCACTATA
>JBBYHO010000003.1:16944654-17078600 GCA_038382025.1 Adansonia gregorii | reverse complement strand
AAATAATGGCCAAATGGAGCCAATTAAGCCAAAATCGAAGTGAAATATTGTTAGGGGTATCGATTTTGGGCACTATAAGTATGCCAATCCTTCCCTACTCATGGCCAACTTTGGAACCTAACCAAGAAACCTCTGAACCTTGTAGCTCTTGAAATCAACATAGCCATCTGATCATGCTTAGCCTTAAATAAACAATGACAACTACAAATTTAGTCATTTTATGGTAAACTTCTAAGACTAATTGGATAAGCAATTTATTCGATAGTGTTTCTCTATTTATTATCACTATACCTAATTCAAATCTCGATCAAGGGATGACCCAAAGGCTCAACCATACCATCATATATATAACTTTTAAGTCATGCATGCCCATTTTGGATTATCCAGAGAAAAGAAAAGGGAACGTGGCGACACCATGCATTTTAAGGTCATTATAGGAACTTCTTTCATTTTAAAGTCATGTAGGGACTTTCATGCCAAAACTTGTCCATTGGGGTTATTTCTATAAAAGCACCTTTAAACTAAGTCCTTAGGATTATATGGGAACTTTCACATCAAAACATATCCATTAGGGAATTTTATTAAGATTACATTAAAATAGAGTATAGGGCCATATGGGAACTTTCGTGTTGATATAGGGTCATATGGGAACCTTCGTGCTGAAACATGTCCATTTGGGATATTCAGGTAATCATACCTTAAAATTAATTCAAGAAACATGTAGGAACCATCATATCAAGACATATCTATTAAGGTCATGTAAGAATTTTTGTGTTGATGCTTGTCCTATAGAGTTTTTAGCTGCCATTATAGTAAAAAAAAACTAGTATGATATTATTAACTATAATATGACTTTAAATAAAATTCAAGGCAATATTCTCGAGTTAAAATAGTTTATAGATGCACTTTTATAATATAGAAGTCACCTCTTTGATTATTTTAAAATAGAGGAATACCCTTTTTAAATAAGTAGATAAAAAATTTTGATTTTTCTCAAATAAAACTTTCATCTTTCCTTCAGATTTTCTAAAAAGTAAGAAATTCTTTTTATTTTTAAAATTAATGGAAACCCAATTTACTTGGAATTAGAAGAATAATTTTAATTTTAAACATTTCAAAATACAAGAATCATGATTAAATACTAAAAAACTAAAACCATTTTTAATAAAAAATTATGATAACACACGATTAATAGGTATCAATTTACTAGTGTCATGAAAAGGACATGTCTCACACTGTGCGTAACTGACTCTTGAACCCTTGTCATATAAATCTCTAGTTTTGAAGTGGAATTTTAGGGTTTTTTTCAAAAAGATGAACTTTGGTAGGTGACAAATCTTAACTAGCCAAAATAGATTAGTGGCGACTCTAAGTGTTTTGGTCATTTCATATTGACCATTTAAGGTTAAACTGGTTTATAAGTCATTCTGAAAAATAAGTCTCATCCTAATATGAAAAAAGAAACATTTATCCCTATAAGTTTAGTGTGTCGGATTCGTGTTCAACATGTTGTCACAGCTTGGTGACTCCACTAGGTATTTTAGAGAGTTAGGCCTAAAATTAATCATGTGTTACCCATATCTTCATTATTTGGTTTTAATTGACATTTAGTTATAATTCGTTTAATTTTCTTAGGTCATAATTCATGCATTGTTATTGTTGTCATTTGAATTATATATTTCATGCTATTTATTTTTGTATTATAATATTTTATGTTTTAGTTGGAACATTATGCACAAGGGTTGTAGAATAGGCTATAAAAGGTTTATTCATTTTGCCACAAGATCCACTAGGAAGAATGGAGTAATATTGTTTCATTAGTTGGAAGGAATTTATCACACTGTACATGTGTATATGCATTAAATTTTCCTCTACACGTATGGAGCAGTGCATGAGTGATTTGGCATTTTAAGACGGGGTGAAGTAGTTCTACTTTCTAAGGTGTTAGTCCTTGTTTGGGCTAGTGAGAAACCTACCTCTTGTAAATTCTTAGCTTTTTGAGGTATTAGCCTTACATGGGCTTGGAAAATTTTCCCATGTGAGTTGGATCCTTTTCGATAGAAATTCGATATAGGTAAGGATTAGCTTGCCTTATTAACCCTTTTCACGCTTGGAAAAAATTTATGAACCAGTTTAGATGTCAAACCCAAACCTCATTTCATGAACTATAGTAGTTTGCCTAGGTAGAGGTGTGCTGGACCCTTACTAGAATTTTATTGAAATTATGTACACATGTGGGAACACTTCTTACCTTTTCCTTAACTCAAGCTTTTAGAGTATGCAATGATGAATGCATTTTGTTTTTACCTTAGCAATTTTTTCATCAATCCTAAAAGTGTTATAATGCCTTGATGAAATTGCTTAAGGCAAATTTTCAACAAATGTTTATTGTCTTTTGTTATTGAAAAAAATAAAAAAAATTAAAAGTTTTTCGTAAGAAAAAAGAAAAATGAAAAAAAAAAGTAGTTTCTTTCTTAGTTTTTTTCCTTAATAAATTTTAGAAGAAGGAAAATGGTAGAATAAAAAAGAGAAAAAAGGGTATCCTTTTCAACTTCTTTCATTAATGATTAAAAGGAATGAATTTTTAGGAGACAAAAAATGGAAAAAAATGAAATAGAGAAACCAAAAAAATATTAAAAAAATTAAAAAAATCAATAATAAAAAAATAAATAATGTTGGTAAAAAATATTGAGGCACTCCATTATATAAGGAATAAGAATGGTGCTAGGATTTCTTTTTCTTTAATTTGTTGCATTTGTAGATTGACATTCATAACTTTTGCATACATTAACAAATTTCCTTCAAGTGTCCCAGCATTTCAATTTTTCATGCATTTAATTATCATTATGCTTATGCATTCATAAATCATGAATTACTAAACCCTTTGTTCATTACATCAGAGGGGTTAAAACATAAAGATCAATTAGAGGCAAGAATTAGTGCACTGGAGTGCATTCAAGAAGAGTTTGGTCATGAAGTCCGTATGGGATAAGAAATGAGCTTTGCTTAAAAGCATCAGCATCCTTGATTAATCTAGAGAATCAAAATTTGGGTGATCGATTTAAAGCATGAATAAATGCTTTTAAAGGAATAGCTGGAGGAGTAGGACACAAGATTTTAGAGATACAGTGAAAATGTTCAAGCTGGCAAAAATTATCAAAGATCATATGAGTGACCCATAAGAATTGCCATTATTTTTTGCACTATTTTTTGGATTGGATGACTTAAAAACTAGATTAAGTGTATCATATAAGTGAAAATTTTGATCCTTAGCCTATTCAAATATTAGAAGTATGCCCTTTTAAATCATCATTATAGATTGGTCTACTTTAAAGCTAAGTCTACACCTTAGCACATTTCAACCAATTCTTAGCTAGTGCTAATCAATCCTTAACTAGTTCTAATGGTCAAAAGGGGTGACCATATAATAAAAAAAGAGCCCTCATAAAGCCAATTCCACTATCCCATATATAATTACTCCCAGACCCATCCAAGAATGGTTGGCCTCATTAATACCGTCAGGCCCTTTAATGCCTTCTTATCCTAAGAACCATGGCACTGGTGTCACTTACAGTTACCAAATTAGGAGTTTGGGTCATTCCACAGAGGAATGTAGAGCTTTGAAAGAAAAGGTGCAAAACATTATAGAAAAATAAGTGTTAAGGTATGAGGTCAAAAGTATACCTAGTAACATGAAAAGCATCTACAATCGCCATACTCTTTCTAATTCATCTACTTTAAGATCAAGAAATAATCAAGATAGGATCAAATTGACCTAATTTCCATCACTATCTTGAGTTCCAAGCCCAACTTATTTAGAAAGATCTTTTGGCACTTATGCAAATTCATTAGTTGAAGCCTTCATATTTGAGTTAATAAATGCTACAGAGTTGATATGATTATCACTTTGGCTACCAAAGTCACTCAATAGCAAACTACCCCTAATTAAAGGCTAAAGTTAAGGATTTTATCCAAATGGGACTATTAAGTTTTTAAGGGAAGAAAGCCAAATGCTTATGGGAATTTGACACCTAATCATGACAATTAAAAAACCTTAGCCATAGAGATTTAAAAGACTTTTAGAAGTATTAGATTACTAAGGTAATAGAGTTATCACAAAGCTAGCTTTCTATGGTTACTTTATGGACTTTATTAAAGTAGAATTGATAAGTGGTTAGGATTTAACAAGATCCCTTAAAGGTATTTAGAGTAATGTGATGCTTGTAAAGATGTTGTTTTAATGGCTTTAAAAAGCTTTTTAAATATGATTATATATCCTAACAATAAACGAATAAATTTTGAAGCTTTTCGATTGATGATGCATGTTCATTCAATTCTTGCCTCTAAATTAATCTTCCCATGCTTATACTCAATCGATTATCCACTATGTGCACATTAGTAATGTTAATATACTTGTCCATTCATTCAAGTATTAATTGTCATATCCATCGATGTTCATTAGTTCATGACCATTGATTTTTATAAGAAAATAAAAAGGATTCTGTTAAAACCTACAGAAAAAGGTATTAATAAGGTTATGCCCCTTCATAAATTTATTCAAGTGTTTTTTTTTACGTTAGACGTAATTGAAAAGTGAAATGAAAGGAACTTATCTGCTTAGCCAAATAAGGAAAACCAATTTTAAATCTAAAAAAAAAAGACAAAATCCTAAATATTGTTGATCATCCAAAAAGTTAGAGAAAAGAGAGAAGCTCTAGAAACATATTATCCATAAGGGCAAACTTCTAGCCAAAGGCATTCGCTCCCACTTCATAAACCTTGTTAGGATTTTCAAATCAAAGCTACTAATAGAAAGCTTGTCAAAAATGGCACAATGCTCATAAGTGACACAAAAGTTTAATTGGTCAAAAGAGAGGATTTGAGTTATTAAGAGTGAGGAAGAAGTCAAAAATATGAGAGAACTTTTGCTAGTCTCAAATGTGATCATTTAGTCATAATGCAAAACTTTAATATGGGAAAAGTAGAGTGAATTCTCTTGCTCCAAAATGCCTCTAACAACATATTTTTGTAAAATGGCATGGCATATTAGGAATAAGAAGTTATTTGTTCATATAAAGCCTGTTGAGGTAATGTTCAAGTAGTATTCCTAATTAGAAAGAGACATCAGTACACATTGATAGGCCTGGCTCGAGCATTTCTAAAATGATAGAAGTACATGTTAGAGATGGCTCTAGATTGATGGACTTTGTAGAACATGAGGAAGAATCCTAATGAAAGCTACAAAATAAAGGCAATGGCTTCATAAGTCCAATGGCCTTTCACAAACAAATAGATACAAGCTTATTTTGTTGATAACCTTTTACCCCCATATTGTAACAAGTTAGTCGAAACTACTTCTATAGAATATGACAACATATTGTTTGTTGTCAAGAGAATTACACAAGGTATAAAATCAAAAGGATCACATTTATCACTAATGCAAAATTAACGAGGTAGAAAAGTAATGCTATCGAACAATGGAGACAGGACTTGACTATTAGTTGGAAGAACAAAAATATTAGGAAACACAAAGACCTATTCAGACTTGGTCTTTACCTATAACCTTTTATTAATCGATGGATTCTATGGATCCACTCTCATGTTTCGTGCTTTTCCTACTAGGTTGCCCGGTCTAAAATCTTAATGTGCAAATGGCTTAAGAAAGTAGTTTAGGCTATTCCTAAAGCTGAAAGAGAGAGAAAAAATGAAATTATATCACTTTCTGCCAATTTACATCATAAAGCTCTTTCATCTACATATTGGAAGTTAGATGATTTCCACTATCTTGGCAAAGTATAGGGAGCTTCCTTACCCAAAATTGTACAATTTTAGCATTAGATGTGAATACCACCAAGGGACAGAATGCTATTTCATGGAAAATTCCAATGCATTCAAGAACAAAGTATAGGTCCTAATGGATGCAAACATGACAAAGTTCAAAAAGCTCATAGACATCTATTAGTGACGAACAGCCTAAAAGTCATTGACTTTAGGGTAGTATGGTAATTAGGGTAGTTCTATCTTAACTTCAAAGTTCTCTACCTTTCTTCATAGAAACTATGAACCTTGGTTTTAAATGAATAAAGTTTAATTTGTAAGCATCATGCATCCTATCTTAGGCTATGAACTTTGTTGCTAATGATTTCCATTATCAAAGGTAATGAGAACATTTCAAAAATTTCTTATTATGGTTGGTGATCACCATTATGACTTTCACTAAATAAAAAAAGAAAAAAAAGAGAAAAAACATTCACCTTTAATTATACATTCCTTGTCTTAGATGTTTGAATAAAAGAACATGTGAAACCAAATGTTCATTTTAAGATTCCTTAAAGGTTAAACAATCAGATTATGCTTCTAAAATATTCAAATGCAGATAGTTTTACACATGTTAAATTAATGCTAGGATTTTGAGATTTTTCAAATTCACAGGGATAACCTTACACCATAAATTTTTGCCCTTTTCTCGAACCCTTGACCCTTAAGAACAAAAACCAGCACGAGCTAAGAACACCTTAACCTCAAAGATAAATCTTATCGTTCTAATAAACAAGATATGAAATTCAAGAAATTTCTCATGCTAAGTTAATTTATTTCTTGAAGTTTTAACTAGAATGAAGGTTCGTTCATGGTTATAGAGTTGATAATTTTTAAAAAAATAAAAAAAAGGAAAATTGATTGTAATATAATGTGACTAAGGTACCTAAAATGATTTTAAAGAAAAAAAAACTATCCTTTTTCTTAAGGAAAAGCTCAACCGTTCAAATGGTTTTGTTTAGGATGAAAAATGCCTATATTTTTTATCCTTTCACCAAAAAAAAAAATCCTTAGTAGTGCTCATTGAGCAAGATGAATTATTTTTCCCAAAAACCTTAATCAAGGATCACCCTCCACACTAAAGGGCAAAGTAAAGTAAAGCTTCAAAATCAGAAGGGGTAAATCTCATTTTAAAGTTACAAAAAGAATGCCCACTGCCATAGGCTAAAAAAAATAGATCAAGTTTAAATCCGTGAAATCCATCGTGATTAAATAAAATGAAAGAACAAGATAAAAAAGAAATAAAAAAGTAGAGGTAAATAAAAAAGAAGAAAAGCCAAGGAAACAAAGACTTATATTATCGTAAAGAGCAAAGGATAAACTTTTTCTAAATAAAAATGATTTTTGATTCATCTATCCTTAAACACTTAAATTGGGCCTATGTATCTTTTCTTTCTAAATCGTGAGCCATGGCCTATGTTATATACACTAAACCATTTCGATCAAATATAGCTATTTAAGCTATTAAGCTTATTCTAGGGAAATTTTTAAAAAATTCCACTTTTTCAATAAGTTTCGAGTCTTTAAGAATATGATAGGTCAATAAGAAAAAAAATGAATATAGTTCTAGGATGGAAAACCAAAAAGAGCAGTTTAGAATAAATTCACAGATCTTGGAGTCACTTCTAAATCGATAAAGGTAGCTATGGAAAGAAAAAACTATTCCATGTCAATCAAGGGATAATGCAAACGTTGAAAAATTTCATAATGCTAACATCAATTGGATGATGGAAAAAATGCCTAAACTTTTTTAGTACCTTTCAAGATAACACTTTTAAGCCTTACTGCCCTCTTTTGTAAGAGAAAGCTAACAATTACCAAAGGATTTCCAAATTTAGCTTTTGAGACTTGGTGTTACAAGCTTAGTATAGCATCCGTTAAATTATCACATTGAGAGATTAAAAAAGATGCTATAAACTAATTGTTTGCCTTTTAATGAACACTAGTAAAATAACTACTTGACTTTGCCATGACTATCTTAGGTCTAACTTCAAATCCAGCCTTAAGGCCAAACCATTTAATTCATTGAACTCATCTAGTGACATTACTTAGAGATGTCTTTGGCTCTAATCACCAATTTTGAGAAAAAACTTAGACAAAATATATTATGGCATATCCATCACACTTGTTATTGGAAAATACTTGTTTGAAACCAAGCATAATTTTTAAGACTATTAATTAAGTAAACTTTTTCCCAATGTTAGAATGAGAAAATGGTCTTGTTCAGTAAATCTTGCATGTTAAATGCATATAAATTTTTGCATGATCTCAGTGTGCGCAATCCTTGCAAAATAAGAATTAACATATAAAAATACTTTAAGCAAGTAAATACAACTTGTTATTTCAACTACAGTAAACTAGAAGATTTTCAATCTTGAATTTATAAACATTAACTTTTGTTTTGGTGACCTTCTAAGAAAAACCAGTGCATTCTCAAGATTTTGAAGTCAAAATGAGCAATGGTATCGTTAGAGCAAGCACTAGAATGCCTTCAAAAGATCCGACTTGAACATTTGCTAATAAGATAACCCCAAAAAGTGAAAAAATTAATAATGATAAACCATTAAATGTTGAGGCCCCATCAACATACAATGAGACTAACATTCTTGATCCTATCTTAACATGACATAAAATAGTGCATTCATCATTTCCTTATTTGCTTTTGCATCATTTTAAGAAGCGTTTTCACAATGCATAGGTGTTTGCATTTGCATCATGAGCATTAACAACTTTTAAAAGTTTCAAACTTTAAATGTGAAAGCCTAAAGTGGCCGGTAAGGATAGTTGTTAGGAATGGCGTAAGGATGAAAGAATCAAATGTATTTCCTTGGTTTTTAAACTAATTATTTAGATATATATTCAATTTTTTCATTATATTATTGCTATTCTATCTTTGATTAATTTACATGTTAATGTAAATGTAAGCAAAATGGCTCATTAACTACTTGAGTTTATATCATTAAAATGTTGCATATAATAAACTTTATATAGGGGAACGTAATATTCTAAAAAAATAGTGTAATTTGACAGTCCATAGTCTATGGGATTAATGTGAGCAATTACTCATGTGAATACTATTATTTTGTTTAAATCCAATTATGAAAATGGCTTGTCTTAGCCATCTAGAGCATGCCGACTCCTAAGTAGAGACATAGATATATTACCTAGAAGTACGGATATATTGGACTGGACCAAAGTGTAATTAATCCATTAATAATTCCAATTTACTTAGATTAATTGATTTTAGATTTTCATCATGTAATTGCCTAAATTTTGAGTATGTAATTGACTCTGTATGTGTAACTTGTATGCTTTGATGTTCCAAAGGCTAAAGCATCTCAAAGTAGTAAGCTATTAGATGGTTCATTGGGCATATGACTTATACTTGATTAGAGTTTTAGTTACAGATATGGAATCATAGCTCCTATAAAGAGTTAATTTCATCCTTTTAAAAGGCGTTATAAGGGATAGTGAAAATGGATGAGGCCTTGGTCATTTGTATGTCAAATGATAAATTGTTCACATGTGGCGAACAATTATTTTTGCATAAAGAGTATAATAGAACTTTAAGATAAAGTGATCAAGTAGGTAAAATAGACTATAACCTTTAGTTGATCATAGATATCATATGATAGTATTACATAGGTGATAAGGTTATTAGACTAAAAGGCTATTTATAAAGGTTGCATAATATGGCATATAATTATGAGTGCAGTCTTAGGTTTTTAGTGATATAACTCTAAAATTAATAATTATATGATTATTTATTGGGTATAGAATAATTAATACATAAATTATTATAGCGTAATTACATAAGTCCAATTGGTCCCTCTAGTAGCTCAACATAATTCCTTAATGGATGGTTATTGATTGGAATACCTATGGTAGGAAGATTCTTAATATGGTGAAGTAGTGCATTGAGTACACTCATTTTCCAGGTATACGCATTTTCTTCAGTCAATAATGAAAATATTTTTTAGTATTATTTATTTAAAACATATATTTATTTTGAAAAAATATTGATTTAAGACAAGTGTCAACCTACGAGCTATGGCCTTTGATGGCTCAGATGACATATGCAACTTAAAAAAATGAAAAATATGTAGTGGCAATGCCTTTGAGATATCCTTTAAATAGGATTTGAATTAGGCATAGTGAAATAAGAGTATAACAGAAGATCGTTGGATGAATCACTCATCTAACTAGTCTTGTATGGCCACCATGAATTGGCTAAAGACCTGGTGTCTCCATTGACCATTTTAGGTTAGGTGTTACCTGACACCTATTAAAATCAGTAATTTCAAGTTATGAAACTCAAAATACTAATTTTATGGACTGCGTATACTAGAGTTCATTTTAAAAGGGTCTGGGATTCAATTATGTGTGTAAAAGATTAACGCCCTCTGTTGTTCTAAATAAGTATCACACAGTTTTACAATATCTTAATCTCGATTTTCTCAATTTTTTTATATCACTATTTAAAGATAATCTCTTTACAAGGCATGAATTTTGAAAATAATAAATCTAAATTTTCAAAAAAAGTTTGATACCATTATCTACCTTGAAGGTGTGGAGATATATAAGGTTTAAAATATTTCACGACTTAATTGGAAAAGAAGTTTTCATATCAAGCATTAGAGGGATACATTTATAAAACATTACCTTAGATTTTAAGAAACTTGATTTTAAAACATGGATGCAAAATCATCAAAGTAAAAAAAATGTGTTAGTAAGACAAAGAAGTTTATAATAGATATATCAAGAAAATATACAGTTAAAATAAAGAAAGGAATGATTGTCGGGATGTATTTGATAATTAACCTTAGTCATTAAGGAATAAAAAAATGATAATTTTGAGACATGTTTAGACTTAAAGGTTGGATGAGGTATAGAATAAGGTTTTGATAAAAGGATTACAGAGAAATTCGAGGAAAAAAAGCTTGTACTTTTAAAAGTTTAAAAAGCAAGGTTGGAGTATTCCTTAGGAAGATGGGCTTATAGTGTCCCCAGTGGTAAAGATTTTAGAAAATTTTGGAAAAAGAAATATTTTATTGACTTAAAACTAAACCTGATAATTCAAACAAAAGATAAAAATAATTTTTTGGCGACTATCCAAGGTTTGTAAGACCCATTTTATGACATATTACTCAATAAAGAATTAATCAAATCATTTTGAGACCTTTAAGTGCCTCAAGAAAGTGATTCATAAAAATTCATTTAATTTTTCTTAGGCCTAAAAATAAAGACAATATCACCCTATCAATCTTCTCAAATTTTTTTAGGGTTGGTCTAAAGGCTTCTAGTCGCAAATAAAATCCTTTTTGAAAGGTAGCTCAATAATGATGAATATAAAAATATTCCAAAAATTCTAGTAAATTGTTTTCTAGGTGAAATTAGTTTTTAAAGTTGGTTTTTATTCGGCGTTACTCACATGTGCAAAGGAAAAGGTATAAATTTAAAAAATTATCTCAGGCTTATTTGGAGTTATTGTATCACAAAGAATACATTTTTGGAAAGGGAATTTCATGAAATTTTTAAGAAAATTTTAAAATCTATTACAATATTCTGGTAGGTTGAAATAGCTTAAATAGAACACAAATCACTAATTTTAAGGGTTTCAAGCAACAAAGGTTTTGAAAAATCATAATTCCCTCGTTTGAGCACATCTGAAGGTAAAAAAGATACCATTGGAAAGATAATTCGATTTACTATAACAAAAAAAATCAAGAAATTCCAAAATAAAATTTAGGTTTTGAAAATAATTTTTTAACTAAGGGCATAGTGCTAACAATATGAAGATAGGGACTTTGCAGGTTTAAGGGTTTTCTCATCACATGTCAAGGTATTTGGGCATACAAGTGTCTAAAATTAGGGTTCATGGTAATGAAATCATGCATCTATACAAATCCTTGGAAGATCATGAAATTAGATGACTTGTTACCCATGTGATTAAGTCACAACTTAAGGCTCAAAGCAATGCATTAAATCACGCACGCAACTTGTAAAACCAAGAAACATTTTAAGGCTGAAAACAGAATGTATTTTGCCTCTTTATACCATGAATCTAGATATAAAAGCTTGATTTATCTCCATGATTGGTGTACCAATGGATTGAAAATATTAAATCCATGTTAGTCTTCATTGATTTCAAGTAGTATGGACTTAACTTGGGGGTTTTAGAAAATGGATATTTACAAGCAATCATAGAGGCATTTGAGCAAACTATATGAACTAAGCATAGTAGAAGCATAAACATGAGCAAACATAAAAAACAACAAGATATCTCACATTTAATTTAAAAAAACATGCTAGAAATACGTCAAAATGCATGGTCATACTCATAACATGCTAGAAAGAACATTTAAACATCAAATAATAGCAGAAAATATATAAGCGTGGGCTGTTTTAATGAAAAAATGAAACATGGCATTTTCGATCATCTAAACATCATTAAGGCATTAAGAACATCATTAAGATCTTAGAACCACCACACCCACGGCAATAATAATTGCAAGAGAGATTCAAATAAGGTCATGGTACCATAGATGACTTTTAAGATGATGCAAATGATGGAAAATAGAAAATAAATGGACAAAAAAAGGAAAATATACCAAGAAGCCTTAAACTTTAGCCTTGCATTTGAGTAGAAAATCACTTCAGCCTTGAGCTCACTTTTTTCCCTCTTTTTGCTATTGATTAGCAAGAAAGGACTCAAGAGAAGAAGTTTCTTATTCATGGTATTAAAGGAAGGGAGTTTAGAGGATGAAGATGAAAGAAATAGGAGGATTTAGGATGCCAAGAGGGAGCCATAAGAACAGTAAAAGAAGATTATTTTTGGAGGTTGAGATATTAGTATAGTGTATGCTTTTACTAAGTATGAATATCTCATTAAATAGGTCCACCTTTCAGCCATCAAAATGACCTAGCAAAGGAGGCAATTCGGGCATTTAGCATGTACCATTTGATGAGTCATGGTACTAGAATATGTGCTTACAACATTTGGTTATTTAATCTTGATCTTTATAGATAAAAAAAGCCATGTATGAGCTAATCAAGTAAGTAATCTCACTTTTACCCTTCAAAGTCATGGCGCAGCTTAAGCTTTAATCTAAGAGAATGATGGATGGAAAGTATTTCAAATTAGGCAAACATAATCTTTTATTTTGATACAATGCATTTTACATTGATACATCTAGGAAAAAAAACCTAGGATACATTGATACATTGAAACTGGTATTCATACAAAGCATGTTGCATTTATAGCATTGCTCCTTTATTGATACCTGTTGGCCAAAAATTATGATTTTAGCTATGACATAAACCTTTATTAATACCATTGACCCATGTATTGATACATTGACTTATGTATTAATTCATTGCTTTTTTGTATTGATGTAATCAATGGAATTTTGGATTTCGATGACGTAAAGGCCTTGTATTGATACATTTAGCTATGTATCGTTACATGCATGCAAAAATGTGAATTGTTTTATATCTTTAGCTCTCCAAACACCTGATCTTAGCCTAAAATGATAGGGAATAAAATTGTACTCTTCTAAATGATTTTGATGTTGTTTTGGATGATGACCTTTGATTCCTTGGATGTTAACCTGATCAAAATGAGGTGTCTACAATTGCCCTTTTTAGCCTTTACTGAGCATTAATAAAAGGGCAAAAGATAAATAAACATTATTTGTCTAAAACAAAATGATGCCTTTTAAATGTTTGCAAAAAAAGTGAAGTCTATTTAATGTTATGCTGCGATAGGCACAGCTATTAGTGGCAGTTTTGATTGGTATGAAAATTTTGGTAAGTTCTTTTAAGGTTTAACCTCTTTATTGAGCTTTTAGGTTTTTAAGGGTTTAACTCCCTAGGCAAAGGCTAGCTGATATGGACTTTGAATTGATAAATGCCCAGTTCTTTGTTGATAAACTCGACCAATGCCTAGCCCTTTTTGGACAAACTTAAAAGATGCCCAGCTTTTCGTTAATAGATTTAATAGGCATCCAGTTCTTTGTAGTTAGACTTAATAGGCATCTAGCTCTCTATGGAAAGACTCGATAAGTGCCTAGCTCTTTATGGATAGACTCAACAATTGCCTACCTCTTTGTAGATAGATTCGATAGATGCCAAGCTTCTTATTGACTAACTCAACTGATGCCGAACTCTTTATGGATAGACTTGATAAGTGCTTAACTCTTTATGGGCACATTGAATAGATGACCAGCTCTTTATAGATACACTCGATAGGTACCTATCTTTTTATGGATAAATTCAATAAGCATCTAGCTTTTCATGGACTAAGGGGATATATGTCCAACTCTTTATGAACTAAGAAAAAGGCAAGCGTCTAACTCTTTATAGACTAAGGGGATGGGTGCCCAGCTCTTCGTGAACTAAAGGGATAAGATATAGTTCTTTGTGAACTAAGGGGCTAAGCATCCAATTCATCATGGACTAAGGGGACATGTATCTAACTTTTCATGGACTAAGGGGATAAGCATCTAGCTTTTTATGGACTAAGGTGATAAATGTCTTACATTTAATAGAATGAAAAAAATAAGCATTTAGCTCTTTGTAAACTAAAAAAAAAAGCATCCAGTAGTTTATGGACTAAGAGGATAAGTGTTTATCTTCTTATAGAAAGTGTCCAACTTTTTATAATCTAAAAAGATAAGAATTAGGCTCTTTGTAGACTAATGATAATTGAATTAAGATTCTTTACCTACATGGTTTTTCAATTTTTAGGCTCACAGGATCACAAATTTTTACCTAAGGTTTTTCTAAGTTTCTTGGAAGTAAAAATTGATACCTTGGATTATTTGCCAGATTGTGACTTTTGGAATTAGGAGTTTATACTTGAAAATTTATCAATAGTTTCATGAATGATGCATGAAGATACAGATGCATGCTTAAACAATTCAATGTCATGATTTGAGGCCTAATTTGATAATTGGTTATGATGTTTAAGTTGTTATCTAAAGGTTTCATTAAGTGTCTTCTTATTATAGTGGTTCACCGATTCTGCTTTTGATAGTTTAAGGCTCTAAATGGTTAAAGTCATTTTTTATGGGTATAAGTGTTTATGATTTGTGAAAGAGGGTTATTGAATGAATTTGGTAGGCCTTTTTTTGGTTTGACGAAAGAAGTTGCTTCTGATAGTCTAAGGTAATTGATCTATATTTTAGGTATAAAGGTCAAAAATGGATTATTTAGCTCTACCTTTTAGCTAAGATTTGCTAAGGAGAAGGTTTTGAGCGTGTTTTTAAGATAAAAAGGTCTAAAGGTAAGACCAATTATGGTTCAAGGTTCATTCTAGGCTTTTAGTATTTTTTTCTAAAATTTTCATCCTTTTCGAGGTAATACTAGAAAATCCTGTTATCAATTGTACATTTATCAAGCATTATCCACTAAATGACAAACATCATGCAATATAAAATGCAGATGTGATAAAAAAAAGGTTGAAAAAAAAGTAAATAATTATATTTCTTTCAAAAGGAGAAGAGTACAATCCATAAATAAATCTCAAATGCACAAAAAGAGTTAAAGGTAGATTTTCTGGGCAATTGGTGCCTTTTGATGCTAATGACATAAATCTTTCATCAAGCTTTTTTGGAGACCTTTCTTTAGTGATGAACATTTTTAATCTTGGTCTATCTTCAAAAAAACCCCTCAGATTGCCTTATGATGTGATGGTTGTATGAGCTTAGGTAAATGCTACCTTTTCTCTTTGAGATATGGTAGAAGTAGGGTTTACTAAGTTAGATTAAGATATGACAAGTAGGTCAAGTCATGATTTAGTATTTCAATCATTGTATGGTAGATAGGTTTGGTTAGTAGTTTAGGTTTAGTTATGTTTAGGCAAGGGTAAGCTTCGGTTACTTAAACTGCACTTTTAGGTTTCTAACTTAAATGGATTTGTTTACCTAAATGCCTTTTTGGATCTTTATCCAAGTTTTTTTTAGATTGTAGGACACTTTTTTAGGCTTTTAATGCTAAAATCCTTCTCAAGCATAGTACTTCTTTATAGAATCAAAGTTGATAAGGTTGGTGAGGTAATCACCATCCAACTCGATTAGGATTAGATCTTAACCAAAAAAGGCTTGTTTCATGACATAAGGTCCTTCCCAATTTAAGGTCCATTTTCTTGAGCATCTTTATGGATTATGAGGATCTTTTTGATCACTACGTTTCTTTCTTGAAAGTAATGAGGATAAACTTTTTTGATATAGGCTCATATTATATGCATTTGCTTTATTTGCCTATTATAGAGAGCTTTTACCCTTTTATTGCTAATGAAATTAATCTTCTCGTATCGTTCCTATATCATTTGGCCTTTTTAAGCTGTGATTCCATTAATACCCTGAGTGAGGGAATCTTAAGCTTAATAGGTAGAACTATCTTTGTGTCACATATAAGGGAAAATGGGTAGCACCTATTTAAGTTTGAACTAATATGCAATAAGCATGTAGTGTAAAGGGTAGCTTCTTGTGCCAATCTTTTTATGTTTTAACCGTTTTTTGATTGTTTTCGTAATGTTTTTGTCCCATTCATCTTTGAATAGTACTGCACCAAGTTATGATGTTGAATCTTGAATTAAGAATGCATTGCTTGCATTATTTTGTTGTTTAATTTTGTACATTATCTGTGATGATCTATTTGGGAAGCCTAGATCAGCAAATAATATCCTATTTCATAAATTTGCACATAATGAATTTTATGACGGTGGCTTAAGAAGCTCATTCTGCCTATTTAGTGAAATAATCAATGGTGACTAGAATGAAACATTGTGCCTTAGAAGCCTTAATAGTAATGGATCTGATCATATCCATGCCCTTCATAGACAAGGGCCATGGGACTGTCGTGACATGTAGAGATTATAGTGGGATGTGGATTTTATCTACTTAGATTCGGCAATTGTGGCATTTTTAGGTATAGTCCATGTAATCCTTTTAAAGGTTAGCCAGTAATAGCCAGCTTTCATGACTTGCTTTACCATTTAGTGTTTATTTTCTTGCATAACATAAAGCCCCTCATAGAATTCTTTAACGATTTTCTTAGCTTCAAAAGCATTGACACACCAGAGTAGTATTTGATCCTACCCCTTTTTGTATAAGATTCCACCAGCTAAAATGAAACTTATAGCCATTCTTCAGACGGTTCTCCTATTGATTTTCAATAGTAGGGTACTATTAATCCTGAATATACTAGAGAATGTCATGGTACAATGGTAAACTATCCCTTTCCTTTTTTTATGTTTTGGTAGTGGGGTAGAGCTTTATGGATGCTTATTTGGATGAATGTGATTTTTGACTCCTAGTTTAATTAAGGCCAAGGTTGCTAGAGCATTGACCATTTGGTTTTCCTCTCGAGGCAAATGCTAAAAGCCAGTTTTATCAAATGCTTATCTTAATATAGAGGTTAATTTGTTGTATTAAACTAGTTTAGCATCCCGAGTTTCCCATTCTTTTTAAAGCTAGTATATTACTAAGGCTGAGTCACTGAACACTTGCAAAATCCTGATACTCTTTTCGATGCGGCTTAAAGTCCCATGACATAAGCCTCATATTTGGCTATGTTAATGGTATAGTAAAATTTCAATCTTACGGTGAAGGGATAATAATTTTTGTCAGGTAAAATCAAAACTACCCCAATTCCATGCCTCATTTAAAGCTCCATCAAAATACATTGTCTAAGACTGTCTACAATCTGTAGCATCTTTTACCTTAGATAAGCATATTAGGTCCTCATTAAAAATTTAAAGTCTAGCATTCATAGTCATTCTCTACTCAACTTGCCAAGAAGTTAGCCATAGTGCTATCATTAATGGCTTTCTAGTTCATATAAGTAATATCATACTATGAAAGCAAGACTTACCACCTAGCCAACCTTTCTAATAGGGCAAAGGCCTCAAATTAATATTTTATAGGAATAAATTTGGCGATTAGCCATATGGTGTGGTATAGCATGTATTACTTTAAACTTTAAGCTGTCCAAGCTAAAACACATCATACTTTCTAAGTATAGAGTAATTGTTTTCGTATTCTGTGAACTTCTTGCTTAGGTAGTAGATATCTTGCTTTTTCTTGCTTAAATTGTTATCTTGACCTAACACACAGCCCATACACTTGTCAAAAACTGATAGATACAAGATTAATGGTCGACAGGATATTGGTAGTATAACTTTGGGTAGGTTTAACAAGTAGTGTTTGACCTCGTCGAAGGCTTTTTGGCATTTTTTATTCCATTCTTTAGGGTTCTATTTTCAAAATAATCAAAAAACCAGATGACATTTGTTGGTTAGTTAGGATATGAATATGGCTATATAGTTCAGTCTCTCTTAAAAACTCTTGATTTTCTTTTAAGTACAAGGCAAAATTTGAATGGCCTAGACTTTATTAGGGTCAACTTTTACCCCTTATTTACTCATAATGAAGCCTACATAGTTTGCCAAAGGTGATGCCAAAGTTGTACTTAGTAGGATTCAATTTAAGTTGGCATGGCAACATGTTCACTCTCTTTCGATGACTTGGCGATCATGTCATCCACAAACCCTTCTATCTCTTTGTTCATAAGATCATAGAGCAACATTATCATTGCTCTCTAATATGTTACCTTATCATTCTTAAGCCTAAATGGCAAAACTTTTAGTTAAAGGCATCCTATATAGTCACAAAGGTGGTTTACTCGATGTTTTCCAGGGCCATTTAAATTGATGCAACCTTAAAATCCATCCATGAGAGAAACTAGGAAATTTTTTGTGGCGTTATCTACTAGATTGTCAATATGACGCAAAATAAAGTTTTCTTTGGGGCTTGGTCAGTTGAAATCCCTATAGTGTGCACATATCTGTACCTTACCATCATTTTTAGAAATTAAGACTATATTGGCCACCCATTCAAGATACTTAACTACCTCTAGAAATTTTGCTTTGATTTACTTTTTTGCCTCTTTTTTTATTTTCAAATGCAAATTTGACTTTATTCTTTTGAGCTTTTCTTGCATGGGTTTATATTTAAGTTTTAGGGGAAGCTTTTTAACCATTATGTTAGAGTCTAATCCGGGCATGTCTTGGTAAAACCAAGCAAATACATCTCGATATTCTTAGATAAGGTTAATCAATTTGTTTTTAGTGGAAAGGTTTAAGGAAGTTCCCATCTTAACTTTTTTTTTCAATCTTCCTCTACCCCTAGATTTATGATTTTTGTAGGTTCTTTGTAGGGTAAGACTGATTCTTTTTTTTTTAGTTTAATTAACCTTAATAGATCTAGTGGCATAATGTTTTCTTTGAAATCTTTCCTAGACTTAACGTTACCTACATAGATCGGTTGCTCAAAATTGACTTCTTGAGTCTTGGCAAGAATATTCATGTCATTTTCATTTGGATACTCGATAATATTGAAAAAGAAACAATACAGGTGGAAAAAATATCTGTAAAAAGGTATAAAAGTTGACAAGAAAAATAAGAATAAGACATAAAAGATGAAATACATCGAGCTTAGTCATTTTTATTAATAATACTTAATAAAAGTATGCTTATACAAAAGATCCTACAATGCTCTAGTAGAAACATGTATGTTTGTTCATAGCATTAGTTTGTATCAATTTAAATAATATAAAAAATTTTGTTTTAGTTTGAATGCTCAGAATAAACCCTAAAGGGCATAGGCTAGTCTCACAATCCATTGTTATCGTCCCTAGTCCATTAATGTCATTAATATAAAGATGACTGAATGCCTTGTTTAATGTGATTACAACATTATTAGAGCTTATACGTCCTCCTTGATTCGAATTTATATGTCTCTCCAAATGAAAGCTTTCCTGTAATGGCAAAAACAACATGGGTTCCCATCCTAACTCTTAACCTAATGGACAACCATTCTCTTCTCATAGTTTTTTAAGCTTATTTTTTACTGCTACATATTAGAATTGAACTGTAAAACTCTTTTGTAACTGAGTTAATGACTTTTAGAGTTTTGCCAATTCCATAAAGATGCCTTTTAAGTCTTTTCTAGCCTAAGAACCCTTGCCGACAATCAACTTAATAACTAGGTGAGTACTCATTAATGGATAACACTTAACCATTAGCAAACCCTTCTTGACATAAGTGGCTTGACGAACTTGAATAACTGAAAAGAGGATATCAAAACATTCTTTCATGTTCAATATATGGGGCATCAGTTGAAGTAGCGGCAATAATGACTTCTTTCCCTATGACGCTGATAACTTTTTTCAATGATGAAATTTAACTTTTGATGTAGAGATAGTAGTAATGCCCTTGTGGAATGAATCCAAGGCTATCCCAATAGGCAATATGATAGAGTAATGTCTACTACATTAGAGTTTAATTCATAGGTGTGTGGTCTAATTTGGAATGGGATGATGATGTTTCCCATAACCTTTCTGCAAGTCTCATTAAATGCTTGTCATGTGACTGTGCTTAATATGAGACACATTAATGGAAAGTTTATTTAAATATGACACGAGCATTATTTTCAGGGCTAACTTATTGTCAATAAGAACCTTTGTCAATGTGCTACCTTTGTGGTATGTAGTTATGTGAAAAGCTTTGTATTTTCCTTTCATTCCATAGGGGGTCTCATCATCACTGAAAAAAGTGTAGTTGTCAGTGGTGATATTACCTACTAATTGATCCAACTTTCCAACAGGGATATCATGAGGCACATATGCTTCATTCAAGGCTTCTAAGAGGGCTTTAAAATTCAAAAAACAACAAAAGTACCAGTATCTTCACCGACTGTTTATTTAACTAATCAATAGTACTATATTCACTGTGTTTGGTAAACCTAAGAAACTTAGTGGCTTCTTTGTCTTTTATTGGTTCTTTAAGGGTTGTCAGATCTAGTTTTTTAGCCATTATCTTTGGTGTTTGAGGGATAAGGGCAGTGTCATTTTTTTGAGTGTTGCTTTTTGATGTACCTAGGGTATAACGTCTACCACTACAAGTTAGGTGGCCCAACCCTGAAAGGTTAACATTAGTAG
Source organism: Adansonia gregorii (assembly GCA_038382025.1). Classification (NCBI taxonomy): domain Eukaryota; kingdom Viridiplantae; phylum Streptophyta; class Magnoliopsida; order Malvales; family Malvaceae; genus Adansonia; species Adansonia gregorii. The sequence goes on along the minus strand of JBBYHO010000003.1, from coordinate 17,057,780 downwards.
TTTGCTGACTGGACTCTCTTGTAATAATAATTTTGCTTTCATACTTTTGAGCACTATTTTATCCTTTTTATAAGGTAAAAGGCGTGGGAGTTGGATGATCATTTTTGGCATTAGCTAAATAAGGTAGCTTAACATCAAATCAGTTGGTAAATAAGACCAATGGATTTTTAACCCTGTAAAAAGCATTCTTTCTATCTCTTTTTGTGGCATTGATGGAAGTATTCATGCCTTCATCCCTCTCCTTATAAAACTCTATTTCTAAGTAGTCCATCATGCAAGCAATCCAAAGAAGTTTGAATAGTGTCATGAAATGTGCCTTCATCCACAGTTGCAACAATAGGATTTGGTAGTCTCTTAACTCTAACCTTTGATTCTTGACATTAATCCTAACCTTCACAAAGGCTTGGCATACCCTGCTCATCTGTGTCTTAACCTTTTGGATGCTTTTCTTCACCTAGCAACTTTTCGTATCAGTCATGCCATTCACTTTTGGTTCTACAGTGTTTGGAAAAAGATTAGCTCTAACATCAGGCCTTGGTCCTTGCTCCACCTTAATCATACCTTTTTCAAGCAAACTTTTACCTTTCTTTTAAACAAGGTGTAATTTTCAATGAAGTGGCCTTGCATCCTAGTATGGTACTTGCAATATGCATTTTTGTTATGGCACTTAGGATACAGAGGCAGCCTCATATTCATGAACACCGAGGCTACCAACTGCCCCGCTAATAAGTGAAAGTATATCTCCTTATAAGAGTAAGGAAATGGATTGGAATGCTTTTTATCCTGAGGTGCCTATTGGTTATTAGATGCTTTAACATTGTTTGTAATGCAAGATTGAGCACTTATTATTGGGTTAAATCTAATAAAATAGACTGATTATGGTATTGTTGTGTAAAGGTTAAAGCCCAAATAAGCCATGCTAGGGTATTACATAATCTACATCGGGTACAAACTCTAAGCGAACTTAGTCAAAGGGAAATCTCAAGCTCATGCATATCAACTTAAGCATAAAATTAAATAAATATAGTGAAATTAAATAGAGAAACATATGGATTTCATTAGGATCCTAGGAAGAAATAGACATGTGATTGGTTTGTAATTTAGAAACATAGATTTGATAGAAGTTATACTTGCTTAGAGACTTATAACTCTAAGCATGCCAATCCCTACACGAATGCACCATGGGTTAATTACTACTATGTCTTTTTAAGGCCAAAAGTAGTCCAAGCATCCTACTTCTAATAGTGATCCATGCAAATGCCAACTGGAGCCTTCATAAGATCTAGTGGTTCTCTGGTGCTAGCTAAAGGCTTTTCAAGCCTTAAGAAAAAGATTAATGACAAGAAGTTTATAGCTAAGTGATTTAGGAACAATTCCTATGCTAATCACACTAAAGAGAAAAAAATAGCTTAGTAGGAAAGTTGTTTTTTGCAGATGCAAGCAAACGAATCAAAAAAAATCCTAATTTTGCTATTCTAGTTGATTCCTTTAGGATAGAAAACTAATTTTCCATCTTTCATTATGATTAAAAACACTTTCTAATCACCTATGATGCATATCTCCTCCATTAAGCTTGGAAAAAAAAAGATTTCAAGATTTAGCCAATTTCATAACTTTTGTAAAAAATTAATCTCTCAATATCAGAAAATTATTTTCCTAATTTTGTTGTGTCAAGAATAATTCAAGAACACTGAGAAAATCCATGAAAACACAAAGAGAGCTTAGAAAAGCATAAGTCATATGCTAAACCCCTTAAGAACATCTATGGTTGGTGTTTACAGATTTTTTTAATGCTTCTAATCAGCCAAAAAGCCTTAATAATGCATTCAAATACACCTTGGGCTAGATTAGGCTTAAGTATTGGGTCATCGAATCCTATATTAACATATCCATAAGCTAGCCCTACTTTGGAGTGTTTCTTAGAACCTAATTAAAGCTATTTTAAGTAGCTTGTCCAAGATTGGGCCTTCATAATAACTTATGAATGTTTTAGCCCAATAGCATATCAAAGATAGTTATTCCATGTGCCAAGTCTATTAACAAGCCCAACTTGGAGTAGTTCATAAGAAAACTCACTTAATAATTAAAGCTTTTGGCCTAAACCTTTAGTTTACATGTTAGATAAATTAATTCATAATTAGATTTTCTAACCTATGTAAAACAATTTTACTTCATATAAATAATATTAGATAATTAATTAAATAACTATAAAATAATTATTAGTTTTTCAACTGCAATTATTTGGCTTTATTTAATAATATCTCTAAAACCATGTCTACAAATAGGCATTTTTTTGGTAAGACATTTTTATCTTTATTGCCATATTATGAGATTTCTAATTAGATTTCATAAATTTAATTCATGTCTTAAATTATTCTTAATTAAACTTAGTCAATTAAGTCCTCTTCAATATACTTTCTATTTTATTAAGTCATACTTAAATAAATCCCGGTTTTAATTTACTAGATCATTTAATTATATGTGACCCACTAGGCTTTTATCATAAAGGCAATAAATATAATTACCCAATTAAGTGTATTTATATCTATAGACCAAGATTGGCCTTTAACAAGACATCATAGCTGCATGTATGTAGAAAGAGTTAATATGACCTCTTAAGAAACCTTTCAATAGCCAACCTCTTAGTGTACTTCGGTTTTTTCACCAAAGACCCTAGAAATATCATGAGCATGGTGCAACATCTACTTATGCATCAATCCATATTAGCTCTTTCAACTTTTGGTTAACGTAAAAAATGTAGAGAAATAATTTCTCCAAAATTCATTATGCATTGGCCAACAACTTTATTAAGTTAACCAAAGCTAGGAACATATGAGATATGTCTACAATGTCGACATGGGGAATCCTTTTTGGATCATCATTCATCCACTATATGATTGATGTCATACCCAACGTACCTTACCTTAAGTATCCATTAATTATGGACCCATTTCAAATAAATCAAAGTACGATACTCATCATATGAGATGATCTGGTATCACAAGTCTAAAAGCTAATAAACATGAGTAGCACATGGAAACATATTCCATAGACACTTGAGTGACTGAAACCACATGGAGTTCTAATACAAGCAATGTTTAGTGAACTTGTTTCTACAAAATAAGAACTTATATGCTATCCGTAAATATATCTATACTCTAACTTCTATGAGATCAAAGAGTAGCATACACCAATGCATAGAGGCTTAGCATATACTAGTCTTAGTGGATTGTCAATGCTCTTTCTTGACAATATGATGACTAGGAACATTTCTAGAAAGATGACTTTGTTGCATAAAGATCTCATCAGCGTAACTCATTACTAACTTTGTAAGCCTATTGTGTTTTTTAGGCTTCATATAATTAGTGATTACATATTATTAATCGTGCCATTAACAAGAAAAAAAACCTTGAATCACTAATATTTGCATTATTAACAATTACATGCCTTATCCAATTTGATTGGCTCTAGGCCATATACTAATACTTTGTCTGATTCTCATTGATGCCATTTACTTCTTTCTCTTTCCCCTTGGTGGTAGTCTTTTCGTTAAAGCTAGACGATTCTCCTCTTGATATCTTGCCACTCTTTATGGATTATCAATTATGCCAACAATAAAACCATGTTAATAAAATTCTTTGTGGCATTCCATATTAACTTCTCATAGTAAAGGTATTTTAGGGTATCAACGATCATGACTATCACTTTTCTTTCAATCAAAGGTGAACAAATTTGGGTATCCTGTTTCTTCCATCATTGGGCATATTACCTAAAGTTCCATAGCTTTTTTTTTTCCATTTTCATGAGTAAAAGGCAATTTAGAGCCTAGTTAGATACATGCTTGTATTAGTCTAGGAAGGTACAAGCTAAGTGTGCCTATATATGAGTTCTAACCCAGTCAAGCTTTATGTACGAACAAATAGCTACCTTAGTTAGGTTGTCTTGAGAGCAGTGAATTAGAAGCTTCTTATTCTCCTCATATCTAGCTGTTTTCTAATAGTTCTTGCAAATGTGAGTAGTTGGATTTATTGCACTATTGCACTTTTTAAAATCTGGCACTTTAAATTTAGATGGAAGGATGATGTTGGAAATTAGACCTAAAGATTAGGCATTTATCATTCAAAATTTTTTTATTCCTTCCATGGCCTAAAAATATTTTTTTCAGTAATTGATACTTGTTGATATCCTCAATAGTTTTAGAAACTCCTTGGCTTTTTCTTATTATTCTAGTTTATCAAGATTTGGGATTAAGAGCTTTAAAGGTAAGGAGTTCGCACCTTGATACCCCTAAACCACTTGGGTGTGACCATTGGCTTTGTCTAGATAATGGTTAAGCTAGTGGGTTAGGTGCTATAGGGGGTTGTTGTTTCTGTGATGCCTATTCATGAGCTTCGTGGCTTTGATACCAGTATTCAAATTATCTCCAGGATGAGCTTATCCTTTGCCCATATCAACAGTGCTTATTTACCTTTTAGAGAAATGGACAATAGTTTAGCTCCCTTGGCTACTTAAGCCTACTGTTCCTAGTTTTTTGGAAGCATCTGCTCTTGATACTTTTCATACATGAATTTTAGGTTTCATATAGGCTTGATAATCATTTTCCATGGTTCTCTAATAGTTGAGACTGGTATATCGATGATGAATGGTAGGTTCCATGTTTTATAGCACCTTGCACTTTTAGATTATTACCATATTAGACTTTTATTTCCTATCATAAATATGCTTAATGAGCTAATGATGATGCATGTACGCAAGCGTGCTTGTATATGGAGTTTATGTGGCATGGTGGATAAATGAATGAATGACTATAAAAATTAAGTTAGTATGCAAATTCACGAAAAACAATTAGGTTTTAGCAATGGCTTCCTTATAAATCTTTCATTAAATAGAAAAATCTTTGATTACAATCGATTGAATTTGGAAATAATGAACAGGGTTACATTATCTAATTATATCCTTGAGGTAATCTAGTAGCTCTAGTCCATGCTTTCTTATGGGAATAAAGTTTTGCATCAAGGATCAAGCTGATTCACTATGTCATCTGCTTTAGACTCGGTCATTCGAATTTACTCCATAAAGCACCAAAGGTGTTGTTGATGTTCTAGTGAACTTGGTTACACTCGAACCATGTATTGTGCCATTCCTGCTTCTTTTCATAAGGATCCCAATCTTGTGGTGGCCTTATGGAGACACTATTCTAACTCATGGATTCTTAATAGTAGAGTTTCATTTTCCAATTTTCTTTATTCATGAGATGGACATAGGCTTCCAGATGCTCATGTTTATTTTAATTAGGTAACAAAGAATCTTAAGCTTTAATGAGCTTTTGTTCATGTATCTAAGCCTTAGTTCTTTAAGAGTCCAATTCTTTGGTGTGGGTAGCTATATTGGCTTTTAATTTAGTTACGGATTTACTTACTCTTCTACATTTCCTATTAAGCAAGAATGCCTTATGTTCGTTAAATAGACTTCTGAGGCACTCCTTGGCAATGTCTTTTTTCTTAGTAAACCTTTCTAACTTTTCTTCCTAAATTAATTGTTCAAACTTTTATTGCTCTTTTGTTCTTTTAGTAATGCAATTTTTTGTTAGAGTTCGGCTTTTTCTAGTGTTCCTTTGTCAAAAATTTTGTTTTGAAGGAAATTCACCCATTGGGCTTTGAGTTGACCCATTTTTTCACAAGACTAACCTTCATTGATCCAATGTATTTTTCACTCCTTATAGCTAGGGGGTTACCTTGTTGTCTCATTATTTTGATTTAAAACAATAAGTTTGCATCGAAGAGTTGAAAAATGTCTATATCTTTCCCACATAGCTCTTTCCCCTTTATTCAAAAATTCCAATAGTCAAGGTCGCACATTACAAGGATAAACTACAAGCAATCAAACTGATAAAAGGTTGTAAGTGGAGCATAACTGATGCCTTCCTAAATATCGATAAGTGGAACCCATTCAAAATCCCTACACTTGTACACAAATGATTCCGAGGTGATCCAAAAGATTCTCCAATCTATTTTCTTCATGAGTAGGTTTTTAAACTTCTCTATCCAGTGCTCTTGGGTCAATCCAATACCCAATTTTTCTTGAGGAACTTGGTGATTGTGCTAATATTATTCAAATATTGGTAAAGTAGCCTCCTTGCCTCAACTTAGAAATGACTAAGTGAAACCAGATATAGAGGAGAGGAGTATACCCAACAAAGTGTTCATTTCCCTCTTATGTAATAAAAAAGTAATTTAACAGCCTCGACAAGAATGGTGAGTGCTAGGTTAATGCTACAACCAACCTAAAGAACAAATCAACTACAGATATTTCAATGTGTCTGAGAGTCTCAGGGAAGATGACCAACCTATGAATAGATAAGAAAAAGACATCCCTCATTTTCCTTCAATCTAAGATGTTTATCATCATTGATCTTATCGAGTCCCACGAGATGCACTTATTGTTACTTTTTTTTTACTGTATGTGTTGTCATCCATGATTCGAGAACCTCAAAAATGCCAGCCAACCTTCTCTTAAAAACATGTGGTTTAAGGGATTTAGAATAGATCTTATTAAAATGAACTCTTTTGAGGTTAACTAGGGTTGTATATTCTTTGACAGTCAGGACTAGGACCACTTATTCTTGATTGAAAGTATAAGTATCCATAGGTTGAGTTTCAAAAATGTGCAATGTCCTAAAGCATTTGATTATTAGTCTGAACATAGAGCGAAAGGGCAAGGTCACTAAATTTTTGAATAAAGTTTTCTTTTAGCATTATTCTATTGCCCCCAAATGCTTTTAAAATATGACTCATAGTATCTAAAAGTTAGCTTAACTGGCCTAGAATCTTTTATCTATATTCGGGCTTTAGGTGATCCTATTCATCTATTGATTCTTTTCAAACCATTCCCTTACTTTCTCGTATGCTTCGGTTACTAGTCCTTACAATTAACCCATAACTAGACTTTCTGAGGAACATATCCCTTTACCAACTATCCCATAATGAATGCAATGTTATGATGGACAGAGACAAACAAAAAAGAACTATGCTAGGAACAAATAGAAATCTATAAGCAAGATAATGAAAATAAATACAAACAAAAACATATAAATTTCCTTAACAACCTAGAGGATCGAAGAAAGTATCACTCCTGTTTATGGTACAAATTGACTTAGATAGCATAACGATGTGTCTAAGTTAAAAAACCTCATGGTAAAGTAGCATTTTGTCAAGTTAAACCTACAACCCATAAGGATATACTCATTGGTCATAACTTTAAGGTTATCAATGCCAAGCCATCAATTGGATAGCACGATAGCTTAACTAGGTTAAATTACATCTTTTTTAGGGCAATACTAGACCTTAAACAAAATCTAAAATGGTGGCCTTCGCTTGCTATCACTTGTAGAAGTCTAATGATTGTTAGCTATCGATCAAACAAACATAACTGCTTGACCGAGTTAACTTACGAGGTGATACGAAACCTTTCAAGTGAAATTAATCGGTTAGGTAATGATGTACAACCATTGTTACTTATTGATGAATAAGTGTTAAGCTATCAATCGAACAGCATAAAGATTGACTGGGTTAACTTTATTTTTTTAAAGGCAATGTAGGGCCTTAAAAGGGGTCATGGGTGACAATGCTTGTGTATTTCACCTAAAAAAATAACGAGCCTTAGCCATTGATAGGATAATGTAATGGCATGTCTTGACAACTTATGAAGTGGCAAAATTGCAAATGTGAACAATGATATGCATTCATCACCGCTTACATAAAATGAAGGTATAAAGGAGTCAAAGGTAAGAAATGTTTTTTCCAGGTTATTATAGCACCTTGGTATAGCTTAACATGTTTAGGCTTATATGGCTCACTATATGGGGTTGGTTGACTCTAATTGGTTCCAAACCATTCCTTCATTCGGTGAAGACAGTTGGGGTACCCCAATCCTAGGCCCACCACTGCTTAGCGAAAAAGGATTGATTCTGGTGGATGTATTTCTTTATGTTACGTGGATTGTTAATCACAAAAGCATAGGTAATTCACACTCTAGAAAGTATCACTATCCTTATAGGATGGTAATCATCACAGAGCAAACTAGTTCACATCACCTAAGAAATAAGATTCTGTTATATTCCTAGAAAATATGGTAGAGTCTAATAAGATGCAAGTGCATGGTGTATGTCAAAGAAACAACAAACCTTTTTATTTTACTCCATATTACCATTTAACAAGCACTATTATTTTTTTGGCTAAGAAGAAGACCCCTAACAATTGCAAACAAAGGCAAAGAAAAGTGAAAAGAATATAAGAATGAAATAAAGGGGATTATAGTCAATAGCAGCTAAAATCAAAGAATGTTGAGAATTGCATAAGGCATGACCAATCGTAGGCTTCACCCTCAATTATCCCTAGTGGAGTCGCCAACCCATCAACCTATGCTCCATGGCCCCGGATTGCTCAGATGACATGTGCAACCTAAAAAAAAAAAAGAAAAATATGTCATGAAGATGCCCTTTGGATTTCCATCGATTAGAATTTGAATTAGGCAAGTGAAGTAAGAGATAAAGGGAAGACCGTCAGATAAATTACTCATCCAACTTGTCTTATACACCACCATAAAATGGCTAAGGACTTCGAGTCACCATTAATCATTTTAAGCTAGTATGACTAGACATATATGAAAATTGATAACTCCAAGTTACAAAACTCAAAATAATGATTATGTATCCATTGTCACTTATTAACAAATAAGCGTTAAACTATCAATCGGGTAGTATAATGGTTTGACTAGGTTAACTTTATTTTTTTAAAGGCAATATAGGGGCTTAAAAGGGATTGTGGGTGACAACACTCAATGTGTTTCACCTAAAGAAATAACAAGTATTAGCCATTGGTCAAACAACATAATGGCATGTCCTGTTAACTTATTAAAGGGCAACGTTGCAAATGCGAGCAATGATGTGCGTTCATCATTGCTTGCATAAAATCATGGTAGAAAAGAGTTAAAGGTTAGAAGTGTTTTCTCTATGTTATTATAGCATTTTGATATAGCTTGACATGGTTAGGCAAATATAGTTTATTATATAGGGTTAGTTGACTCTAAATCGATTCCTAAACTATTCTTCTATTTGATAAGGACCGATAAGGTACCCTGATCTTAGGCCCATCACTAGCTTCATAAAAAAGGTTTGATTTAGGTGGATGTGTTTCTTTATGTTATATGGATTGTTAATCATGAAAGCATAAGTAATTTATAATCGAGAAGGTATCACTATCCCTATGGAATGATGATCATCACAAAGGAAACTAGTTCACTCCCACCTAAGGAATAAGGTTCTGCTCTTCCAAGTAGAATATGGTAGAGAGTCTAATAAAATGCAAGTGCATGGGGTGTGTTAAAGAAACAACAAACCTAGTTATTTTACTCTTTATTACCATTTAACAAGCAATATCAATTTTTTGGCTAAGAAAAAAGCCCTTAACAATTACAAAGAAAAACAAAGAAGAGTAAAAACAATGAAAGAAAAGGGATAATAGTCAAATAGCAACTAAAACCAAAGAATATCATCGAATAAGACACGATTAATTGTAGGCCTTATTTTTAATTATCACCAATGGAGTCGCCAAGCCATCAACCTACGATCCATGGCCCCTGCTTGCTTAGATTACATGTGCAACTTAAAAGAAAATGAAAAATATGTCATGAAAATGCCTTTGGATATCCATCCATTGATTCAAAATTGAAATAGGCTAATGAAGTAAGAGTATGAAGGGAAAATCATAGGACGAATTGCTCATCCAACTAGTTTTGTATGGCCATTACAAAATGGCCAAGGACTTTGAGTCACCACCAATCATTTTGAGCTGGGTGTGACTAAACACCTATTAAAATTGATAATTTTGAGTTACTCAAAATACTAATTGTACATCCACTATCGCTTATTGATGAATAAGCATTAAGCTATCAACCCAATAACATAATGATTTGGTTGGTCAACTTTATTCTTTTAAAGGTGACACAGGTCCTTAAAAAGGATCATGGGTGACAACACTCGTGTGTTTCACCTAAAGAAGTAACGAGCGTTGACAACAGTTAGACAACGTAATTGCATGTCTTGACAACTTATTAAGGGGCAAAATTGTAAACACAAGCCATGACGTGCATTCATCTTCGCTTACATAAAACGATAGTATAAAAGAGTCAACATAAAAAGTGTTTTTTTAGGTTATTATAGCACTTTGGTATAGCTTGAGATGGTTAGGCTCATATAGCTCACGATATAAGGTTGGTTGACTCTAAATTGGTTCTTAAGCCATTTCTCCATTCGATAAGAAGAGTCGAGGTACCCTGATCCTAGGTCGATATCGTGTTGATTGAATCTCGATAAATAATGGTAGCACAGTAGAAATTCTCTAATAGGATACTTTTTGAAAAATAGGGTAGAAGATAGCGACCTTTATCTTTCATTACCGATATATGGGTTTGCCAATCAACCTATACTGGTGAAAGGTTCAATCACTTTCCTGGTCACTCTTAGCGATAGAGAACACACAACCACAGTAATGGTGGAATTCTTGTTAGTTGATCACCCATCCACTTATAATGTTATTCTTAGGTGACCTACCATGAAAAAGGCAAAATTGATTATAGCTGTATATTGTCTCAACGTCAAGTTCCATACATCAATAGGAGTAGGATATATGAAGGTTAATCATGCGATCACCCAACACTACCACTTAATGTCTATAGAGATGATGAAAAAGGCCCAAAACACATCTGATAAGCACACAAAAGCCTTGATTGAAAGCACAATGTCCGTCAATACGACGACACCAACAAACCCCAATAATTTAACCTTTAAAAGTTTGGACATCCAGGACAACTTGCACAATCCTAAACTCGAGCCTGTAGAAGAAGATCAGCAATTTCCCTATACTCGTTAAATTCTAATTTATTCACGATGATCAGAAGTTCGCTAGAACCAAAAGCCAGAAATGATCTAATAAACTTTTTATGACTTGATACAGATGTTTTTGCCTAGTCAGTTGTAGATATACCAGGCTTAAACATAAAGGTGATCATGCATACGCTGAATATCGATCCCGTAACTAAACTAGTTAAATAGAAAAAAAGATTCGCTCCAAAGTGAATTCAGGCGATCAAGGAAAAATAGATAAACTTTTGACCATCGAATATATACGAGAGATGATGTACCCTAAGTGGCTGACCAATGTAGTAATGGTTAAAAAGTAAAATGAAAAATAAAAAATGTGTGTCAACTTCATTGATCTTAATAAAACTTGCCCCAAAGATTGCTTTCTTTTACCAATAATAGATCACCTTGTCAACTCTTCAATAGGCCATTAGTTCCTTTCTTTCATGGATGCATTCTTTGGATATAACCAAATAAGGATGAATCCTCATGGTAATACAAGAGCAATATATCAATGTTTGGGTAATAAAATTTTTAAAAATCAGATTAGGTAATCCATGAAAGTGTATGTTGATGATATGCTCGTAAAAAGCCCATTACTTGAACAACATATAGCTAATTTGAGGGAGACTTTTGCAGTCTTACGAAGATACAACATGAAACTAAATCTGACAAAGTGCATTTTTAGAGTAGTCGCTAGTAAGTTCCTAGGCTTTATGGTATCATCCAGAGGAATTGAGGCCAACCTAGAAAAAATAAAAGCTATATTAGACATGACACCTTCTAAGTTGAAGAAAGATGTATAATGATTAACAAGAAGAGTCATTGTGCTTATCTGCTTTATTTCAAAGCTCATTGGCAAATGTCTCCCTTTTTTTAAATTACTGAGGGTGGCTACTCATTATAAATGGATAAAAGAATGCTAGATGGCGTTTGATAAATTAAAATGCTACCTTGACACACCGCCATTGTTAGCTAGCCCAAAACCCAGTGTATGCTTGTTCGTATACTTGGCTGTATTAGATGAAATAGTGGTAGCCATCTTAGTAATAGAAAAAGGAATCTAATGACCAATTTATTGCATCAGCGAGGCATTGCAAGCCAGCGAGATCAATTATACTAAGACTAAAAAGCTCGTCTATGCACTTATCATAGCCGCCAAAAAACTATGGCAATATTCCAAGCATATCCTATCACGGTACTCATTGGCTGCCCCATAGAAGATATGCTGTAAAAAGTCAACTCTACTGGAAGGATGACTTGAAGGAGCATAGAGTTAAGTGAATTCAGGTTAACCAACAACCCAAAAAGGTGATCAAAGCACAAGCGTTGGCAATTCATCATCAAATCTCTTTCTCACATACTATCAAACTATCAAGAACCATCACATAAACACCCTCACTGCTAGGAAAAAATAAAAAAGATGATAGCCGACCGAAAGACTTATGGGAACTTCATGCCGATGGATCATTGAGAAAAGAGAAATCAATACTAAGTGTCTTTCTTGTCAACCCCAATGGCCATGAATGGCATTAAACCTTATCCTTTCAGTTTGCAGCCTCAAACAATGCAACGGAATATGAAGCATTGATAGCTAGAATTAAATTGGCTAAAAATCTAAACATCACCTTTCTGAAGGTTTATACTAACTCCCAGTTAGTAGCAAACCAGATTAATAGGGAATATGAAGTTAAGGACTGAAACTTAAACAAGTACCAATACATGGTTTCACAACTCACCAAAGCCTTTGACTATATCATGTTTAAAAGAATACCTCACGAACAAAATTGTAGAGATAATGCAATATCTAAAATGGCAAAAAGTCTAAAAATTGGCCATAAGGGATGGATTCTCTTTGAGTTTGTTGGATCACCAGTTTATGATCGACATATCTTCAAAATTAATATAGATGATGGCAATAACTAGATAAAAGAAATAAAAGACTTCTTACAAGAAAACATCATGCCATACACCCCTCTACATAAAAAGTGCCTCGAGAAAAAGGCATCTAGGTACGCATTAATCGATGGTATTCTGTACAAAAAATCCTTCACTTACCCTTTACTCAAATGCCTTAGCACCAGTGAAGCAGATTATGTGTTAAGGAAAATCCATTAAGGCATTTTTAGAAATCACATGAGAGGAAGAGCATTAGCACAGAAAGCCTTACAGTAAGGATTTTTCTAGCCTACATTAAGGAAAGATGCCATCAACTTAGTTCAAAAATTTGATAAGTGCCAACTATTTGCCCAGAGTTTCAAAACAGGTAAAACTCTTATCAAGGCCTATATAAAGAGGTGGTATCAATACTTATAAGGTATGAGCTCTTAGAATTCTGTCATTCTCTCTTTATTCTTTATTCACAACATCCCTTACTAACTTAAGCATTAGAATATTCCCTCCAGAGTCAAACTCTTAGCCTCTCTCACCTTTGCTGTTTTGCAGGTTTCCTCCTCAACATCTTTATTGTTGCATCAACAACCTTGTTTTTCCAAGTAATACCAGAACAACACTTTTCAAAAATTGTCAAAATTAAATTTTCTCTCTTCCAAATTTCTCTAAACTTGTCTAGATTTTAGTTCATTTTCATACATTGGTTATTCAATGGATCTAAATACATCTCCAAAATTGTCAACTTACTTATTTAAGATAATTAATGACGACTATGAAATACATTTCGGCTACTTTTTTTCCTTTTTTATTGTTTTACGTGATTTATTTTATGTAATATTATCTCATTCTTATCATCTTACTAACATGTCTTTCTTTGGTGGACAAGTTGCATTAATATTTGTCAAATTAATTTTTTAAAAGGTAATGTCCTGTGTCAGTACTTTCTCAGTGCTTGACATGAAAAATCTATTTTTTTTTCAAAATTAAATTAAAAGATTATTTTAGCTTGAAATCTCAGCCCTTTCCCCCCCCATTGGGTGAATATAAGATTTAAACTTTCTTTAAAAACTCAAGTTCATCATTTTTTCAAACTCAAGCATTAAAAGGGGATTATATTTAAATATTGATAAGTCAAAACCAAGTTAAGACATGACTAAAAAGGTGTCGATTTTGTGTATCACAAGGAGGTTTTTTTCTTCTTTGCATGTAACTAACTCTTAAGCCCAATCACTGAATCTTTGGACCACAAAGACCATGGAATCGATGTTTCAAATTTCAAAACTTGAAATATTGGTCTAAATAGCCATCTAATCACATCTAGCCTAAAAAGTCGGTGGTGACTCCAGTTGCTAGCCATTTTATAATAGCTATCTCAAACTAGTTGGAAAAGTGATTAGACCAACAATCCCTCTCTATATTCAGAAGTCAAGAACCTATACCTTCTCGCACCTTTAACATCACAAAACAAGAATGAGTCCTAGTTTAAAGGACATTTTGCCATTGAAACCAAATATTTTTTAATATATGCAAGCTCTCTTTCACGATAAAAGCTAGGGGAAAAGTATAGTGCCCACAGACACCAAAATGAGAAAGCCTATGAATAATTGATATATTTACTCTCAATTAAAATTGGGACCAAAATGAGAAAGCCTAATAGTAATTGATAGGTTTTATGCTAATTGAAATTAGGACTAAAATATGAAAGTTCAAGAGCAACTAATAGGTTTTATCTAGTTGAAATTGGCAACAAAATGAAAAAAACTCAAGAGTAGCTAGTAACTATAGCTCTATTTCAAATTAGCACCAAAATATGGAAGTTTAAGAGTAGTTGGTGGGGATAACTCCAATTGAAAATGGCACAAACATGTAAATGCCTAAGACCAATTGATAGGTTTTATCCCAACTAAAATTGGCACTGAAATGAAAAAGCTTGAGAGTAGCTGATAATTTTTTTCCTATTAAAATCGATGACAAAAATTAAAAGCCCAATGTACCTACCTAGGATAAGTATAGTAAAGTCAGTATGTAGTTGAGATCGGCCTTAACTTGGCTAGTTAAAGGTAAACCTAGCAAATCGGGAATGGTTATTGGCCTTATGAGTTAAAGATAAATGTAGTAAGGTTAGTCTTTCAAACTTTAGACCTAATTTGGCTGGTTAAAGGTAAACCTAGCAAAATAAGAATAGTTCTTAGCCTTGTAGGTTAAAAGTAAGCCTTGCAAGGATAGTCTTCCAGACTTAGGGCCTAACTTGGCTTGTTAAATGTAAACTAAGCTGTGTAGGAATTGTTCTTAGACTTGTAGGTTAAAGGTAAACCTTAGAAGGTTAGTTTTTCAGACTCTAAGACCAATTTAGCTATGTTAAAGGTAAACTTAGCAATGTTAGGGAGTTTATTCTAGCTTTACTAGTTAAGGGTAAACTTAACAAGATTAGTGTCTTAGTGTTTATGCCTATATAGCTAACTAAAGAAATGCTTAGCAAAATGGGTGAGAATAAGTCTAATGTAGCTTGTTAAAGTTAAACTTAAGTAAGTTAGCATGCAATAAGAAAAAAAAGGTAGCTTGGACAAAATTGTTTCTTTAGTCTTTGCCTAATCTTAATCTTTAGTAATGGCTAAAGAAAGATAGTTATTGACACTTAGTTTTGTTTGAACCCTTTTCCAAGCACTTTAAAGAAAATGTATCTCTATTTTTCTGACAATTTTTTACTTCTCAAGAATTGAATAGAAAATTAGTAAAAAATAGACTAACAGATACCATATTAATAGGTACTTGCAACACTCGATGGAAAAAAAGTTTAAAATACGTAGGGACCAAACTAAATAATTTAAAACCTTTATAATGTAACAAATATCATTTTTATTAAATTTTTAAAGATTTATTGATAAATTTCATTAATATATCTAAAAATCATTGAGTTTTAATTGTTTTAAGCTTAGAGCATGCATTTGTAAGGCCATATTGTATTAATATAATGCTCCTCGTATCCATACAATGTTCTTTTGTATTGATACAATGACAACTTTTATGATTTTTTTTTATAGTTTTGGAAGTTGTTGTATCAACACAATCACTAAATGTATCAATACTACGTATGGCTTTTTTCTCCCTAAGCAAAAGTTTTTACCCAAGTATTCTTACATTTCACTTTCCTAATTACCTTAGATTATTCATAATTATGCAAAGGGTGTCTTACAAAGGTTTTTATATTGAAACATAAGCTTGAGAACCACTCACATAGTTTAAACCATTAAAGATTGAATGAGCTTAAAATAGATAAGTCAATGTTCTAATCATGCATGTAAACTAAGAGGCATATAGTTCAATTGTTTTTTAACTATTTTGAGTCTATTTTAGTTGAAATTTAATGGGATACTATTTTAGGTTAAAGTTAAAAACTTTTCTTGCATAAAACTAAGACATGGCCATTCTGAATAGGTGTTTATCCTTAAGACATGTACTTGAGTTTGTCTACTTAGCTCAGCTAAAAGCTTACCCTAATATGAAGGTTTTAGCCTTTTTGATCGAAACACCTAAGGCTTAAAAGGATTGCTTTTAAGCAAGCATGGGTGAATTGTTAAGAAATAGATAATGGTGTATAGGGATGAGTTGTGATTAAGAAAGAAGGTTTTAAACCCCTTGGGATGTTTAAAATAGAGGGGAAAACTGGTTTCAACTATGAAAAATCAAGAGAAGAAAAGAAAAAAAAAGGACAAAAGAGAAAGAAAAAGAGAAAAAGAACGTGAAAGAAAAGTTTTGGAAATATTGGTTTCAAGGTGGTTTTCTACTTTGTTTTTGTTAAATTTTCTTTTCATCTTATGTGAGCTTGAGGATCCTAAGCCATGCATCGATGATGATTTGAGCCAAATGTGTAAATATAATGTTTATAAATCTTGAGCTATGACATCTAAATATTTTATTTTCCTTTCTTTAATGATTTATGTTAAAAATTTCTTAAAAAAACATATTTCCATCAAGAAAGCTTTTTTTTTAAATGTTTTATGTTGACTTTTTTAGTTTTTATATGGTTATCATCAAGTAATTTCTCATCTTTTAGCTCTAGTTTTATTTGACATACCTATGTTTCATGCATGTATGATTCATTCATTTTATGATATTTTCGTGCATTAAGATTGTGATTCACATGCCTATGCATTTTCCATAAAATGTGATGATTATTCCAGCATCACCATACATGTTAATAAATCAAAATGTGTTCATGCTAATAAGGTATTTGTTCATGTAAATCATATACGATGCCATGCTTATGTGTTTGATTGATAGATAAGATGTTCATGGATGTATTTATAAATAGTTGAAGGTTAAAAAGACCATTTCAATTTTTTTTATAATGCTCTTATGCTTATTTGAGATTATTATGCAACTTTCATGCATCTTGGAGTCATATAAGTCACTTTTTAGGACTTAGAAATCATTAGGGCGTTTTATGCATTTTGCATTTTAGGATATTCTAGTTATTTTTTATGTTTAGGGACTTTTATGTAATTTCATGCATTTTTAGATCATGTTAGTCATGGTTCATGTTTTAAGGTTTATTATGTAATTTCATGCATCTTACAATCATTTAGACATTTTTTATGATTTAGGAGTTATGATGTTACTGCATGCATTTTAGCATTATTTTAGTTATTTTTCCATGATGCAGTGGTTATGATGTAATTTTATGCATTCTAAGATCATTTATCATTTTCTATGATTCAAGGGCCATTAAATGCATACATTTTAGGGTCATTTTAGTCATTTTCCATCACTTAAGGTCTATTACGTTATTTCATCCATTTTAGGGTCATTTAGAACATTTTTTATGCCATAAGGATTATTATGCTATTTTCATGCATTTTAAGTCATTATAGGAATTTTCATCAGTTTCAGGTTATGTAGGGACTTTTGTGTCAAAACACATCCATTAGTGGTATTTCAGTAAAAGAACTTTAAAATTGAGTCCTTTGGATTTTGTAGGAATTTTCATGTCAAAACATATCCGTTAGGGGAATTTCGATAATAACACCTTAAAGTCGAGTCTAAGATTCATATTAATACATGTCATCAGGGATATCTAGGTAATAGTACCTTAAAATCAATTTTAAGAACATGTGGGAACCTTTATGTTGATATATGTCAATTAGGGTTATGTGGGAATCTTCATGATGATGCATGTCCTTTACATTCTTTTAGATGCTATTATGCTAAAAAGAACTAGTATGATATTATTAACTATAATACGAGTTTTAATTAAAATTTGAGGCAATATTCCTAAGTTAAAATAGTCCGTAAGGAGTCACCTCACAGATTATTTTTAAAATAAAAAAATATCTTTTAAATAAATAAATCAAAATTTTGATTTTCCTAAAGAAATAAAACTTTCATATTCTTTCAGGTTTTCCAAAGGGGTATAAAAATATTTCAATTTTCAAGATTAATGGAAATCCAATTTACTTGGAACTGAAAAAAATTTTAATTTTGAACATTTAAAAATACGAGAATTATGATTAACTACCAGAAAATTAAAAGAAATTTTAATCAAGAATTAGCATAACATACGATTAATAAGTACCAGTTTATGGGCATCATGGATAGGACATGTCTTACTCTTTGCATAACTAACTCTTAAACCTTTTTCATAATATCTTGTTTTTAAGTAGACTTCAGAGTTTGTTTTAAAGAATTTTGTTACCTTAAAAAAAGATAAACTTTAGTAGGTGACCAGTCTTACCTAGCCAAAACAGATTAGTGGTGACTCCATGTCTTTTGGTCATTCATAATGACCATTAGGGCTTAGTCAGGTATGCAACTCATTTCAAAACATAAATCCTATCTTAATATGAAAAGATAAAATAAAAATTTATCTGTCTAAGTTGGCATGTTGGATTCACGTTTTGCATATTAAAACAGATACTTATATGAACAATTGATATTTTGGCCTAATGTATCGATTCATTTTGAAAAAAAGTATCGATATATCAGTGCCCCAAAAACACATGCAAAATTGGTAAACTCCTAGATAAATAGTAGCTCTAATTGTCCCCATTTCATATGCTTGACTTTATAAACTTCAGATGATCTGAAGGGCCAAAGCATGCTTGACTTAAAAAAATGTGATGATGTTTGACATGAGGAGTAAAATGTTGTCAGACAGATCGCTCATCCGACTAATCTTGGATGGCCACCACGAAGTGGCCATAAACATGGAGTCGCTATTGATCATTTTAAGTTAGGCATGATTGGATGCCTATTGAAAATAATACCAAAGATTTTTTATTTTGGGTTAAGGAGTTGGTTACGTGTGGGCAAGGATTAGCACCCCCACGACGCCTAAAAATGGGTACCATCTAACTATATCTTACTTAAATCTCGATTTCCTCAGTTCTATTTTTATGATTATTTAAATGTAATTCCCTTTAATGCATGAAAATTTGTAAAGATATGAGTCTGATTTTAATGAAAATTTTATCACCTATGTGCCTTAGAGAGGTGAAAAACATAAGGGCTTTTAATGAAAATGATCTTGAATGGGTTCCAAAAAAAATCAAATATTTCATTTCTGGCACTAGAAAGATACTGATATGAGATATCATTTTGTGATTTTGAGAATGATCTTTAAAGCATGAGTGCTCAAGGTCTCTACAAAAGGAAATGTATTAGTAAAGTGGAAAAAAAATAATAAATAAATCCATACAAAATAATTGAAAAAGGGGGATGATCGAAATGTTTTTCGTAATTATCTTTGATTATTAATGAATAATCGAGATGACAAAGTTAAGACTTAGTCGGATTTGATGGAAATTTAAGGAGAAAAAAAGCTTTCGATGACTTAGGGATGTCTTAGGGAAAAAGTTTAGATTTTAGAAGGAATGTGGAGAGTAGGGTTAGAGTATCTCCAAAGGCAAAAATTTGATGTCATTTTGAGGTAAAAGCAGGGTTGGAGTATCCTCAAAAATGAAAATTTGATATCATTTTAAGGTAAAAGCGAGATTAACGCATCCACTTAGGGTAGTAGGGGTTAAAGCATCCCTGGAAATGAAAATTTGATGTCATTTGAAGGTAACAGTGAGGTTGGAGTATGCCCTCAGAATAGTAGGGTTAGAGTATCCCTGAAAACAAAAATATTTGATGTTAACAGAAATGGGTCATATTTTTGAAAATAAAAATCTTTAAAAATCAAAATTCGAAGGTTTGGCTAAAATATTCCTCTTTTTGTTTAGCCTTGGTCTGAGTATAAAGGGCTTAGGTTATGAGAATGAGCTGAGTAGATCGTAAGGTGTTCGAAGGCCTTAATAAATATGTTTTGGAAATCAAGTTAGAAATAGAGGATAGCATCATGTCATTTCTTTTTGTGAATTTATTTCAAGCTTATCTACAGGTCCCGAAAGGTAAATGAGGTACCATTGGAAAGGTAACTCGATGAGGATCAATGTAAAAATATTCCAAAAATCTTAGAAAATCATCTTCTAGGTAGGATTAATTTTTGAATTTCGACCTGTCTCGATACTGGTAGCATGTGCAGGGTAAAGGTATTATGGACTTTGAAAAATCATTTCGGATTCATCCAACATGTACACCAATGTTGTCACTCCTCAGCCAACTTTCTTCACCTATTTATAAGGGAAGGATGTTTCTAGTTGGGTTGTTTATCTTTTCCATAGCAAAAAATCACTAGAACATTAAAATTCCTTAGGTTTTCAAGCTTTTTAAGGTAAACTCTCTTGTAAAAATTTAATTTTTGCTTATTTTATGCTTTATTCTTCTTTTTAGCAAGCAAAGTCATGCTTACGCTCTTGAATTTTAATCTATATTGAAAGGCCAAGTATGATGGCTACAAACAAAGTTTCTTGATCATGTTTTTTTATTTAATTTTTATTGGTAGTATATTGATTTTCATCAAGGTTATCTATGTTTGTTTATAGAAATAATGTTATTTTTATGTATATATTTTTGTATTGTTTTTCTTAATATTTTCATGTTGATTTATGTTGATGTATTCAATATTTATCATGATTTTATGCATATTAAGGTTGGAAAAACTTATGACATATACTTATGTTGATATTCTTGAAAATATGTGATGAAAAAAATATTTTTGATGAAATACATGCTGGTAAAAAATGATTAAAGCCTTTGGGTAATTTCTTATGCTTGATTTCATGTTATTTTGGATTATTTTGCAATATTAGCAATTTATAAAGGCTTAAAAATAATTTTTCCAAAATTTTGAAGGTCTTAGAAAGATGATTCTAAGCTTGGCCGAATCTGATCTTGATGGTTTTGTGATATTTGATTTTTTGCCTATTCTGTTATTTGAAAAATCTACGGACTAAATTGTGAAAACTGCAAAAAAAATTCCATGGCCATCCACACTTGGGCGATTCCATTTTTTGACCTTTAAAGGTGTTTCTTATGTTTTTGTTAACATGTTGAAACATATTTTATGCGTTTGTAACCTTTTAGATGCCTTTTGACAATTTTAGAAAGTTTAAGAACGAATTTGCAAAATTTGTAAAAAAATTGTTTCAAGGCCAAAAGTGATTGGCTGAGTGC
Source organism: Adansonia gregorii (assembly GCA_038382025.1). Lineage (NCBI taxonomy): Eukaryota > Viridiplantae > Streptophyta > Magnoliopsida > Malvales > Malvaceae > Adansonia > Adansonia gregorii. The sequence continues at coordinate 17,036,416 of JBBYHO010000003.1, read as the reverse complement.
TTCTTATGACTTTTTGAAAATTTCCATGATTATTGTGGTATGTTTGATGTTTAATTATGAGTTTACTTCATACAGGGACTAAATCTCAAAGTCAGCAAAGTTTAGAGTCTTTTAAGAAAAACTTACATTTTAAGGTCAAAATGGTTTTTTCCCATATCAAATTGCTCATCTAGGGTATTTAGGTCATTTTACGAATATGTCATGCATTTTTAGTCACTTTGGGGCTAAATGTAATTTTAAGAAATTTAGGAACTTAGTTGTAATTTTTGCATTTTGGATCACTTTTGCTATTCTAATTACCCATTTAGGGTAAAATTATCATTTTTATCACTTTCAAGTCCTTAGGGTTACTAGATGATTTTATGATGAAAGTAGTCCTTTAGTGCATTTTAATAATTTACCCTATAATTAAGTATTTATGATCACTGAAATCTATGTTAAAGGTAAATTATAACGATAGGTTTGTTTTTTATTATCATTTTTAGTCTTTTAAGGTGCTAAGATATTTTCTTGTTGAAGGTATATCTCAAGTGTCTTTTTGTAATTTTACATTAAAAATCGAGTCCTTCAAAGTTACTAGGATACTTTCATATTGAATATACTCTAAGGGACATTTTGGTCTTATTGTTAATGTTCAATCCTTTGAGTCTAGTTTCGTACATGTAATTGGAATTTTTAAATTAAGATGGTATCTCTAAGTTAAAATAAACATGAAAATTTTCCTAATATATAAGAGGGGTTCTACAAATCATTTTAATAATGAGATATCCTATTTAAAGTGACAATTTGGCTTTTCAAAAATTTATGAGAATAACACCTTTCATGTTCCTTTGGTTCTTAGGAGGGGTACATAGGAGATTTTAATTGTTAAAATAAAACCTTCCATATTCCTTCGGTTTTCTAGTAGGGTATGAAAAATATTTTAACCTTATATTTTGCCGGCTCACTAGTGGGGTACGAAAGATATTCTGATTTTCAAAAAATAATAATAAACAACAATATTATTAAAAACATGATTTTGTCATATGGAATAATAAATTTATTTTATGAAAATTTTGATATATGAGAATTATAATTAAATATCGAATATTGAAACTGAATAATAATCGAAATTTAAATTAACACGCGATTAATAGTATTGATTTTCGAGAATGTCACTCCTTACTTGTAATTATAACCGACTCCCAAACATTTTTATATGATTTTTAGTCTAAGTGTAAACTTTAAAGTTTGTTTAGGGTTTCGTAACCCTCGCATAAACTTTATTAGGTGACTAATCTCAATTAGTCTAAATAGATTAGTGGTGACTCCAAAATAAATATTCATTTCATAATGACTATTTTAGGGAAAATTAAGTGAGCGACTCATGTCAATGACCTAGTCTTCAAACATAAAATAATAAACAATAATAATGATATGGCCCCTAGAAATAAAAGAATAATGATATGAAAATATATAGGAACAAGGGGTACACTAGTCTTTTAGGTTATGCTGGTCAGTATTTGTATGCGAGCCATATTATAACATGGTTTAAGTAGACCTTAAAATCGAACCTTCAAGTTTCGTAACTCAAGGTACTAGTTTTAATAAGTGTTAGATCACTCCTAGCCAAAATGATTGGGGGTGACTAAATTTTTGGCCACTTTATGATGGCCATGAAAAATGAGTTGGAAGGCAAATTTGTCTAAAATCTCCTCAATCTAACATGTAAAACATTTTTGCCACACCCATACCATGCCTAAGTTCCGTCTAGAGCTATATTTAAGTTGGGCATATTTTATCATCGATGGTTGGGGATGCTACAATAGGTCTTAGAATGAAAACCCCAAAAAGATGTCCTATGATCTTCAACAAAAAAAAAGGTTTTGTACAAAAAACCAAAAAAGAGTTTGAAAAATCAAACAAAACTTTAAGTTGAAAACCCAAAAGGACAGTTCAAATGCCCAAATTCAAGGCAACCACAAAGTTCACATTCATGAAGCCAACTTAGAAAAGTGGCACGCGTCAATTTAAAGGGCTACTAGAAGATCGCTTGACATTGGGCAAAATGACCATAATGTTAGAGGCATTCGATAAAAAATCCATGCCATGGACATTAAAGGCATCAATTGCATTAAAAAACCATCATTTTAACCTTAAATTATACTATTATTTTCCAAGTGAAATACAATTACTTGATTTTCTTCCTATTTGCTTGCATCACACCTACATCTTATATTACGTTATGTAATAATTTAACTAAAAATGGTTGATAAATGGATAAATTGATAATAGAATTTCTTAATATCACTACAAAGAAGGTAAAGTATTTAACTAGAAAATTAATACATGTCTTAAGCAAATGCATAGAACAAATCCTAAAACCAAGGATAATTTTGCTCTAAAATGCACTCACTCTAAGAAGCATATGTAAGACACCTTTTTTAATAAGCCTAAAATTCGAACAAATAACTCACCATGAAAAGAAAATCAAGACTTTGAAACTCATGAACCAGAAAACAATCCATCAAACTCATGAATTAGAAAAAAAATTCTAAAGGCAAGTTAAAAAACTCGCCATATCTAATTGTTGGATTAGACTTCATGGCAAAATCATGTTGTTGCATTATTAAGGAAGATGCATCCATATTTCGTACATGACATGAAATAGACTGGCCAACAATATTTTAAGTAGCATCAGAAAAATCATAAGATCATTTTGGTAAGAATCCTTGGTGCCAAAAGTCTTTAAATTTGAAGATCATCTAAGTAAGAACTCTTAATTTATTATCACTAAACATGAATCAAGGCCCTTATAGTTGGTAAGTTTTAGCTCTGGTGAAGTTGGTCCATATCAAGAATTAAGCCTAATTATAGTCTACAGGTTTAGCTCTAGTGAAGTTGGCCCATATTAAGAATCAAACCCAATGTAGCTAGCAGGTTTAGTTCAAGTGAAGTTATTTTATATCAAAAATCAAGCCCAAAATATTTGGTAGGTTAAGCTCCCATGAAGTTGGATAATATCAAAAACCAAGCCCAATATAGCAGGCAGGTTTAACTTTAGTGAAGTTGGCCCTCTTCAGGAATCAAGCTCAACGTAGTAGGCAAGTTTATGTCTAGTGAAGTTCGCCTATATTAAGAACTCAGCGCAACATAAGTGGAAGTGTTAGTTTGATGAAGCTAGTCAATAGCAAAAATCAAGCCTAATGTAGCCAACAGGTTTAGCTCTAATAAAGTCAACCTATTGCAAAAGCTAAGACTAATGTAATGATAGTTTTAGCTCTAATAATGCTAGTCCACATCAAAAGTCAAGCACAACATAGTCGACAAGTTTATCTTTAGTGAAGTTAGCCCATGTTAAGACTTAATTTTATCTAGGCCCTTTCCCTAATAATTTAAAAAATATCCGAGACCAGGAATTAGACAATTGTCCTGATAAGGGTAAACTTTCATCAAGAGAACTAGGTATTTTCAAGAGCATTTTAGTCCTGTTTAAATGGCCGCACGTGCTTGAGACAAAAAAAAGTGCCATTCCAAGGGTCAATCTCGAATAAAAATTAATATTAAGATAAAAAATTTGTTTTTAAATTTTTCTTTTAAAATATTGAAATTTATTTCTGCAGATAATATTATGAACAAATTTCCTATTTTTAATAATTTTTAGAAACCTTTTCATGAAATTTCAGGAGTTGATTATTGTATATTTTTATTGAAACATTTGTAGTATTCACATAAAAAAAATTGGTCTTCAACATTACTCTTTTGAAATTTTGAATTTCATTTCTATGAATAATATCATAATTGAATTTCCTATTTTTAAGACATTTTGAGATTTTTTTCGTAAAAATTAAAAGTTAAATGTATTATACTTTTACTATACCTGTGTGGTGTTTATGCAAAAACTCACCCCAAAAAATTAGAAATGTTATAGGAAAAATCCATATTGGCATTTCATACCACAAGATGTCAAGTTGTCAAATTTATTAATTTGAATTTTAGAATATCGTGAGTGTTATGCTCAAAAAATTTTTCTCAATAAAAAATTATTTTGGATTTCAAATTTTCATCTTTTTTATTTTTATATATTAATATTTTGATTAATATGCTGAATTTAATTCATTTTTATAAATTCTGAACATATTTTTGAAATTTTCCTATTTCCAAGATACTTAGCTTTTTATTTCGTAAACTTTTTTAGTAAGACTTTTCTAAGTACATAATTTTTAAAATTTCTTTGTATTATTGTTAAATTCATATTATATACTTTTTAAAAAACTCAATTTATTTTATGAGTTTTGCATTTTTTTCATATAATAATTTTCTTGTAAAATTTTACGAGTTTAAAATTTTTAATGGTCTTTTTCTTGCACATAAAATTACATATATTAAAATTTTTAATTGAATTGATTATATGAAATTTTGTTTCAAATGCATATTTTTTCATTTTTTCAATTTAATCCTTTTAATTAAATTTTATTATATAATTTTACACATTATATAAATATCTTCCAAAACTTTCTAGAGCTTGATGATGTCATGCTTGATGCAATACGCATGAAGACAAAAGTTTTAAAGAAAATCTTATCAAAATTAAAAAAAAAATTAAAATAATTTAATCAATAAATAGAAAACAAAAAATAGAAAAAAAAAATATGACCATTCGGCTAAGAACTTTCTTGGAGTTCTTGGCCGGTCCTCCTACCTTAAAAATAATGGAGAAAGCTTTCATAAATGGCTAATGGTTTTCGCAAGTCAAAAACACCGAAATCTGTTAAATTACCTAAGGTTTTTTTTTCATGTTTTTCAAGCTTTTAAGATAAGTTCTTCTGTAAAAGCTTTAATTTTTATTGATTTCATGATTGATTCCTCTTTTTAGTGAGCTTTATGATTGTTTGAGCTTAAGGATTTCATTCCGCGTTGAAAGGCCAAACATGAAAACAATAATAAAAGTTTATGGATTTTGTTGATATATTTGATTTTTATTGTATTTGTGTTAATTTTCATTACAATAATTTCTATTTATTAGTAAAAATGATATTATCTTCATGAATATATGTTTTATAATATTTATCATGTCATTTTCATGTTGATTCATGCTGAAATATTAGTGATTTCAAGTATTTTCAAGCTTAGTAAAGAGTTTATGTATTTATGATATTATTTATGAAATTTTACGAAGAAAAACTTTTTTGTGACATATGTGCTTTGGTTAAATCTAATAGGGATTTTTAATGATTTTTTATGCTTAGTTCTAGTATGATTTAGATTATTTTGGAGTATTTGAAATTTGTAAGAACTTAAAAACAATTTTACCAAAAATTTTAAAGCCTTAGAAGTGTGTTTTTCTGTTGGCTGTATCACATGAATGGTCTGTTGGTGATGTTTTCATGCTTTTTAGGTTATTTTGTAACATTAGAAAATCTAAAAACTATATTGTAAAAGGTTCAAAAATTTTTTAGGCCATTCTTGCTTCGTCGAAAGCATTATGTCCCTTTAAAGGATTGCTTAATGCATTCCTAAACATGTTTTAGGTATTTTTAGATTTTAAGGGCATTTTTACAATTTTAGAAAGTTTAGGGCTAATTTGAAAAAATTCGAAAAAATTGCTTTGAGGCCATAGATGGTTGGTCAAATTATTCTCATGATTTTGGGTGTGGTTTTTATGATTTTCATGATGTATTTGGTGTTATTTATGATTTTCTATTATGTAAGGACTTAATTGAAAAAAGGAAAAGTTTTGAATTCATTAGGAAAAATCATTTATTAGGGGCATTTTGGTCCATGTGAAATATTTCTAACATTCCTCTGATTTTCTAAATGGGTGTAGAAAATGTTAAAACTTTCATATCTTTCGGTTTTCTATTAGGATATGAAATATAAATTTTGAAATGTTTAAGTGCTTAATTGCAAATTTCCCATTTTAAGTCATTTTTTATATTTTAATTTTCATATTTAGGATGAAATGATTTTTTTTATCATTTTAGATCCACTAGGATACTTTCATGTTGAAGGTATACTTTAAGAGCATTTTAGGATTTTTCCTTAAAACCAAGCCCTAGGCAGTCATTGGAATGCTTTTATGCCAAAAGTGTATATCTAGGATAGGTTCACTTTTTTGTGATCATTTTTGGGATCTTTAGGGTACCGGGATACTTTTAGGTCAAAAGTATACCCTAAAGACATTTTGCTAATTTTTTTAGAGCCAAGTCTGATATAGTCACCGAGATGTTTTTATGCCGAAGGTGTATATTAGGGATAGTCTCACCCTTTTACAATCATTACTGAGTTCTTTAAGGTTATCGGGATACTTTCATGTCGAAAGAATATCCTAAGGGCATTTTGGTAATTTTTTAAAACTATGTCTAATATAATCACTAGGATGCTTTTATACCAAAGGTATATATTTAGGATAGGTTTATTATTTTACGATTATTTTTGTCACCTTTAGGATGCTAGGATACTTTTATATCAAAGGTATACAATAGGGACATTTTGGTAATTTTTTTATAATAGAGTTTGATATAGTCACTAGGATGCTTTTTTTCCAAGGCTATATATTTAGGATAAATTTAGCCTTTTATAATCATTTTTGAGTCTTTTAAGGCTATCGAGATACTTTTTTGTCAAATGTATGCCCCAAGGGCATTTTTGATAATTTTGGATTAGAACCAAGTCCTATGTAATTACTGGGATAATTTCATCTAAAAAATACACAGTAGGGATAAGTATGTCATGTTAGACTATTTTTAGGTCTTAGGATATTTTATTAATATTTTTAATAAAGTTGAATATCCTTTTAGAAAATTAAGACAATGTCTCCAAGTTAGAATAAAACATAGAGTTTCACCATGAATATAAAAGGGGTTCTATAGACTATTTTAACAATGATATATCGTTTTCAAAGTGAAAATTGAGATTTTTTATAAATTTTTGAAAAAACAAAACATTTTGCATTCCTTCAGATCTTTAACAAGGTGCAAAAGATATTTTGATTTTTAAAACTTTTTGTGTTCTTTTGGTCTTGTGGTAAGGTACAAAAGAGAATGGTAAGAAAAAAACTTTCGTGTTCCACTGGTCTTTCAATGGGCTGTGAAAGATATCTTGATTTTCAAAAATATTAAAAACCCAATTTTCTTATTTAGAATAATAAATTTGTTTTATAAAATTTTATTTTTAAATTGGGAAATGTAATTAAATATCGTATATTAAAATTGAATAAAAATCAAAATTTATATTAACACATGGTTAATAAGGTATCGACTACCGAGCATCATGAGAAGGTTAATCTTTACTTGTTATTATAATTGACTTTTAGACTTTTTCAAGCGATCTTTGGTATAAGTGCAGACCTCATAGTTTGTTTTTAAGGGTTTCATAACCATCAAAATATGAATTTTGATAGGTGAACAATCTCACTAAGCCAAATAGATTGGTGTTGATCCAAAGTAAATGGTTATTTCGTATTATTTAAAGTTAAGTCAAGTAAGTGATTCATCTCAATAATTCAGCCCCAAAGCAACGAAAAATAAGCAAAATAATAATGATATGGCCCTTAAAAGTAAAAGAATAATGCATATAGATATATATATATATATAGGAATGACGGGTACACTGGCCATTTTAAGTTAGGCTAGTAAAGATTTGTATCCGAGCCATGTTGCGACAGCCAATACCAAGAATCAAACCCATTATAGCCAAAAGTTTTAGCTCTAGCAAAGTTAGCCATATCAAAAACCAAGCCCAACTTAGCTGACAAGTTTATCTCTAATGAATTTGGCTTATATCAAGAATCAAGCCCAACATAGCTGTAGGTTTAAGTTTAATGAAGTAAGTCCATATCAAGAATCAAGCCTAAATAGCCAGCAGGTTTAGCTTTGATGAAGTTAACCCATATCAAGAATCACTCAACATAGTCACAAGGTTTAAGTCTAGCAAAGTTTGCCTAAAAAACTAAGCCCAACATAGCTAACAAGTTTAGCTCTGATGAAGTTGGCCGACATTAAGAATCAAGCCCAACGTAACTAGCATCTTTTATCTCTAATGAAGTTGGCCAATATTAAAAACTCAACTTAACTTAACTGATAGGATTAACTCTGGTTAAGGTAGCCCATATTAGGAATCAAGCCCAATATAGCTAATAGGTTTAGCTCTGACGACATTGGCCCATAAAAAAAAAATCTAGCCTAGTGTATCTAGTAAATTTAGCTCTGGTGAAGTTGGCTTACAATAAAACTAAGCCCAATGTAGTCCACAGGTTTACATCTAATAAAGTTGGCCCATATCAAAAATCAAGCCTAATGTAGTTGACAGGTTTAGCTTTGATATAGTTGGTCGATATCAAGAATCAAGCCTAATGTAGGCATCAACTTTAGCTTCGACAGAGTTAACCCATGCCAAAAAAACTAAGCCCAACATAGCCCATAGGTTTGGCTCTTAAGAAGTTGGCCAATATCAACAATCAAGCCTAACAGAGCATGTAGGTTTATCTCCATTGAAGTTGGTCTATATCAAAAACTCAGCCCAATGTAGCATGTGCTAGCCCTCGAGCAAAACAAAACAAAATAAAACAAAAAAGGAAACAAAATAAATGAAACACTACGTAAAGATGAATGCACTCAAAAGTCATCTCAATATCCCAAATCAAAGTAGATACAAACATAATTCAAATTAATGCTTTAATTAAATCATAAATCTCAATGTTTCGAATGGATTTCTTAAGTGTGTGTGTGTATATAATCTTTTTATAAATCATTGCATGCAATCCGAATAAATTCATGCTAACGCAACTATGAAATAATACTAGATTCTCACATCTTTGATTTTTATCTCTCTCCCCACTAACGTAGACTAACACCTCATGAAAGATCAAGTAGGACTTATAGCAAAAGACTAGGGGATAAAGGATATATTTCAATTTAATTCACCTATAGACATTTTTTTATTGTTCAAGATATATAGCTGAACCTTTCAAAACACTTTTAAAGCACATACTTCTTTTTATGACTTTTTTTTGTCATGCCATTTATTTATTTACATAACTTTTTGTGTTTTTTTCTTTTTCTTTCAATTTTTTTTCAATTTCATCAATACAATAATTCAAACATGGCTCTGAATATTTTCTGAAATAATTTCAAGTTCATGCCTATGTAATAAAAGTTGATCATGGTTTTCTTATTTGGTTAGGTTAACATATATGGCAATCAAAAGAAAAGGATATATATGTAAGTCTCAAATGGGGTACCTAAGGATTAGTATATAAAGATAGGCTGAAAAAGGCTCAAAAGATCCAAAGATGGCCTAAATTATCTCCTTAACTTAGTGTAGTCTAGGATTTAACTTCAAGAGAGAATCAAACATATTCCAGGCCTCTAAACATAACTATATTTCATATCAACACAAATAGTCTTGAAATAAGTAATACAAATCAAAGTAACAGATTATATGCTCAAAATTTTGAAAATCACATCCTAGCAATGAGAAAAATAAAAAAAATCTAGTCACAAATCAAATCATGTTTATATTTTCTCAACAATCAAGAAAAATCAATAACTAAATTTTCATCCCTGGATAATCATAATAAGCACGTACATCTCAAGCATACAAGAATTTAACCAAAAATTTATGAAAAGAACAAAGATAAAAAGAAAGAAATTATGTAGAAACAAACTAAGCTAGATGAATTTTAACACTAACAAAATAATAAGCTTACCTCAAAAGAAACATTGTCCTTAAGGTTTATAAATTAAAAAAGAAAGAATAAAAAATTCTTCTTTTTAATGAAGCAATATCGAGAAAAACTCTAATTATCCTCTATGGCCTCATCTTGTTTGCCAAAGTTGGTTGTAGGCTCCAATGAAGTGCTTGATTTATAGTCTTTGGCTTGACTATCTGCCCTGTTATTTTAGGTTGGCTAAATGGATTGACGAACGTTTATGATTAAATTTGCCTCCCCAATGTTGCAGGAGTCATTATCCCTTTTTTTTATCTTTTTCTTTTGTACTTTCATTTGCTATCTTAATTGGCTCAAAGTTGTTCTGTATGCATGTCTTGTTCGAACCTCCCTTTAAAAACTTCAAGACATTCATTGAACTATTGGGCATATCTTCCACAACATGAACTGCCAAAGATTTTTTAGAGTAATTAGGATAATCAGTAACTCTAAAAACTTTAAAAGTTACCTTTTGGTCTTAAATTCTCATGTTAAATTTTCCTTTTTGCACATTAATGAGAGTTTTACCAATAGCTAAGAATGGTCTCCTAAGAACGATTAGAATTTTACTATTTTTTCTTTGTCAAGTATAATAAAGTCAGCGAGAAAAATGAATTTGTTAACTTTCACAAGCACATCCTCCATAATGCCTCTTGGGTGAGTATAAGATCAATTAGCTAGTTGTAACATAACTATAATAGGCTTTACCTCCCTCAAACCAAGCTTTTGATAGATAAAAAAAGGCATTAAATTTATCCTAGCTCCTAAATCACATAAAGCTCTACCCAAGAATTTGTTACCTATACTGCATGGAATGGTGAAGCTTCTTAAATCCTTCAGCATTAATGGAAATTTCTTTTAAAGGATGGCACTACATAACTTAGTAAATGTAACTATCTCAAACTTACCTAATTTCCTCTTCTTTAACAAGATTCTCTTCATAAACTTGACATATTTTGGCATTTTTTTTAAAGCTTCAGCAAAAGGTATATTAATATGAAGCTTTTTAAATACCTCAAGAAACTTTTAGAATTGATTATCAAGCTTTTACTTTTGGAGACATTAAGAAAAAGGTGGTGGTAGGTAGCCTAGAGGTGGCTTTTCTTATCCTTTCTCTTTTTGCTTCTTACCTATATCTTCTTCTTTAATTTGGTTGTCTCATTTTACTTTTTACTACAACCTTCAACCTTTTTTCCTTCCCTGAATGTGATTACATTACATTATTCTTTCCCATCACTTTTCAGGTTAGGCTTGATATTACCTGGAAGAGTACCCATAGGAGATTGTTAATGCCATTCACAAGTTAGCCTACTTGCATCTCAAGGTTCCTTATAGATGCTAGTTGGTTTTGAACAAAAGCTTTAGTTTTCTTCAAGGATTCTGCTTGATCCTGAACCATAGCTTGAGTTTATCTAAAAGATTCTACTTGATTCTAAATATAAGCATCAGTTTTCTTCATAAATTTTAATAAAATCTTTTCCAATGATGATTTTTTTCCTCTAACAAATGTTTAAGCTTGGTGAGGAAACCCAAGAGGGAATACTTGCTTATTTATAAGGGAAAACCCTTGATTATTGATTCATGAAAATTTTGGGTGACACGATCAACCTAAAATATAGCTACTAGAATATATGTCATCTTTCTATCTCCTATAATTCTTGATATAATGAACTAATCCAGCATAGGTTGGGCAATGATCCCCAGAATGTCTATCCCTATATATTTTACAAATCACTAAAAACTCTAAACTGAATGTACACTTATAGCATCCAGTTTCCTTATGATTGTAGCTAGTTGTCCTTTAAGTGAAGTAATGGCATTGGTGTCATGGATACCTGTAACTTTTCTTAACACATTTTTTTTAGTTGACCATTGATAATTATTAAAAGCCATCTCTTCAAGTAACTTATAAGCTTTCTCAAGTAACTTCCCAATGAATGTTCCATCTGCTGTAGCATTAATATCATTCCATTGGAAAAAGTTTATAACAAAAGCTATTTAGGAAGACCATATGAAGACATCTCTAAAGTAAATCCTTAAATCTCTCCCAAGTTACATTTCATTTCTATAAAGGATGATATGACATTTGTAAGCCCTTTACAAAATATCACTGCATGTTTTATGCCAAAACAAACAAGAAGAGTTCTTAGAATTACATTGGATTAAGCCTGAACACTATAATTCTCTCAATAATAGTCAAATTCGTTGAGGCATATCTAGAAAGGCAGGGACGGATTCAATGATCATTCCATGACTCTGGATTATTTGTCTCAATTGCACTTACTTGGTTCTCAAAACTTAGAATAATCCCTGTCATGTCATCACTTGTTTCTTTTTCTTGACTCAAGCTCTTTCTTTTAACTCTCTTTCAAATTTTCGCTTTTGGTTTGCTTTGAGGTTGTAGCCTAATCCATACTTATCTATTTCATCGACCATTTGACCAGATTAACTTATCCTTTATAAGAATTTGCCAAGCCCTTTTCTTGTTTGAGCATCTTTTCCCACCAAGAGCTTCAAACGTTATACGAGTGCTTTTGGAAAAATGAGGCTTTACAGGTGAAGAACCTTCGGTAATAAAAATAGTATTGACAATTCCAAATTTTTAAATGAACATTCCTCTGCGTCAGCATTTACTTCCATATAAAGAGCTTTGGCTAAAGTCATAGCGATTATATCTTCTTCCTCAAATATGCTGACCAATTTATCATCAACTATAAACATGACTTTTTGATGAAAAAAATATGTTACAGCACCAACAGAGTGTATGCAAGGTTATCCTAAGAGATAGTTGTATGTGGGGCCAATATCTAATACATGAAATTTAACTTTAAAAGGGCCTAGGCTGATAATTAAGGGAATTAAAATAATTCCTTTGATTTCTCTTTTTGTCCCATCACAAGCTTTAATCACTATTTGACTATGCTAGCTGACTGAGGTCTACTGGCAACCGGGACAAAGTAATCCATGGCATGACATTCAAAGATGAACCATTGTCAATGAGCACTTTAAAAAGAAGAGTCCCATTATAATTATAATTATATGGAGAGCTCTGGTGGAAGAAGTCCTATTTGGGGGAATTTCATAATCACTGAAGAAAATAAAATTATCAGCAACAACACTATTCATTAGACAGTCAAGCTTATTGATTGAAATGTTTTGTGTGACATAAGCCTGATTAAGCACCTTTAATAAGCATTTCTATAGGTCTTAGAACTGAGCAATAATACCAACATAAAAATTTTTGCTAGCTGTTGCTTTAAGATCCATAATGCTGTACTCACTATGCTTTATAAATTTTAAAACTGTAGCAACATTTTTTTTCTTTAATAGGTTTTTTCAATTTATATAGGACTTGCCTTTCTAGATGTTTGCCTTTTCATTTTTGATCTAGTAGCTTCACTAGTTTCTAGGTTGCATGTACATCCACTTTTGAGTTACATGACTGACCTTAATAATGTCCACCACCGTTAATTAACTTGCCAAAGCTTCTAGAGCTACTACTCCAGCATCATACCTCTATCACACTTGTTTGTTTTCCTTATACGAAAAAAGGTACGGGAGTTCAAATGATAAGCTTTGCGATAATGTCACTCTTGGGAGGCATGGGTTTTAATTGATTATGATAAATGACCAACGGACAACTAACCTTATAAGGTGGCTTTGGGGACCATTCATCAGTCATATAAATATGCTTTTCTTCTTGTAGAGTAGTTTTTGTATAAAATTCAATTTCACTCTTATCCATCATTTTTTGAATTAGAGCCAAAAAATCTAAACAATTTTATAAACTATGCCCCTAAACAGTATGAAACTTACAAAAGTTTATGTCAGAGTTCGATTGGCAACTTATATATTCATGACTTTGACTAAGGATTCTGCCTTTAGTCAGAATTGCCCAAACTTTTTCCATCTGGGTTTTAACCTATCGAACATCTTTTTTCACTTTACACTCTTTTTCGATAATCAAGGCATTAACCTGAGGCTCAAGATGGTTGGGTCAAGGGTTTCTCACTATATAAGGTCTCGAGGCAATATCAAATTTAGAAACTCCTTTTTCAAGAAGACTATGGACCTTATTTTTAAAAGCAGTCCAGCTTTCAATCGGATCACCTGCTACTGAATGATATTCATAGTAGGAATTTAGATCATCCGAGCTAGGTAAATTACCCTCATATGGTTTCTCAAAGAGTGGAGTCACTAATTAAGCCTCCAAAAACTTATTAGATATTTTTTTATAGGAATAAAGGAGAGGCTCATGACACGGTCTTGATTGGTTATTTCTTCAGCTTAATTGATTTAGATGAGTTTGTGTTTGGTTTTGAGAACGATTTAGGGTGGTGGTTTATGGCATCGATAAGGTAGAAAGTCAAGGTGTGTTAAAAGAAAAGGTGTTTTAGGATTATTGACATTGGTTCTGGTAAAAAGGATGGGATTTCTAGCAGAGTGGTTAGCTAACATAGTTGGTGGATAAAGTTTCTTCTTTCCTTTTGATAGGTTCAATCTTTTTTGTAGTGGAAGATTCATATGTCACGATCTTCTTGCCTTTATGGTAGCTTCAATCATTTCTCTAAAAATGACCAGGTCAAAAGAATTTTTGGTTGTATTCCCTACTAACTTATCACATCGTCAGATTGAAGAGCATATTTTGAGGTGCTTAATAGCAAAGTCTCCCCCTCATATGAATCTAGATCTACATGTTAAACAAGAAAGGGGGACTGCTCAGTTAAAAAGACAGATGATGGACTGTATGACGAGATTATAGGGAAGATGTAAAATGCCTACAAATAACATGTTTATTTCTTTCTCAGTCAAAGGAGGTTACACTTAAGAAGCCAGATCTCTCCACCTTTAAGCATATTCTTTAAAAAACTATGTGGAGTTGTTCTCCATATTTTGAAGAGTTAATCTATCAAGAACCCATTTGGCCATGTGTTGTATTGTTGCAAAAGTGCATAGGCTAGATCCGATTAGCATCAAATTTAATTACGAGTTAAATCGTTATGCTAGTTTAATGCTGATCCAATCAAACTTCCTTGGAAACAGTGGATAAAAAGCTTATTGTCATGCAAATAACTTGCTATTTTTTGGATAAACATCTTGATAAGAGCTCATGAGGAAGTGGTGCCCTTATATTTCTTAAACTTGGGCATTTGGAATTTTGGTGGCAAGACCAAATCAGGAACCAAACTATGATCTTCAACATCAATAGTAATATAGAACTCATCTTTCTCTATTACTTTGAGTCTTTTTTCCAATAATTGTAATTTTTCTTCTCAATTTTTGTTTTAGTTTTATCTTTTTTGCTTTTATCTTTCTTCTTTTTTGGTAGCAGAAGTTGTTAACTTCTATCATTCAGAGGCAGCTCGTATATCTACTCCTTGTGAAAGAACATCAAGGTTGATAACAATAACAGAAGGTGGTGTAATTCTAGTGAGATTTTGTTCTGTATTTTGCAAACTCAAAGTTTAAGTTTCTTGAGTGTTGGTTGGTTATGTCAGGCTGTACCTGCCCGGATGTCCCGGTAAGAATGGCAGCAATACCTTTAGGCTAGTGCATTGACTTTCTTGCCATAAAGATCTCCATTAATCTTATGATCTGAGCTTGCGTTTCCTTCTGCCTCTTGATCAAAGTCTTTTGAGATTGACATTGACTTTCTTCTAGCCTTGTTAGTCTTACTAATTAATCCTTAGCCATTTTCTTTTATCTAGATCTAGTATAATAGCGATGAGTGAATTGTTGTTCGATGGATCTCTCTTGATTTGTAATGGAGGATTCTAAATTTTAATAAATTATAAATTTATTATTGAATGTATGAATATGTATGCATATGTTTATGATGTATATATGTATGAATGCATGATATGAATGTATAAATGCACTTGTAGGAACATTTTCTTTGGTAGAAAATTTTGAACTCATAAATTTCCATTAGCTTTATAGAGGATTATCCATTGTCGATCATATTTGGATTACATCCAAGGAAAGCTTAATCTAGTCAAATCGCTATTATGCTTGTTTTGAAAACTTAAGTACGATAAGACCAAATTCACTGATCGGATAAACTTTAGAACATGGATTTTTCCACCATATTTCTTGCTTGAATGACTGCCAAGTGATCTATTTCATGAGATGATCAATGTAAAACTACTGACCTAGAGAATTGACTTCCCTTCTTTTGCATTCGATCTTGACTTGGTATAGCTTATTATCCCAGTATACATACCTTTTCTTATAGACTTGAGCCTAGACATCGAAATTATGTTCTTTCTAAAGTAGCACTTTTCTCTTCTCCTCAATAGATATAGCAAGAATTTATTTCTCCTAAAGCAATCTAGATATTCTTTCTCGTTCTTCACCAAGGGTGATCCTGAGCTAGTTAGTCCTCTCTATAGATTATTTTAATTGAATACAGGTGTTAGTATATGCCTTTCACTCCCATTTAAACATAGCTACTTTGGCTTTTCCCTTAAAAGCTTTAGCTTACCACAAACCCAGTTTTTCACAAAGTTTATGCATTTGTTCAGACATCTTATTGAAAAATCAACTTGAACTCTCAGATAAGCCACTAAGTTTCATCCATTTTTCGGATGTCTTTTTTTTAGCCTCTATTTTCATCTTTAAATACATGGCTTCTTCCTAAAGAGCTTGATTTTCAACAAGCAATCCTTTTCTTCTCCTTCTACTTCTTCTTTTATCAATTCTACTTTGAAAGGCATAAGGGGCTTTGATTGTATAGATACCTAAGGATTAACTCTATCTGTACCTGAGATGATCAAATTGCATCCTCAAATACACCTTTAAAAATTACATCCAGTAATTCTCCAGTTTGTATAAGCACATAACCCTGATTTATATCTTTCTTTCCATGGTAACGCTATTGACTGAAGTGCATTTCTATAGCCCTCTCCATAATAGTCCAAATCCATGCTAGCCAACACAAAAGTCATGGGAATAAATTGCTGAGATCTATGCCATTGTCGAACCGAAAGTGGTATGTATCCCACTGTCCCTTACAAACTAAACAAAGGCACATAAAGTAACTGACTACATCGATATAGACAATGTTTAAGTGCAAACAAAAGAGCCTTCCATGTTATATCTTCAAGGGTCAAATTTTTCAATGTCTCCACCCATTGATTTTTGTTCTTGATTTAGACCAACTTTTCTTGATGAATTCTTGGAGAAGAACATAATGTAAAAGTAGGGCTTAACTTTATTAGCAACCTCACCCTAAAAATGGCTTTGGGCTCAAATATACAATAATGCACCCCTAAAAATCTGCCTCGTCCTAATTTTTGACATGCATTGAGTGCTTGGCTGATTTTTGCTTGAATAGTAGGAGTGAAATGCATGTTCTTCTTTAATCGATCAAAAAGACCCACAATGGCTACTTTAACATGGCTGAGTATCCTTGGAGAAACACTAATCTATATATAGCCAAGGTAAATGCATCTAGGGCTTCTTCTATATCTTAGTGTTTTTTAATGTATCCTTTTAGAAATAGCCATGAGATAACACTCATATTGCCTTTATGCTCGATATAGTAAGGTGTTAGCTAGAGTGGTAAATCGAGAATCTATCATAATTTCTTCTGAAGACTTATTGGTTGCACTCTTTATAATAGATAGGTCTTGAATCCAGAGACTCTAACCCAAATAAAGATGCAATTTCTTCTATTATTGAAGTCATATCATGCTAATTAAATGAGAGACACCAATATAAAGGGTCTCAGAACTCCATTAAAGCATGGACTAATAGACCATCCATCAGTATTCTAAGCAATAGGGCAATATATCCATATTTTTTATGAATCCAGCTTATTTCACATTACCCCAACTATCCCATATATCGACCAACTTTAGGAAATTATTCTATCGAAGATTGAAATGCGTGATTTTTGGTAGTTCTGACACAATATCCCTTGATATACTATCCCTCAATTCTTTTTAATTTGATTCTGACTCAATGCGAACCTTTTTTAATATCTTGGAGATAACCATTGCTTATGCTCGTTAACCCATAAAGCCTAATGAAAATTAAACTGAGTTGAAAATCAAAGCTAAAGCAAGCATCCCTATATGCAAATGAGAAATGCATAAAAAAGAAAAGAACAAATAATTTAGTATTGATGAAAAATAATAAATCCAAATAACAATAAAATTTAACATGTAAAGAAATAGTACAACAAAAATATTATCTAAATAAACACAATGATCAAATAAAAGAAAAAGAGAGAAAGATATGTTTATCCCTTATGTGTTCCCAGTTTTTTGGTGATGTCTAGAATAGGGCATGGTATTAACTGGGAGGTCATTAAGGTTCACTATATGAGGTTTAGGTTAGATCTTTAAGTCGATTTTTGAATTGCTCCCCAAGCCTAAAATGGACTAGCATGGTACCCTATCCTTACCCATCACAGGTTTATGTTGGAAAGCTTCAATCCAAGTAGGATTACCTTTTATGCCTACAATAAGGCTAACACCTAGGGTAGGCATAGGAATTTACACCCGGTATGCTTTACACTAGCTATAGAGGCTAATGTCTCAGAAAGCAAAGCAATTTTACCTCATCTGAATGTAGTCTCTAAGATTTAGCTGGCAAGTTTAGCTCTGATAAAGTTCACCCATAACAAAAAACTAAGCCCAATGTAGCTAACAGATTTAGCTTCGATGAAGTTAGCTAATATCAAAATTCAAGCCCAACATAGATAGCAAATTTAGCTATGGTGAAGTTGGACCATATCAAAAATCAAACCTAACATAGCTGGCAGATTTAGCTCTAGTGAAGTTGGTCTATATCAAGAAACAAGCATAATGTAGCTTGCAGTGTTAGCTCTAGTGAAATTAGCCCATATCAAGAGTCAAACCTAGCATATTTGGTAGGTAGGCTCTAGTGAAGTTGGCCCATAGTTAGTCAAGCCAAACATAGTCGGCAAGTAGGCTCTAAAGAAGTTGGCCCATAGTTTAGAAATTTTAAGGTAGCTAGCCATTTTGTAAGCTTAGTGAAGTCGAACATGTTTCCCTAAAAATATGCCAATCTTTTGAGTAAAATTGAGGTATTTTCTAAGTCAAACTTGTTTTCCTAGAAATTGGTTAAGGCTTAGAGCAAATCAAGGTTTTTTTTGTTTTAAGTCAAACATATTTTCCTAGAAATAGGATGAGCTTTGGAACAAAATCAAGGTCTTTTTCCTTTTAACTTAAACTTATTTTCCTAGAAATGAGTAGAGCCTCAGAGTGGAAATAAGATGTTTTAGCTTTAAATCAACCTTATTTTCCAAAACATAGGTTCAACCTTGAAGCAAAATTGAGGTTTTTTTCCTTTTAAGTTAAACCTATTTTCCTAAAAATAAGCCATACTTTGGAGTCAAATTGAGGTCTTTTTCCTTTATGTCAAATCTATTTTCTTAAAAATAGGTCGACCTTTGATATGAAGTAGAGGTCTCTTTCTGTTTAAGTTAAACTTAAAGATAGGTTAAGCATAGGAATGTAATCTATGTATTTTATCCCTTAACCCTTTCATTTTCTTTGTTCCTTCAAAATTTTGAAATCACTAAGGCTTTTTTTCCTAAATTGACAAAATTTATTGATTGTGTTTCATTTTTCTTGCTCAAACATAATGGCATTTATAGTGTTTTCTTTATTCTTGATCTTTAGCAAAAACTAAATAGGGGTAGCTATAAACACCTAATTTTGTCTAAGTCTTCATAGACAACATTTAAACATCTCAAATCATCACCAAAGTCATTTGCCTATGCCTAAGTCCAACATGAATCATCCCAAATCAAGGTAAGAGTGATTAAGAGCCAAAATCAAGCAAATCATGCTAAACCTATTAAATGTATTAATATCTCTCCTTGAGGTATTTATACATTAGCTACAGTCAAAATTTTTAAAATTAGGGCTTTTATTGATACCCAGTATTGTATCCAGGCTTAGCAATACTAGAATAGGTTTTTTGGGTACTAGTTTATTAATACATTAGGCCAAGGTATCGATACATTATGGCAATACATTGATACCATGGTGCTAATTGGAAAATCCAAGCCATTTTATTTCAAAATTCCAATAATTATTGCCCAAATATCATATAATCTGAGGCCAGGCCAAGATAGCTTTAATTTAAATGGAATTAGGTCCATTTATGCATTTATTTTATTTTTAGGCCATATTTCATTTTATTGTATATTACATTAAATTTTAATTCATTTAGGGGATAGTCCAAAATGCAAAAGATGATAAGATTTTAATGGACATTTCATGTGATAATCAAAATTAGGCAAGGGCAACTTTGGCCTTTAAAATGGTAATTTTTTTATTCTTAAATGATGAGAACATTAATGGCCCATGAGAAGCTTCCTTGCTCCTAAATTTATAGGTCCTTGGCCAATAAAAATTAGGCAACCATTAGACAAGGACGTAGGACATTTTTTAATGAAAAATTGCCAACAAATTTGCCCCAAAGAGAGGCAGCTTGGGCAAAAAAAAAAGGCTATAAAGCACTTCTTCACTTAATTTCTTTTACATTCTCTCTCATCTAAACCTTATAGGAAAATTAAAGAAAAAAAGAAAAAAATGAGAGATCTTGAAGACCTAAAGCTCTAGGTTACATTATTTACCTTATCTATATTTTATTTCATTTTTTTATGCATTTTAAAGCAAGGCAATATAATATTAGTGACCATTTCTTGTTTGCTGAAGACCTTTCTAGAAGATAATACTTTTTGTTTGTTTTCTCATGATGTTGAGCATAGTAGTTGCTTGTTGGAATGATTTTTGAATATTTAATGTTCCCCTTTTGACCTTTATTTTTGATCCAGCATGTATTCCCTTTGATAAACCTAGCAATTTGTGTATTCATACCATATTCATGTACTTTGCTGTATCATAATCTGTTTAAAGTATTTTATATTTATAATTTTGTTACTTAGTAATTCATATTGTATATATTTTAAGAATGTATTCTATCATGTTTTTATTACTTTATATGTGTCATATTCGTATAATCATGTCTAATATAGCCAAGTCTACCATTGTTGATGTATTTTGCTCCATGATTTAGGTGATCATGTGATGCTTCATGCCATATTAAGGATTATCTTCCATGTTATTGGTGATTCATGACATTTCACATGTTTAGTTTAGGACATGCTTGATGAAATGCCTCTGCATACATGCTACACTATATTTTGATGGCATCGTGCTATATTGATGTGCTTAAGTTCATAGAGTGTTTGATGAAAAGCATGCTTGCTTTGAATGCCAAAATTTGATTTTTAAAACTAACAAAGATAAGCTATGATTAGTCTAAATAATAAATTAACTATACGTTATGTTTTTGCACCATTAGATGTTACCAAAGTTAGGGTAATTCAAATCCTAGTGTTCTTGGATCATGGCTTGAAAGGCAATAAAATTTTTTTGTTTTTAAACCATTTTTAGTTATTATTAAGTTAGCTAATCTTGAGCTTTGTTCTAGAGTCATACTTGGTTGGTTTTGTTTAATATTGTAGGACATTAAGCTACTATTTAATTGCTTTTATGGCCCTTGGAAATGTCATTTCTAATTCTTAATGTGTGCCTAAGATAGTCCTCCCAATGATGGAAAAAAGTCAATGAGCACTCGGATGCTCCATGGCCATGTTGGTTCTTCATAGTCGATTTGTGAGTTGTTGGTGAGTAATTCATGTCCCCATTTTAAGGACCTAGAGTGGACTCACTAATATTCCATTACATAGCCCTATGCTTGGAAATTCAAATCTCTGAGTCATAATTTGAACCTATCTAACAAGCTTCTACCTCAATTTTCAATCGATTATTTTTATAAATAATTAAAGACTAATCAAGAGATACATCCCTAATCAACCTTTCTTCCATATTTTATGATTATTTCATAAGGCATTTATTATGATTATTATGTGCTATTATTAATCTCTTTCTTTTGATAATGATGATTGTCATAACATGCTAAATACGAATTCGACTGGAAGACATAAAAGGTGGTAGTCACCACTAATCTTTTTTAAAGGTATGATTAGGTCACCTATATGAATCTATTATTTTTAAGGTTATCCTAAGCTTAACCAAGGCACCCTAAAAGAATAGGTTTTGGTCTACATTCAGAACTAGATTCGGGAGTTCGGTTACGTGTAGAGAAGGATCAGCACCCCCACAATGCCTGTCATAAAGACAGCACCTAGTTAACCTAATGTTGAATTAAAGGTCTTATGGTTTAAAAGGTCTTGATTTATTAACCGAATATTTAAGTATTAAGAATATTTTCTAAGGAGTTCTCCATTATGCTAGTGGAATTCTTGAGAAAAATTTTCTCACCTCAAAAGTTTTTAAGGAAATTCATTTGCTTCCTTAAATTAACTCCATCACCGAATTCATTTTAATATTTTATAAAAAATCTAAATTTTATCTAAACATCTAATTTATTTATTTTTAATTGAAAATTAAATATTGAAAATATTTTTCAAGAAATTCTCCATCATGCTAGTAGAATTTCGAGAAATATTTTTTAACCTCAAAAGTATCCAAAGGAATTCATTTACTCCCTTGAAGTGACTTTGTCGTCAAATTTATTTTAGTATTTTATGTAGAAAGTAAAAATTTTAAACTTTATTCCTATTTAATTAAATTTTTTATTTATAAAAATTGACTAAGGCCTTTAATATTGAAAATTATGGACTAAACTATCCATTTGTGTTGGTGGAATTCAATTGAAAATTTCTCACCTAGAAAATTCTTCGAAGCCACCCATTTGTGAACTTATTCGAGTTCCACCATCGGAAAGATCCTAATTAATTTTAATTAAGATAAATTATTTCTAAAATGCGAGTAAACTATTATATGGATTATTTTATTGCTAATTGATATAAGTATATATACATATGTAATTTAATTATAAAAGATTAAAAGAAATAGTTAAATTAACAAGAAAAATAAACAATAAATAAGGAAATAAATAAATAATTAGTGGAGATAAATTTATAAGAAAATATACACATATAAGTAAAAATAAAGTTTAAAGAATACTAAAATAATTACACAAAATTATTCACAAAAAAATGTAATAAGAATCTCTTTTAAAAATATATAAATATTTCACAAAAATAATATTTATAATAAGTAAATAAATCGACCAATACTGTAAGGTTGAGACCCATGTGGGTCATCAAGGATCAATGTTTGGTCCTTTTTATTTTACAACTTTTTTTTTTTTACTTTCATCATAAAGAAAAAAAATTCTCTCAACCTATTTAAACTTGCAAAATAGATTTTGAAGAACAGTTTTAGTCAAAAACTTCATTCATTCAATCGCCATATACTCCAACTTCCTAATTTTGAAAAAAAAAAACTATGATAAAAATTTTTACACAACTAAGAATGTTAAAAACAATTTTGATGTTGCAAACAATAAGAAAAACTAAAATATTTACCTAGAGAAAAGCCAAGCTTTCCTACCAAATCCAAGCTTCTCAGAACAATCTACCTAATAATTTTATCTTTACTCTCTTTTTTCCTTTTTATTTAATTTTTTTGTCCTAATCAGAATTTTGGGTCTTATTTATAGTGTACATTGGTGGACCAAGCATTAATGATGTAATCAAAAACCCTAATTTCTTTTCCAAAATTTAGAATTCAAATCCTACAATTTTAGCTATGTTAACTCCAATTTTACAATTTTTTGACAATTTGATTGTGATGAACTTTGACTAATCTTCATCTCAATTCAATCTTCATAGATTTAGTCACAAAATTGGAAATTTGCAATTTTAACTTTCTTTTCTTTTTTTTTTAAAAATAAAGATAAAAATTTCCAAGGGAATATGGGTTTTCCAAATATTGGATTATGGAACCCAAACCTAAAATCGAGTGTCTACAGCTACCCTTCTTTGTGCACTTGATGTAGAATAGGAAATGTACAAAGATGTAGACACCCGATCTTATAGCTTATTGTAGTTGTTGATATTTTGGGAAATGCCCCATCAACCAAGCATAAAAAAATTTCAAACAAAAAAAAGTCCTCCACTAAGGCTTTAACTTTTGAAAATTTGAAATAACTCTTCCACGGAGTCTTTAACTTTAAAATCTATAAAAACTCCTTCAACAACGCTTCAACTTTGAAAATTTGAAAAAAAAAAAAAAACTCCTCCACTGAGGCTTTAACTTTAAAAATTAAAAAAAAATGCCTCTACCAAGGCTTCGACTTTAAAAATTTGAAAAAAAAACTCCTCTACTGAGGCTTCAACTTTAAAACTTAACCAAACAAATTTGATATTGATGAAAAATCACTCTTAAAAATCAAATCTCTCCTTAAGATGTTATGAATGCTATGAATGGAATGCAATAAATCTGTAATGAAACACCATGATCATGAACCCAAACACTCCCAAATCATGATAACAAAAAGATTCTTAAGCTCATCATTTTGTTATTAATTCAAAAATGTCTTTATTGTCTCATCAATTCAAAAAACTGACTTGTCCCATCTGAGTCATACTATAGATTTTTATTTTCATAAATATCAACACCCCTATTTTATTGCTCCTACTCTCATCCTTTCTATCATGTAGTTTTTTATTTCCTTACCAAAGTAATGAAAGAATCTTTCAGTAACATCTCTGTTAACTTCTCTTTTATAATTTCTAACTCATCAATAACCAAAATGCATTGTACATTTCCTCTACAAGAATGCAAGAAAAGGTAAAAGGGAAAATAATGTAAATTAGGAAAAATAACTTTCTATTATTATAAGAAAAGGAAAAAAATAGAATTTAATAGAAATTCAAGTAGGTCATTTCAAAGAAAAGTACAAAGGAAAATCTAGATAAGGTAGTTAGTACTCAGATAATGAATATCTAAATGACCATGATCAGTCTAATCCATAACTTTTCATTGAAAGCTTGCTCAATTGATACCCCCAACATGTTTAAGACTAGAATTTAGCCTTTATTCTATGATCCTCAAATGATGTTGATGGTACAAACTAACTTTTTTAGGTTTTTATCTAGACACCTTTCTAGGTTTTCAACTTAGATCCCACCAATAACTTAAATCGCCCTTACGAGTTTTCAATTTAAGTTCTCTTTTTTTCTTTTTCTTATTTGCTTCTTTTTTTTCTTTTTCTTCTTTTTTGCAAGCAAAATATTTTTTTACAACATCTAAATTAATCGAGTTCGGTAATTCATCCCCATCCATTTCAATTAAATTAATGCCCCACTTGAAAAGGCCTTTTTTGCAACATATGGACCCTCCCAGTTCGCTATGCATTTCCTTCGATGATCATGTTGATACGAAAGAATTCTTTTCAAACCAATTCTCTTTTTGAAAGCTTCTAGGGCAAACTTTCTTATTATGTGCTCGCATCATTCTCTTTTGATATAGTTGGCCATGATAAAATGTCGCAAGCCTCGTTTCTTCAATGCGGTTTAGCTACTTGTATCATTCTCGTATCCATTAAGCTTTTTCCAATTTAACCTCCTTTAATACCCTTAAGGATGGTATTTCCAATTTGACTGGTAATATAGCCTCCATCTCACACACCAATAAAAATAGGATTGCCTCAATCGATATATGCACTGATATTCTATAAGCATGTAAGGCAAAAAGCAACATTTTATGCTAGTCTTTGTATGTCTAAGTCATCTTTTCCATAATTCTCTTAACATTTTTGTTAGCTGCCACTACTATTCTATTCATCTTTGGATGATATGGTGTAAAATTGTGGTGTTTAATCTTGAACTTTGTGCATACTTCTTCCATTTTTGTGTTATTCAAATTACAAGCATTATCTAAAATGATTCTCTTTAGGAGTCCATATCAACATATTATCTTTTTTGTGATGAATTTACATACAATTGTTCGCATAACGTTTGCTTAAGAGGCTGCCTCTACCCATTTCGTGAAATAGTCAATGACAACAAGAATGAACCTATGCCCATTTGATGCTTTTGGAGTGATTAGTCCTATTATATCTATGCTCCCATTAAGAAAGGCCATGGTGGTGCCAAAACAAGCAGTTCATTTAGGGGAGCATGAATTTTATTAGCATAAATCTAACAATTATGGCACTTTCGAGCGTAATCAATGAAATCACTCTCCATTTTTGACCAGGAATAACCTACCCTTATAACTTGCCTTGTCATCATATGGCCATTAAACATGTGCCGTACAAGCCCTATCACGTACTTCTTTCATTATTCTCAGTGCTTTTGTTTCATTCACACATTTGAAAAATATTTGATCTTGACTCCTTTTATATAAACATCACCATCAAGGAAAAAACCCATAACTAACTAACAAATGATTTTTTTATCATTATCTGACGCATGCTTAAGATATTGCTAATGCTTAAGATACTATAAGATATTATAGTACCATGGCTTCCTATTAACCTCTTCCTTTACCTTAGAATAGTGTGCGGGTGAGTCTTTTATAATCAACTTAATATGTTGGATGTTAACATCAGTACCCACTTGGAACATTAAAGCCAATATAGCAAAAGCATTAGTGATTTGATTTTCTTCTCAAGGGAGATGTTGAAAGCAAACCTTTTTGAATTGCTTAGCCAATCTTATTACATACTTTTGGTATGGGAACAACTTTGAATCCCTTGTCCTCCATTCTCCTTGAAGATTTTAAATAACAAAAGTTGAGTCTCTATACACATCCAACACATCAATTTTTCTATCAATCACTGCTTGTAAACCCATAATGCAAGCCTTATACTTAGCCATATTACTAGTGGAACTGAAAGTCAATCTGGCAGTGATTGGAAAATAATTCCCATCTGGGGATACCAAAATTACACCAATCCCATGCTTCAAAGCATTTGATGCTCCATCAAAATACATTTTCCATGTTTTCTCCCCATATGCTTTTTCATCTTCTTGTAGTACTACCATGAAATCTTTGTCTGGAAAGTCAAACCTCATAAGATCATAATTTCCAACTGCTCTATTAGTGAGGAATTCTGCTATTACACTTCTTTTACAGCCCTTCAAGTTACATATACTATATCATACTTAGAAAGCATGACTTGCCATCTTGCTATCTTTCCTAGCAAAGACGGCTTTTCAAAAATGTATTCCAAAAGATCCAACTTCGCCATGAGCAATGTAGTGTGGTATAACATATATTGCCTAAGCCTATGAGATGTCCAAGCTAATGCACAACACATCTTCTCTAAGGATAAATACTTAGACTCGTAATCAGTGAATTTTTTGCTCAAGTTAATAAATGGCATGCTCTTTCTGACCCTTTTCATCTGATTGTCCTTGCACACTTCCCATCGATCTTTCCCATGCTGTTAACTATAGAATCAAGGGCTTCTCTAGGACTAGCGGCACAAGAATAGGTAGATTTGACAAGTATTCTTTGATCTTCTCAAAAGATTCATGAGAATTACAATTCCATTCACCAATGTTATCTTTGTACAAAAGCTTAAAAATGGGATCACATTTAGATGTAAGTTGAGAGATGAAATGAGCAATATAATTTAGCCTTCCTAGAAAACCTCTCATCTTTTTTATGTACTAGGAAGAGACAAATTTTGTATGGCCATATCTAATCAGGATTCACCTCAATCCCTTTTTTACTAACTATGAAACCTAGTAACTTCCCAAAACTGACCCCAAATGTACACTTGGTAGGATTCAACTTAAGTTGAAATTTTTTTAGCCTTTCAAACAATTTTTAAGGTGGTCTACATGATTTTCCCCCTTATGAAAGCTTCTTGACAATTACAATTCCATTCACCTATGTTATCTTTGTGAAAAAGCTTAAAAATGGGATCATATTTAGATGTAAGTTAAGAGATGAAATGAGTAATCTAATTTAGCCTTCCTAGAAAACCTCTCATCTTTTTTTATGTATTAGGAGAAGACAAATTTTCTATGGCTCGTATCTTATCAGGATCCACCTCAATCCCTTTTTACTGACAATGAAACCCAGTAACTTCCCAGAACTAACACCAAACATATAATTGGCAAGATTCAACTTAATTTAAAATTTTTTCAGCCTTTCAAATAATTTTTTGAGGTGGTCTATGTGATTTTCCCCTTACTAGACTTTGTTATCATATCATTAACATAAACCTTAATTTCTTTATGCATCATATCATGGAATAGTTTCACCACCGCCCTTTGATAAATAGCTCTAGCTTTTTTTAGTCCAAAAGGCATGACTGTATAGCAAAATATTCCCCACATGGTCACAAAGGTAGTTTTCTCTTTGTCTTTAGAAGCCATCCTAATCTGATTATAACTTGAGCAACCATCCATGAAAGAAAATAAAGAATATCTTACAATGTTATCTATAAGAGTATCAATATGAGGTCAAGGAAAATTATCCTTTAGGATTGCCTTATTTAGGTCCCGATAATTCATGCACATTCGTACTTTCCATCTTTTTTAGGTACTGAGACTATATTGGCTACCCATTCAAGATATCTGGCTACTTCTAGAAATCCTGCATCAAATTGCTTCTTAAACTCTTTTTTGATTTTCAACATCATCTCCGGTTTCATGCGTCTCATCTTATGTTGCACTAATTTGCATTCTGGCTTTAGAGGCAACTTATGCTCTACAATTTCAGTACTTAAACCTGGCATATCTTAATAAGGCAATGCGAATACATCCATATATTCTTAAAGCAATTCTTCAAGCCTTTCCCTATCATCATATAAGAGTGATGTCCCCACTTTAACCTCTTTTTTATTTTCTTTATCACCTAGATTAACCAGTTCCATAAGTTCTTGATAAAGTTCTAGGGACTTCTCCTTTTGCTCTACTAGCCTTAACAAATCAGGTGATAAGGTGTCAAGACTTCTTTATTATCAATTTCACCAACATGAACAGAGTTTTCAAAGTCAAATCTTAAATTATCATTATCATGATCGCTTATATGTTTATAGTTTATAGACTTAAAAATGGTTGAAAAGATGTATATTGGTATGTATGCAATATGAAAATGAAATGAAATGGGATGAAAAAAAATGTACTAAAATGCATTTCATTTATTATTGAAATTGAAAATGACAAAAGTAAATAAGCCCATACCTAAAAAATTTCAATAATGTTATTGGGCATGAATCATTAAGGAATAGATTATTAAATTAATTTGGTAAAGGTTCAAGAATAATAGGCAATTTTATTATCTTCCAATTCTTAAGTTCAATGCCTGAAAATGTCAAATACACCAAGGGATCTTCTTGTTGACTTCTATTCTCCACCATATGAATTGATAAGTCCAAAAAGAGCTTTATCTATTTCCTCAATTGGTGTTTCCTTTAAAGTATTTAGGTTGATAAATTCGTATGAATGAAAAATGTGCTACAAGTAAGGCATGATCCATCCATTAGATTCTTACGTATAGCTCATGCAATGAGCCATTCCTTCTTTTTTTTTATTCTCCATCATCTCTCCTCTCTCTTCTCATGTTAATCTATATCCTAATCCAAAACTTCCTTTATTCACCGAT
Organism: Adansonia gregorii; assembly: GCA_038382025.1. Lineage (NCBI taxonomy): Eukaryota > Viridiplantae > Streptophyta > Magnoliopsida > Malvales > Malvaceae > Adansonia > Adansonia gregorii. Next base: position 17,007,244 of record JBBYHO010000003.1, on the reverse strand, counting down.
ATGATTGGTAAGTTTCTGATTCCTTGTAAATCCTTTCCTAATCTAGCTCCCACTCGCCAACCTTTCTTGACAGTTTGATTAAACAACATCTGAGCTATTTTAGGCAAGCGCACTGCTTTAAAGCCTTTACCCACATATGTTGCATTAACAAAACTCAAATGACCTAAAAGAGCATTCCAAGGCTTCTTCAATAGCTTTCACATATAGGATTGGGGATAGCTAAGTGACTAGTAAATTTTTTCTCCAGACATAAACTTGTTTATTATCCACCACAAATTTGACTTTTTGATGCAATGATGAAGGGACAACCCCAGCATTATGAATCCATGGCCTTCCTAATAAAAAACTATAAGCTGGTGAAATGTCCATCACTTGAAAGTTGACATTAAAAGTGCAAGGACCAACTATAAAAGGATCTCGATATCACTTACCACCTCTATACGAGTTCCATCAAAAGCCTTAACCATTATATTACTAGCCTTTATGTAGGATACGTCCACAGGGAGCTTGGTTAGTGTACTTATAGGCATGACATTTTATCGAAGATCCATTATCAATGAGCACCTTCGCCATACTGTGGGTCTTACACCTTATTGTGATATGCAAGGCTTTAGTCCTACTTTATCCATCTGGGGGTATCTCATCATCATTGAAAGTTATATAGCTAGAGGTCACTAAACTCTCAGCACTTTGGCTCACAGTTTTAATAGAGATGTCGTGAGCGACATAAACATGATTTAGTTCTTTGGCTCATAATTTTAATAGATATGTCATGAGTGACATAAGCATGATTTAGTACTTTTATCAATGCATTTTTATGAGGCTCAGAATTCAACAACGATAATAACATAGTGATATGTGCTGGCATCTTATTTAATTATTTTACTATACTATACTCGCTGTGCTTAATCAGCTATAAAAACTCACAAGCTTTTTTTTCTGTCATAGGTTTTTGGTATTCCAAATCAAAGGTCTTTATTGGGTCTTTCTCATTTCCTAATTTTTTTTCTTTCCTCTTTAATTCTTTTTTTCACCTTTTTTTAATATCTAGAGAGAGTAGCATCACCTACTCCTAGTTATTCCCTTTATGCTAATTATTTATGCCAAATGTGTAAAGTAACTTAATCATGGCTCAACAGTTATGGTTACAACTTTGTAATCATACTTCCATGGTATAGCTTTGTTATCCAAATAAGGGAATGGACTCAAACATTAAAAGTGAAGACAGGCTTATTAATTGGAGCCGATTTTGACTTTTCATCATAATAAAATATCACTAGCTTGACCTTAATAGATAACCTTGATGATGCTTCTTTATCAATAACATTTATCTCATTATTCTTATGATCTTTCAAGAACTCTATTTGGAGTGAATCCATCATCCATTGTACCTCTTGCTAAAAATTAATGTACTCTTGAATCAAATGACCTACGGCCTCCATATGGTACTTGTAGGTTTTAAAGGGATCATATGTCCCGTGATAAGTACTTAAATTTGCTAGCACAGGGCAAATCATATTAGCTTTGACTAAAATGTAAAAGATTCAACTCAAAGGGATTGTGATATCCTTCACCTTTCTTTAAGAATTCTTCCCTTCTCATTTTCTAAGGTGTTAACTACAGGTCTAGCATGATTAGGCAAAGGATTGCCATTGACATTTGGCTTTTTTTTCTTTTTAAAATTTATTAACATGGTTTTAAATAGCCTTGCACCTTATACCTCACTACAGTGCAATCCCCAATAGAATGTCCAGCATTTCTTGCATGGTAATCACATTAAGCACTGGGATTGTACCATCTAAGGTATGGAGGTTTCATGGGTTAAAGTTACACATGTGCAATTAAATGATTCTTAATGAGATCTGAGAGTAATTAAGTATTGGTTATAGGGATAGGGTCAATGCACATTTTTCTTGATATGGTCATGGTGCTCTTTAGTTATTTGGTAATTGGGTCAGTTGGCTGATTGAATCACGAGTCTTGTTAGTGGGATAGGTACTCGAGGGCAAAAAGTTAGTTGAAAAGTGGGTGATGGTGTAGGCGAATAGGTATAGGCAATGTTGTTTGAACTTAGATAATAGGTTTAGTGGATAGGATATGGACTATAAGCTGTAAATCCTCCATGTGGTCCTCAATAAATAACTGCTTATACCTCAAATTCCTTTTCCTAGTGACTCTTCCCTTTTTTATCCTAGATGAATCTCCAACCTCTAATTTCCTACTTTTTGATAGTATTTTTTATAATTTCCCCTATGACCACCATATTTGCGAAGTTTTTTGTAGCATTCCATATCATTTTTTTCATACTAAGAAGCTCTAAGAGTACTAATAAACATCATGTTATTTTTTTTCTTAGTAAGAAATGGTTGTACTTGTGCAGCTAGGTCTCACCACCTTTGAACATACTTTTTGAAACTTTCCATTAGCTTCTTTTCTATTGCTTGTAATGGTATTCTATTAGGAGCCATGTCCACAATATGTTTATATTATAACATAAATGCCTAGCCAATTTTTTCCATAAACAGATGCGGTTTTTGTCCAATTGTACATACCATTTGGTAGCCTAGCTTGTAAGACTATCTTGGAAGACATGAATAAGCAACTTATCATCATTTGCATGAGCTACCATCTTCTTACAGTACATTGTAACATGTGTCATAAGACAAGTAGTGCCATTATATTTCTCAAAGTATGGAGTCTTGAACTTTGGTGGGATTATAATATCGAGCACAAGACAAAGTCCTGCAGCATCTATGGATCCAAAAAAATCCATTCCTTCCATAGTTAAAAGATTTCTTCTAGAAGACTTAATTTTTTGGACCCAAAGTCATTTTTTCTTCATTTTCATTGAGTTCAAACAGACTTTATTCCTTTGGGTCATCTAAGTTAGGGACTAGAATTAAGTCATTTGTCTTTGGCCCATCATAGAGATAGTAACCTCTGGCATTTTAAGATGTATAGCAGGGATTTCCTTACTAACCAACTCATACATAAGATTTTGGTTTGTCTTTTTCATCGAGTCTTCGTCCATTTTTCCTTTCTTCTTATTCATTTCCTTCATCATTTCCATCAACTGAGCTAGCTACTCTCTCATTTCCTCTTGGGCTTTCTCTATTCTCTCAATCATATTGGATTGTTCTTCAACCATGATTCTTACACTAATCAGGTGCCGTAATGGTGTAAAGCAAATTGCTCTATGAATTTTAGTCGATAAGCTATCCTTGAACCTTTTTATTACCAAAATATTAAGAAGTTAGGGTATCATGCATTTAAGTCAATTATCACATAGTTATTAATATGAATGCATGAATGAGTTATGCAAAAAAAGAAAATATTTGCCACATAACAATTATTGATAAGAAAGAAACTTTATTATTATTCTTAATAACATCCATGAAAATAAAGCCTAACATCTATGGCCTCTAAACAAACTTCATTATCTGCCTACAATGATTCTGAGTCTTTTCTAAGAGTTCAAATAATTTTTGGCCATGAGGTTGAATAGATGCACACTCGCCTTCAACTCATTGATCTGATCATACGTTTCTTCCACTTTTTGGGCATTAATGCAAATCTGGTCAAATAAATGCCTAAGATGTAGTTCTCTTCTCAAACTCATGTCTTGTGCTTGTTCATATTTTGTTTCTCACTTTTCAAGTCTAACGATCAACTTTTGACACCTTTCCTCCCATCTCATACATTTTATGTATGCTTTCTTATTTCGACCCTCATGTACTCGAGCTCTAAAGACTTTTGAGTAGCCACATCATCAAATTCTTTAAATGCAATCTTTCATATTTCACAATCTTGGTTCAGCTTTTGAATTCTCTTATTTTGCTCAAATTGACTTTATTCTAGCTTTTTGATCTTCTTTCATAAGTTTTTGTGTTCTTACTATACCTTATATTTCTCTTCTTGTAGCTTTCTCTTAGCCAGTTCTATTCTTATCATGGGTTCAGGAGGTATAACCTAGATCAAATGACTAACGTTGCCTTCAAGAAGTAACACTATGTCCTTAGCTCATTTCATATGCCACACCGAATATTTAGGGGACATATTATTCCTAAATTTCCCTCCCTTCACTCGAATTGTTTTCTTCTAAGCTTTGATGATAGCTTCATTCTTTCCTAAAGCCCCTTTATCTATGGAAGCAAAGTCCATCGGATTAAGCCCATAAGTTATTAGGATAAATTGCTCATAGCTTGCTTGCCTTCAAACCATAATTGGTAACTAATAAATCCCCATAAACCTAAAAGTGAAACCCAAGGCCAATCCCTAGATTGGAGTAAAGTCTGATCATGACACATCCTAAGAGCCTTCCATACCACATCTTGACTTGTCAACCTTCTTTAAAATGCTACCTATTTAATTTTTGGTTTAGGTATGGCCAAGTCCTATCATGAAACTCCTTGATGCGAACATTAATAGTGAAAAATGGTCTGCAAAATCTATTTTCCTCGCACTTGAAGTGGCTCATCATCCAAATGTGCAACAATTATGCACATCCATTAAATCGTGCTTCCTTATTTTTTGCAATGATTCAAGGACTTGATTGTTTTTGCTAAAATGGTTGGTGCTGTATTTATTTAGTGTTCGACTTGATCAATGAAGTCTATGATTGTAATCTCCATATAACCCAAAACCTTGGAAAATATGACCATTCCATAAATAGCCAAAACCATCATGATCATGCCCTTCTCTTTTTCAGGATTTTTAGTGATATAATCTCGAAGAAAACTCTAAGGAATCCAAGTATTTCCTCTTTTTTGTTTTTTAATGACCTCTATTTTATTAATCCCCATCATTTCAGCAAGCTTCCAATGGTAACCAATCTTGTTTTTTTGAAATATCTTATCACGGTTTAGAGTTTGAAGGTGTAATAGTTCTGAATATTCCTTAATAATTGGGACCATAGTTACCTCATTTAATACAAAGCACCTGTATAAAGGATCCCAAAATTAAACTATGGCCCTTATCAAATTATTATCCATTTTGATCAAAAAAATGTAATGCTATGTCCCTATATTTTACCCAAAAAGTTTTTTGCTTAGATGAACTCCATGATCCCTAAATATTCATTAGATCAGTTAGGTCATTTGATGCAAGATTAAGATGGACTTTTTTTGGGAGAGATGAGGCATATCCTGGCAATAAACAAACACCTTCTACTAGCTGAGTCACATTTGGTCTAGCATTCAAATCATCTGAGGACTTGAACTTGGTAGATTAAGACGTTGGTAGGCTTGGCATGGATGTTACTTGAACGTTTTTTTTACAAAAAAAAAAATAGTTATGTAGCAAGATATTCTAATGATGTCATAATGATGTGAGTGCATGAAAAGGAAAAAAAAGTAAAGTAAAATGGTTAGAAAAATATAAAAATAATAATAAAAGCATAAGCATAAAAAATATACATCTTGAAAAATGAGAGATATGCTCCTTCATGTGTCCTATCTTGGGTTATTTCTATACAAAAGGTTTAGCATGGCACTATCTTAAAGTTGGCTTCTTAAGTGTTATTTACATGCTAGGTTAGGATATTTGATGAGTCTAAAAAGGTCCCCAAATTGTTCCTTACATCACCCATGAAGGATGAGCAAGGTACCCCGATCCTCACCCATTATAGGCTTCAATCGAAAAGGGTTTATTTGAGTCAGAGTATTTCCCTAGCAACTAAAGAGGTTATTACTTCACAAAAACTTTGGTACTCTACACCCTGAGAGTGTTTCGCTAGCCCATACGAAGGTTGACACCTTATGAGAGCGTAGTTACTTTACCCTCTCCTAAAAGGATAAGCCTAGGTCTAGGGCTTTATGATATGATTTGTGTAATGTGTATGAAGGAACAATTCAAATCGTTAACAATTTCATGTGTAGTGAAGCAAAGAATAAACATTAGCAAGGCAACAATGTAATAAAAATTAACAAATAAACATAAACAAGTGATCATTTTAAAACCAACTATGATGACCTATAGTATCATAAGGCTAACTATGGTTTGACTATTTAACATTCCCAGTGGAGTCGCCAAGCAATCATAATGTGCCAAACACGAATTTAGCATGCTAGACATAGAAGATGAGAATCGCCACTAACTTTTTTAAAGCTGTGGTTAGATCACCTATATTAATCTATTCTTTTTAAGGTTATCCTAATCTTGACTAAAACACCCTAAAAGAATAGGTTCTGGTCTATGTTTAGAACTAGATTCAAGAGTTTAGTTACGTGTGGGGAAGGATCGACACCCCCGCAACACCTATCATAAACACAATACCTAGCTAGCCTAATGTTGAACTAAAGGTCCTATGGTCTAAAAGGTCTTGCTTTATTAACCAAATATTTAAGTATTGAAAATATTTTTTTTAAGGAATTCTCTATTATGCTGGTGGAATGCTCGAGAAACATTTTCTCACCTTAAGAGTTATTAAGGAAATCCATTTGCTTTCTTAAATTAACTCCATCGTCGGATTCATTTTAATATTTTATGAAAATAAAAAATCTAAGTTTTATCTAAACACATAATTTATTTATATTTAATCATAAATTAAATATTGAAAATTATCGACTAAACTCTCCATCATGCTGGTGAAATTTAATCAAAATTTTCTTAACTAGGAAATTCTTAGAAGTCAACCATTTGTGACTTATTCAAGTTCCATTATCAAAAATATCCTAATTAATTTTAATTAAGATAAATTATTTCTAAAATGCGAATAAACTATTATATGGATTTTTTTATTACTCATTGATATAAGTATATATATATATATGCAATTTAATTATAAAATATTAAAAGAAATAATTAAATGAACAAGAAAAATAAACAATAAATAAGGAAATAAATAAATAATTAGTGTAGATAAATTTATAAAAAAATACGCGTATAAATAAAAATAAAGTTACTAAAATAATTACACAAAATTATTCATAAGAATCTTTTTTTAAAAGTATATATATTTGAAAAAATAATATTTATAATAAGTAAATAAATCAATCAATACTTTACAGTTGAGACCCACGTGGGTCATCAGGGATCAAAGTTAGGTCCCTTTTATTTTACAACTTTTTTTTTTACCTTTATCATGAAGAAAAAAAAATGCTTTCAAACTATTTAAACTTGCAAAACAGATTTTAAAGAATTGTTTTAGTCGAAAATTTCATTCAATCGCCATAAACTTCTAACTTTCCAATTTTTTGAAAAAAAACTATGATAAAATTTTTTATAAAACTAAGAATATTAAAAATAGTTTTGATGCTGCAAACAATAAGAAAAACAAAATCAAAGAAAAACTAAAATATTTGCCTAGAGAAAAGCCAAGCTTTCCTTCTAAATCCAAGCTTCTCAAAACAAACTATCCAATAATTTTTTCTTTTCTCTCTTTTTTGCAATTTGTTTTTTGTTTTTTTGTGTCCTAATCAATTCTTAGGTCCTATTTATAGGGGAGATTGATGGACCAAGCATTAATGACAGAATCAAAAATGCTAATTCCCTTTCTAAAATTTAGAATTCAAATCCCATAATTTTTTATATGTGAATTTGGTAATTTGATTTTCATAATCTTTGACCAATCTTCATCCTAATTCAATTTTGACAGATTTAGTCATAGAATTGGAAATTTCTATTTTTAACTTTCTTTTATTTTTTTTAGAAACAAAGATAAAAATTTTAAAGGGATATGGGGTTTCCAAATATTGGATTATGGAACCCAAACCTAAAATTGGGTGTCTACAATGATGATGGACTCTTCAATTTTAATTAAATATTTTTCAAAATCAGTAAGGCAATGTTTCAAGTTAGGGCCTTCAAATGCCTAATCCAAAATGCTTTTTTCAAATTAAACTTTAAAAATCATTTAACAAAACTCTATGCTTTGCCTCCTTTTAAGCTGGGAGCACAATAAACTCTAAATTTGTAAAACCTAAGTTACCTACTTCAAAATTTTTATTCAAGCATTTAGGGATTATAGTTGAATTTTGACAATCATAGCTAAAAATAAAACCTAAGATAATACATGGCTAGATGGTACGGATTAAGGGTGTCATTACGTGCTAATCCTTCATCGTGCATAATCGACTCTCAAAGCCAATTACCTACATTGGTTTCACATAGATCCTAAAATCATTCTTTTCAAAAAAAGTTTTCAAAGTTTCAAGGGATTGGTTATAATAAGTGTTTCATCACACCTACCCCAAATGATTGGTGGCAACTTTAATTTTCTCAGTTACTTTTCAATAGCCATATGAGAATAGTTGAACTAGTGATTCTTTTTTATGATAACCTTAATCTTAAACTGAGAAACGTTTCTCTAACCATTTTTAAGTCCAATACGATATCCTTATTTTTTAAGGGCACATCGTACACCTTTAGGAAATTAAAACTTTAAATATAAAAATTGAGAAATTCAATCAAAGAACTTGAAATGCAAGTTAATAAATGAAGAAAAAAATTAAATGAGTAGGGATAAAAAATCAAACATTATAATTTATAGAGGTTCAACCTCATGCCTACGTCCTCTCCGTTAGCCTCATTTCCCAAAAAGTTGCCTAATTCACTAACTTGAATTCTTAACTTTCAAAGACAATAAATAACCTTTAGACTCTTTAGGTTTTAAAGATTTAGATAGCAACCTCTTATCTTTTCAAAACCAAGATATAGCCTTCCACTTTTCAAGGATTAAGTAAAAACCTCTTTTTTTTTACAAAAGGTGTTTAGGTGTAAGGAAAGAAAACCTCTAAAAGGCTAGGCCTTTACAAAATGTGGGCTCAAAGAATAAGATATACAATGATGGAGATATAAAAAATAAGAATGATATGAAATAGAGCTTAGACAAAGGTTGAACTACTTGAAACCTTTGATAGATAAGTGTTATAGCTTTACTCTTTCTCTCTAGATGCCTATTGCATTTAGAGGTGTTAAAAGTCCCTTTTATAGCTTGGGAATGAATTATGATAGAAAGTGTTTAGGATGGAACAAAGCTGTTGGATGGTTGAAAATCTTGTTTTTCCATTCTTTCTTGCATTAAATTATTGATATTTTTAACTTATGTATTAATACTTACCTTTGTAACTCCTAAAAATATGATCATTAGAAGGTGAGGTATCAATACTTTTTCTTGAATTATCGATACTTTATCTTTAAGTGTGGTTACTTTATTAACCCTTCAAAAACCACTAGCTACTAGAAAATTGGTATCGATGTAAGTATCAATACTTGATTTACAAAACATTACAAAAAAGTCTTCTTTACTTTCTAAAAGATCTTTATTGCTTTTAAGAATGAGTTATACTATGTATTCATTTAAGAACCTATAATTTTAAGAAAAGTAAGGAGTCCAAAATATTTTAGCATTTTCAAAATAATTTAAGGAAGAATACTAGAAACATTTATACATAAGCTAATTAAGCTTAAGTTTATGATTTATCAAAACCAAGATTAATTCAAAGCTAATATAGCTAGCATAGACTAAATCAAGCATTGTAGAGTTGAAACATCAAATATTGCTTGCTCTAGCTGTATACTATAATTATGAGATATGACAAATGGTTGTAAAACCTATATTATTTAATTGAGAATTCATAAAAAAGATGTAAATGACATAGCTGATGGATTTACTTCCAAGTCATATCCAAACCAAGTTTCAAGTTCAAAAGTTCATTTATGGACTGAAACAAGTATTACAGAAGTGGAACATCAAATTCAAGCCAGCAATTAAAGAATTTGGGTTCAAAAAAAAATCTTGATGATCCATGATTTTTTAAAAAGGAAAACAAGCAAGCCATTACTTTCCTTGTACTATATATTGATGAAAAATTGCTCATAGGAAACAACATACAAATGTTACAAGCCAATAAGGTCTAGTTGTCCAAAAAATTTTCATTAAAGGATTTAGCAGAAGCAATATATATTTTGGGAATTAAAATCTATAGAGAAATATCGAAACAATTACTTGGCATATCCCAATCCTTTTTATATAGGCAAGGTCCAATAAAAGTTTAGCATGGAAAACTCTAAAAGAAAAAACCTGCCTATGGTACACGATAGACATTACTCAAGAAAGATGTTTCCTAAGAAATTAAATGACAGGGCAAGAATGGATAAGATTTCATATGCTTTGGAGATAGGGTTTATCATGTATGCCATGTTGTGTAATAAATGAAATGTATCATACCTCTTAGCGTCACAAGCAAATACTAAAGCAACCTAGGTGAAATTCATTGGGCTACTATAAAGAATATCCTTAAGTACGTGCGAAGAACTAAGGATATCTTTTCGATTTTTGAAAGGTTGAACTTCTTGTCAAAGGTTACACTGATGCTATCTTTTAATTAAATTGGGATGATAGCAAATCAAAAGGTAGTTATATATTTACCTTAAATGGTGGTGCAATTAATTGTAAAAGTTCTAAGCAAGAAATGATTGCAAACTCAACTACTGAAGCCAAATACATCTTTGTGTGAGAGGCTACAAAAAAAATCTATTTAGATGAAGAAGTTCATTTCCAAACTTAGTGTGGTTCCTACCATTATTGATCCAATACCTCTTATTATGATAACAATAGAGCCATAGCCCAAGCTAAGGAAACATGGTATCAACTTAAGTCCAAACCTCTGTTGTGACAATATTATATCCTTAGAGATTTTATTAAGAAAAATGATATTATTATGGAATGAGTCCCCACAGAAGACAACTTAGTTGACCCTTCCATTAAAGTTGTCTTAAGAGAAACATAACCATCATATGGAAGGAACAGAGTTTAGATATATGGGTGATTTAATGCTAATGGGAGAATATTAATGCAAGCCTTAGAAGCCTATCAGATTTGCTTCTAATGCACTAGCTTTTAGTTATTTGATGTTACATACATTATATTTTATTTAATATAAATGAGGTATTTCTAAATCCATATGTCACATATAGTTGCTATTAATGACTTTTAAAGATAAAGCCTATGAAGTGTATTGGCCTTGCAAAGGAATTGTAAAGGATTACAATTGTGAGATCCTTAAGCCGTGTTTCTAAAATCATTTATGCTCACTGTATTATTAAGTCAAAGTATTGATAATGCACAAGGACTGGCATATGTTAAGCCTCTATGCATATGATGTATGCAACTAATCTTAAGAATTAAAATATAGTGATACTTTGGGATAATAAATAGGGCTTACTATTAAAACAAGTTCACTAAATATGACCTATTATGAGAGTTCCATTTGATATTTTACTCAAGTGTTTATGAAAATACTTTCATGTTCAATAATGTAAATAATTTTTAGACCTGCAGCACCAGGTCACCTTGTATGTGGATTCTTATACTTAAAGATCTTCACGAATGGGTCCATAAGGATGAATGCCTATAGTAGGGTGATTATGGGTATGACATGAAGCATACTTAAAGTAAATGAGTGGTTGAAGAAGTATTCATCACCCCAAGTGATATAAAAGGACATATCTCATTTGTTCCTAACACGTGTAAACTTAGAAGTCTTTGGCTAAGGCAATATTGATTATGGAGTTAATACATAAACGTTGCAATACTAACATGGAAAAAGCTATAAGTGGACATTAAACCTTGCTCTTGCTTAATTCAAGATATGATGGAAACATTAAATTACACTAACATACTTTACATTGAAAGGCTTGTTAAACTATAATGACTTTCTTAGCATTTAAGTGGATACGAAGCATTACTAGATGTTGTTATTAGTTTACAGATATAAATGATCTTAACCAAATTACTTAAGTTTATTACCAACTTATTAGAGACCTAACAAGTCATATAGATAAAAGTGATTCTGTGGAATTAAAATAAGACCAGGTTAAATTGCCTAACATGGATATTAATTCTTATACCTGATTGAAATGTTTAATGATGGGAAAAGTTAAAGTGCAATTAGGCTAACAAAGCTTATATGTACCAACTTTAGGTATAAATACCTAAGTCATTTCCATCCTTTGCTATGTCTTTAGTCTTCTGCATCATTTTTGTAATTTGGAGAATGATTCTTCTCTTTTCAGACTTTGTTATTCAAGTAAGATTAAATGCTAAAGAAGGTTTGTGAAACCTAAACTGTTAGCATAGTTCCTAGCAAGACAAGGTTTCCCTTTGCATAGGTTTCTTGAGTCACCTGTGTTGATGCTGTTGAAGGCCAAACACTTGGATGCCTTTGGTTTATGATAATTAGGCTCAATGCTTAAAAACTAGTAGACATCTAGATTTGGCTAAAGGAATCGACAATCCCTTAGATGAGGTCCTTTTTGCATATTCGATATTTTCACAATTCTTTCCTTTGCTTGATCAATCAAAACTTCCAAGTTAATCCAAATTATGAATTCCATTAATATTCATCATCATTTTTGTTTTACATGCATAGTATGTCTTTAATTGATTTTTTTATGAATGTTTTAAATTCAAGATACCTATAGAAATTAGGTATGCTTTTAGCTTATTATTTTGTTTGACATAGTTGTTTTATTTTAATTGTAAGCTAAAGTAAAATATTGTTAACAAATGATTCTTCAATTTGCTATACGCCATTGAAAAGAAAAAGTATGAAATCGATTAACAAAATTACTAACTCAATCAAGTGTATATATTTTAGCTAAATGGTAATCTTTTCCTTTCTAGAGGGTGTGTACCAAATAAGAGAGAAAAATATAAATATTGGTTTCCAAGGAATGAACATTCTTGATCACATGACAAATAAATTCACAAATTTCAGCCATTTCTAACAATCTCTTAGTTAAACAGTGCCTTCCCAAAACTATTGAGAAGGTAAAAAAATCTTAGTTCTAATTCCTAGAAAAATTCATTAGTTATGTTAGGAATTGATATTAACTAAGCAAGGCAAGATAAACAGTTAAAAACACTAGAACTCAACAACAAAACTCCAAAAAAGATGATGTAAATGATTAGTATTGACGCTAGCCTACATTAGGAAAGCTTTTTTTTTCTAGATTGGTCTTATTATGCTATAGTAGCCAATGGTGCAGGCCTATAGCATGCTCTCGTTGCAGCACAAAGAATATCTTCAAGCTATAGAATTCAAAAAGGTGGAAAATTTAATTATAGTCTATACAATGGTAATCATATAAATATAACATCTGTTCAGCCATTAATCTCGGTGGGTTATGAAAAGGTTGATTAGGAAAAAGAGAGGGAGAATGGGGAATGGAATAAAGGATTGTAGTTGTCAGATGCCTCACTAGACATGGCAATATTAGACACGACACACATATGACACGCTTTAATCGTGTATGGGTTTTATATAATCATGTTTCATGTCATAATCATGTCAACATGTTAATGAAACAAAATTTTTGTGTCAAAAATGTATACAATACACATAACATGCATAAGGCGCGATTAAGATACGATTAATTAATCGTGCCACAAATGTGTAAACATGTCAACATGTATCCATTTACACAAAACAAGATTAATTAATTATATCTTAACTGTATAAATGTGTCGATACGCTTTGCTAATATGCTTAAAACAGAATAATTTAACCTGCTATAGATAGATAAACACATTTAAATTAGCATGTTTACATAAAAACTATTAATTTTCAATAAAATTATATAATGTACATAATCTATGAACCTTATTTTTAAAACTTTAATTAAAAGCCCTATTTAATATATAAAAATTATTTAAAGCATTTAATTAATATCCATTTCACTTTAGTTATTAATATAATACAATTGTTACAATAAAAGATACGTAGATCAAATTTCATTTTTTTTCTTATAATTTTCAATATATTATCATTATAAATAATTACTCCAATATAATATGTAATTCCAATGTTATATAATAGAAAAGTTAATTTCTTCTTATCATTTTCAATATATTGTCATTATAGATAATTACTTAAATTTAGTATAGGCAATTCCAATATTATATAATAGAAAAAGTCAATTTAATAAGTATAAATAATAAATCATCACCTTGTAAATTAATTAAGTTGTAAATTGAAAAAAATAATTACTTTAAAAGCTTGTGACTTCAACCCTTGAAATATGAATTCGAAGTGAACTAATTAAAGTATGGCTCAATCTTATTAATTAATAGTAATATAGGTTTATACTAAGCTAGTAGCTTATTATTACTAGTAGTAAGTGCTAAATAGTAAATTAGTTACTTGGAAATAGAAAGTATTACTTAATATTAATAAGCTATTACATTTATTTTAGTAAATTTTTATATATTTTATAATTATTTTTAGAAGTTTTTATTCTTTATTGAGTAATTTGGGTAAGTCTTGAATGAGTTCCTCAAGAGCGTGATGCAAAAATACTAATTTTTTTGATATCTCCGACCTATATGTCTTGGTTGATTTTAGTCATTCAATAAAAAAAATTTTGATGAATAACTAATTCTTTACTTTGGTTACTCTTTTCTAATCTATGCTAACTAAATTAAATGCTTAATTAAAACTTTGTTTTTTAGATTTTCAGACAGCCAATATAATTTTAGTATAAATATTTTTTTCTTAAAAACATACAAACTACACTTATCTTTTTAATTTTAAAATAAAAATAAAAATTTAATTACTTTCATTATGTACCAAATAAAACAACTATTTAATTAAAATTATACTTCAAACGCTATTTTTTATTATTTTAGATATTAATATATTATATTATAATATAACAATATAAATAATAAATCAGATAAACAATTTTCTCATCCACATATTCTTAACCCAACCAAAGCCCATATAGATCAGTGTCTTAACACTGCAAAGTTAAAGTTGATATTTAAATGGTTAATAGACTAGCAAAGCTACGGGATAAACAACAAAATAACCAAAAAAAAAAAATAGCAATTCCATTTTCTCTAGACATCTCTCTCACTCTCGGTCGATTGAGACCCAACCCTAATTTCTGAAATAGGTAGTAGTCAACCAATCAGCTTGAAAAAAGAGAAAAAATAGCTTTAAATTCTCAGGTATTTTTTTTATTATTTAGGGTTTATCTTCAAAATTACGGGAAAGACGATATCTTGGGGTTTGGAGAAAATGAATCTTTGTTCTCTCGTTTTCTTAAATGTCTATGCTTCAAAGATATTTTTATACAAATTTCTTAAGTGTCCGCTTCCTTCGATATTTTTGTCTTCTATTTTTGCAAAATTTGGTTTTTTTAGAGAGATCTCTAAGACCGTATTTTTTTGTTGCTAGGGTCTGCGATTTTTCATATGAAGCTCTAAATTCAATTCCGTTTTTTTTAATTAAGCTATATGCAAATTCATGTGCAATTTTGTTTCAAATATATATATATATATCTATAAAAAATCCAATCCACCAACAAAAAAGTTTGTGTAATTCATGTCATAATTGTATTTTTGAATTATTCTTGTTATTCGTGTCATAATAATGTCATATCGTATTTATATAGATTAAATTTTAGTTGTGTTTTGCTGCATTAAATTTAAACATATCAATTTTAAATGTGTTAATCGTGTCTTGTCGTATGTAACACGGATAAAATTTGTATCATATTCGTGTTTCAAAGTTTGACATTATTAATTTTTCACATCGTATTCATGTTTCAAATAATCGTATCAAGTTAAAAATGAAACACAACACAAAACACGACACGATGACATAAATTGCCAGGTCCCACTTCACTAGAAGCTCATACAACTAATCAAAATAGAAACATATGTAGAGATGGGATCACCTGTGGCATAGCCATTCTCAAGATTTGCTACATATGACATGGAAATATTAGCTCTAGCCAATCTATCAACCAGGGCATCAAGATCAATGCAAAACACACCTCCACAACGGTGCCTAAATATTTGGAAAGCAGAATCTGAATGATTAGAGAGAAAAGAACTGGCAACAAATTTCAACACCAACACCATGCTGTGGCAATGCATCTTTAGCTTTTATGAGTATATTGGTTTCTTTGACTGAGGCATTAATTGTGGATCCATTTAATGGCCTAATATAATGCAAATTAGAACCTGTATTTAACAAATATCAGTCACCGCACTTAGCAAAATAATCAAATCAACTTTTAAGGATTTGCACTTCTTTGTGTTATAACTTACTTTAGCATCAATTTCATCGTTGTCCAGTATCTTAGTTGCCTGAATAACAAACGATCATTTAATTGATAACTTCATAAGCCAACCTATAAGTATTTTATAACCCAATTTTAAAAAAATACAAAGAAAGTGAGAAGAAAAAAAATTAATAAAAGAGAACTAAGGACTGCAATGTAACATTCTATTATTATCATTCACTCCCATATTTAACTCTTTCAATTGGAAAGACCTAAGCCACACCATATATTAGGCATTTCGTGAGCCCACAGATAAAAAGATATTCTAACTAAAAACAGGAGCCTGTAATACACAAGACAAATGAAGAATCCACCAAAGTCACCATTAGCAATGAAAACCATCAAGTGTCAAGCTAAAATCACTAGACACTGCCCACGGCCGTTAATTAAAAAATCAATCCTTTTTCACATGACATTAGACATCAGTTTTACTTTAGATTATTCTTTTATCTCTCATTTGTAGAATCTTCTGCAATTGTATTTACATCTAGCTAAAATGATTAGGCAGTAGTAAACTGTAAGAGATATTGCATAAGAAAAAATATCTTAACTGGCATTATAACATTACCTTTTCTTTCCTTCTCTCTCTATCTATTAAAGTAAACAATTTTAAGGTAAATTTAATGCTACTAATATGCAGCATCATGAGATATGAGTTACAGCAATACCACTGGCTGCTGAAGCGTCAACAATAGTAACAATAACAATCTCGTGAGTTAGCGCAATTGGACAACAAAAATTAGAATCAAGAACTTTATTAACAGTAGGGAATGATTCACCATAGCTGAAGAAGAAAGCTTATAAGAAAGTAGCGTCAGACATTAAAATTCTAATTGAAAGGGGACTAGTCGAGTAAGGGCTCAATACGTATTGAATCATATTTTACCAATTCACTTACAATAACTCATTTTAAAGGAAAACAACTAAGTCAGGATCTCTAATAATAGCCTAGAGATATAAGCTGCCTACAAGCATTTTTAAAACGATATGATGATAGCATTTTCAACCTAAAGCGAGATGCATACCTTGCTGTAGAACACCACTGGATAACAACCAAAAAGACAAAATATTCAAACAAGCTTCTTATGATATTGAAACTTAACTACAACTCTAAAGCATGGATGTAATTACATACTAATCACAACACCTAGTACAGAATAAATCAATTTTCAACCTTAGACAGCTATAAGGAATAGAGGAAAGTGGATATATGTAAATAAACCAAATAATGTGTGCAAGTAACTATCTAGAAAAACCATACTTGAGAGTGTGAAGTACTAACACTTCTATGGCACCTTTAGGCCGTGTAAAAACAATGGGTTCAGACATCTGGCCATTAGAAATCTAGTTTCTCTTTGTAGCTGAGTTAATAATGTGATCAATTGTAGGCACTTGAATTCGTCTAAGCTCTTTTTCCTATGGCTCAAGATATTCGAGATCAAGACTTGGACAATTGTCCCTGCAAGGTTGGACCTCCTTTATGTGAACCACATCTTTTAAGACTTTTTTGGTCATATTTTGATGACTATCTGTGTGTAGGTGTGAAAAATCACAGTTTCAAAGTCCATAGAGAACAAATCCCGATTAAACAAAGAAAAACATCAAATAAAAAAATTAACTTTTGAATATCTTTTAGTGAAAATTATGAAATTTAATTTTAAGCATGGTGCCACAGTCAAATGTCTAATTTTTGAAAATTTTTTAGACTTCTTTCATGAAATTTGTGGGCTAGCCATCATGTATTTTTATTGATGCCCAAATAGTATTTATGTCGACACTTACTTAAAAATATCAAAAATTATGAAAAAAAATATCTGTATCAAATTAATACTATGAGATATCAAACTGTTAGATTAACATATTAATTTTTTTTAATGATGCCTTAAATTTCTCCTCCGTAAAGATTTTCTTTTAAGCTTTAGATTCTTATTTTGCTTATGATCATTAAATATTTTTGATCAAATATTTTGGATTTAGTTAGTTTTCTTCTAAACTCGAATCCACTTTAGAATTTTCTTGCTTTCCAAAATGAAAGATTTTTCGTTCAGTAAGACTTTTGTGAAGTTATCCTAAGTTTAGGATTTTTGAATTTTTATATATACTTTCAATCAAATATTTTGAATTCAGATTTTTAAGACTTAAATTCAATTTTGAATTTTTATATATAGTTTCTTCTATAAGGGTGTTTACTGTAAATTCTTTACAAGTTTGAAATTTTTAATCATCTTTTTTTCACACGAGATTTCATCATGCTAACCACATTTTTTCTATTATAGAATTTTATTTTTTTAGAAATCAACAGTTGGGATATTTTTGAAATATCTTACTGTGATTAAAACATGGAATTTCTATTCCATGAATTTTCCCACCAAAGAACCCTTAAAACATGGACTTTCATTTCTTTTCACCTATAAGTTTCCTCATGACCTATTTCTTTCAAATTTTTGCATAAAGGATTTTTTTAATTAATTTCTTTCACTTGAAATTTTTCATGAAAATTTTTTTCAAATTTTCACATATTAAATATTTTTCTATTTGCTTTATTTTTAATGGGCCAAGAGAATTTTACTTTTCATGGGCTTAAGGCTTTGAAATTAAGCTAATGGGCTTTAAAGCCCATATAGTTTCCAACAAAGCCACTAAGGCCATTCTATATTCTACTCTTCCAACAAAGCCTACTAACATTTTTAACATAAAAATTAAATTCTTTAACGTATGAAATACTATAAGCCCTCATGCATGGTTTTTAATTAATTTCTTTGCGTGACATTTTTTATTTTAATTTCTTTAGGATTTTTTTCCTTTTTCTAAATTCTTTTATCTCTAAGATTTGTCTTTGATAAATTTTTACACATCAATTTCTTTAGTTGAATTTTTTCTCTATGAATTTGTAATTTGAAGTCCTACAAGATTAAATTCTTTAATTGAATTTATCACATATAGACTTTTAATTCATCACTTGATTACATTATTTTTTATCCAACTTTTTTTATGCTCTAGTCCGTCCAATTTAATTTCTTCTAATTGATTTCCAATCAAAGCTTATTTCACATTAATTTTTTTCAATTCAATTTTTCCTTATGGTATTATAATTAGAATTTTATATGTTTAATTTCTTAATTGAATTTTATCATATGCAAAATTTTAATTAACTCCTTAAGCATAGGAATTTTAATTCAATTTTTATTTGTTTCAATTTAGTCTATGCAATTTAAACTACTTCATGCAATTCTAACAAATTCTTATTTCACATGGGTCTAATTTAGTTCAATCTAAACCTTTTTTTACCCAAATTATTTCAATACAAACTATAGCTGAAATTTAATTCTCATCCAACAAACTTAGTTTCATCCTAGCTAGGTCCACCATGTTGGGCAAGGAAGTTCAACCTAACTTTCATGAGCCTTAGAGGGTAGCCTACAAATTGCATGACAAAAAGCATGCCTTTATGACAAACATTAATTAGTTTCAACCTAACAAGGCAAAATAAATAGAAAAACACTTATGTGATTAATGTTTATCATATGACAAACATTTTTATCTTTTCCACCCTTATGGGTAGCTTTATGATCCTTGTTTATTAATGTGATAAGGTTTATGCCTTGGCGAGTTTCATGCTTTAAAGGATAAGTTTGCAGCAAAGATCCATTTTCTTTGAATTTTTTTTAATAATTTGGTTTTAGTTCTTGTAGAAACTAAAGCTTAAAGAAAATCCATTTTTACATGTATTAGTTCATGAAATTATACTAATATGCCATGCCATTTATATGTTGCATGTTTCTTTTTTTTCCATTGATTGTTCATTCCTTTTTATTTTTCATGTGAGTTGACTCAGGAAATAGTGCTGTAAAAAAATTCCAGGATCATAAAAGTTCATTTTTTTTAACATGAAATACATGTAAAAGGCTATGAATGTCCTAGTTTTAGCATGAAAAAAAAATTGAGGCCATTTATAAATAACTAAAAGCTTAGGTGCCTTCTCTATAATTTTTCCATTAATTTTCAAGGCTATTTAGAGGTTGTTTTGGTCATCGTAAAGCTGTTTTAAATTTTTTCCCAAATTTTTCAAACCTCGTTAAAGGTATTGTCTAGTTTAGCTAAACTTTTTAGGAGTCAAAATGTAATTTTCACATGCATTTAAACCCCTAAGGACTATTGTGGTCATCTTTCCAAAACTTTCAAATCTACCAAAGGGTATTTTTGTGCTTAGGCTGAATAAGGAAATTTTTCCATTTTTAACTATTTTTGAAACATTTAGTAATTGTAGAAAGTCCAAGGACTATATTGCAATTTTTGCAAAATTTTTTCTAGGCTATAAAACTTGGTCAAATGCTTTCACCACCATTAGTGAGCTTTTTCATGCAATTTTGACAAGTTTTGGTTGTTTATTATGCATTTTTAGCCTTTTAGGGGTCTTTTTATAATTTTAAAAACTTTAAGGGTTAAATTGAAAATTTTGAAAAAAAATTTTCCAAGTCCATAGGTAAATGGTGAAATGGTCTTAGGGTTCTTGGTCAGTTTTCCATGCATTTTGTATATGTCTTGGTGCTTGTTTAGTACTTTTAAGCCATTAAGGGACTAGATTGTAAATTTAAAAAGTTTAGGGACTTTTTAGCAAAATATTGCATTCTAGGGATATTTAGGTCATTTCTAGCACATAATTACCCATTTAGGCATAATGGTCATTTTCATGCATTTCTTACATTTTTAAACCTTCAAGGGTTAAATTATAAATTTAAAAAGTTTAAGGACCTGTGAGTAATTTTGTTATTTAAATCATATTTATCTCATAAGTTACCATCTCGGTTATTAGAGTTATTTCACTATAACATTAAGTCCCTTGTGTCATGCAAAACTTTATATCACACTTGTATGTTAAGGGTATTTTGGTGACCTTACCTTAATGCCAAGTCCTTTAAGATCACTAAGATACTTTTATGTCAAAGGTGCACACTAGGGGGAGGTTAGTCATTTTATGTTATTATCAACTTCTTTAGGATTATCAAGATACTTTTATGTCGAAGGCGCATTTTATAGGTATGCTAGTCATTTTTTATAGTCCTTTAGGCTTGTTAGGACCTTTCATGTCAAAGGTGTACTTTAAAGGGGCATGTTGGTCACTTTTAGAGTCCTTTAAGGTCACTGAGATCTTTCATATCAAAGGCATGTTTTAGGGGCATGTTGATTATCGCCACATGCCCCTTTTATTCTTATCTCCAAATGATTTAAAGTAGGAACGCTCGATTTAAAAGATATATGGTGTCCAGTCAAAGCATTTGAGTTATCCCTTGGTTGGGTTTAGATTATGCATGATAATATAAAGAACAGAAAGACTATTAGATGAATCACTCATCTAACTAGTCTTAGAATGTTACCAAGAAGTAACAATAAATTTGCAGTCATCACTGACCATTTTAGGCTAGGGAGGATCGCGTGCGTTTCGAAAATAATATCTTGAGTTATAAAACTTAAAACATTGATTTCAAGGTTTACAAGGACCAAAGATTCATTGGTTAGGATCGAGAGTTGGTCACGTGTGGGATGGATTAGCACCCTAATGATGCCTAAAATCGATATCCACTAACTATATCTCACTTCGGTCTCGATTTAATTGGTTTCATTTGGTTATTATTTAGATATAATCCCCTTTAATGCATGAACTTTTGTGGAAATTGTAAATCCAAGTTTTGATAGAAAATTTTATATCATCTATGGGTCATAGAGGTATGAAAAGCATAGGGATTTTCTATAAAAATAATTTGCAGATTAAATTCTAAAAATTTGGATGTTCCATATTAGGCGGTATAGAGATGCTAACACAGAATATTGTCTTGTAAAATTTTTTAAAAACAAACTTTAAAAATGACTGCATGATAGTTACTGCAAAAAGGAAACGTGTTAGTAAGACAAAAAAGAATATAATGATTTCACAAACAAAAGAATATAAAGAAGAGGGATGATCAAAATGTATCTCATAATTGTTTTTTATTATTAAAGAATAACTAGGATGACAATTTAGAGATGGGTTTAGATACGGTAGTAATTTGAAGGATGAAAAATTATTTTAACCAAAATAATCCAAGATATCTGGAAGAGAAAATTCTTTTGATTTTTGAGGTAAAAATGGGGTTAAAGTATCCCCTAGGAGCAAGGTTGGAGTATCCTCAAAGATGACGATTTGGATACTTTAAGAATATAATTAGGAATCTCAAATATTCAAGAGAAAACTCAAGTTTTTTTTAGTGGAAATAGGGTAAAGTATCCCCTCGGAATGGTGGGGTTAGAATATCTCTTAGAATGAAAATTTATGATGATTTAACAAAATAATTAGAAATCTTGAATAAACTTGAGAAAGGAAATTCAAGTTTTTTTATAAAAATAGGGTTAGAGTATACTGTCGAAGTGGGAGGGTTTGAGTATCCCTAAAGATAAAATTTTTTTATGTTTTAAAAGGAAAAGATATTTTTAAAAAATATTTTAAAAATAAGGAACTAAAGATTTGGATACAATAATTTTACCTTATGCCTTGATCTAGGCCTGAAGAGGTTTGTATTGTAAGGGAGCCAATTGAATGCATTTTGATAAGTTTGATCGTCTCGATGATGGTGATTTGAAGACTGGGTTAATTTTAATTCTAGAAAAAATAAGGGTAGAATCGTGCTATCTTCCTTCTTGAATTTATTTCAAGTTCATCCAAAGGCTTCAAGGGTAAATGAGGTACCATTAGAAAGGTAACTCGATAAAGACTAATATAAAAATATTTTAAAAATCCTAGAAAATCACCTTCTGGATAGAATTAATTTTTGGATTTAGGCTTGTTTCAACACTAGTAGCATGTATAAGGGAAAGAGCATGATGGACTTTGAAAAATCATTCTAAACTCATCCAGAATCGTTAAATTGTAAACCTTTTCGAAAAGAGAATTTTATGAACTTTCTGTGAAAAATATTCATTTGATGGGCTAAAACGACCCAAATAGAATGTAATGTACTGGTCCCAAGGGTTCCAAACAGCAAAGGTTCAAAAAATTATTTATGATTTGGAAATAATTTTTAAATTCAGAATACAACGCTGCTAGAGAAAAAATAGGGGACTATATGATTTTTCAATTTTTTTGAGGTCAAATTTGAGTTATCAACATCTAAATGTCCATAACACAAGGAAAAGAATGACACAAGCATTATGAGTTCATTACATAATCCCCAAATAGTTTGGGACAATGAAACAACCCATTGACAATGCCACCATGAAAGACTTAAAGTCAAAATAAGGTTTAATATATTTTTATCAACTAAAAAGGTCACTTTTGTTTAGAAAACAGCATCATTAAACTTATTTTACCATGAATCCAGATTTGAAATGTTTAATTTATCCCAAGATCAGAAGATTTATTTTATTAAAACATTAAATTCATGCTATTCTCCATCTATTGGAAGTGGCATAAAGTTAACTTAGGAATTTTTTTAATTAGACGTTTTGGCAATAAACAAGCATGCATTTTGACACAAAAGTTATAAATCAAATGCTACATACATAGTTAATATGGATAACACATTTAAACAAAGAAAGATAACATTTTGACGTAAAAAAGATGACAAAAAATGCAAGAGGTGACAAAAAAGATGTATGGAAATGATAACTCCATGAATAGCATCAAAAATCATGCTATGGAAGATAACATAAATGTATTTAAACAGAGAAAAACATGATAGAATTTCTAAAACAACATTTTTGTGCCATGAAACTCCTTAAAATGTAAAAAAATGCATGAACGTACTCCATAAATGTCAAGAAGAACATTCAAACATGTGTTAACCATATGAATATAGGTGAAATATAAGAGAAAATGCATGAACAAGAGACTGTTTTGATGACAGAATAAGAGAAAAGATGTTTGGCCTACCAAGTAACATCAAGGCATAAAAAAAACATCAAAGTCCTGAGAACGCTAAACCCAATGCAGCAATAATGCTTAGGAGTCCTAAGATGGTCATGGTAGCATAAATGGCACCCTAAAATGATACAAGTGCTACCAATGAATAAAAAATAAAGCTAGGTGAGAAAATATAACAAAAGACTTAAGCTTTAAACTTTTTCTTCGAGCAGCAACTTGTAACTCATCTTCTTTCCTTTTCTTGATGTTGATGTAATGGAAATAATGATTAAAAAAAAGAAATTTTTGGCAGGATGTTAGAGGACAAAAGTTTTAAGGCAAAGATGAATGGAATAGAGGGTTTTAGAGGTGTTTTGGTGGTGATCTTAAAAAGCTATGAGAATAGAGGAAAGTTGAGGGTGAAAGGCAACGAAAAAGTGTTTTGGGAATGTTTTTAGGGCTAGAGGTTGTAGGAGTTTTTTTTTTTTTTTTGAGATTCTTGGAAAATCATTTATAGCTAGTGAGCCAGCTTTGGCCCCTTTTAAATTCAAGGTTCAAGCAATTCTTTTTTAGAGAAAAAGCTAGGGCATTTTTTATCTTTCATTCATGTATTAAGGGACAACTTCAGGTACTATGTTCAGCTGCCCTTATTTTCATTTTTTCTATAGTGCAAAGAAGTGGTGCAGAAAAGCTATAATAGCCTACAACTAAGAAAAGCCAAGCATGCATTTTGACAAGCCATATATTTCATGAAAATGTCCTTTGTCATTGGCAATTTGGGCTTTAAAAATTTGTTTATGTCCAATCACGAGTCCATAGCCAAGGCCTAGTATAAATTATGATGATTTTTTATGTAAGAGCCTGTTTGAATCAAATTTTTAAAGGTAAAACATGGCTCAAACTAGGTAAAAATACCTTGGTATATCAATACAAAACATTTTGTATCAATACACAAGGTAATTTTTAGCCATGAGTAACAATATAATGCAATATTATTCATATTAAGAGCAAAAAAATGTTTCTAGTCTTAAGATTTGGAAGTCTTTATCAATATTACTATGTATGTATTAATATATTTTGCCAAAAATCACAAATTTAGCTTTTGCTAAGGCTTATATTGATACAAACAAGTTTAGTATCAATGCCACACCTTAGGTATTGATATCAAACCCTTTTGTATCGATACTACATGTGAAAATTTAAAATTTTGGCAACATGACTTGCACATACATTAGGCTCTTTGAACACCTCACCGTGGAAACAAACAGTGGAAAACTGACTTATGGTCATCTAAATAACTTTGGTGATGCCTGAATAGTGACCTTTGATGCCTCATTTTTATAATTTTCTTTAGTATGACCCATAGTCATTTGAGACCTTCCAAAAAAATTTTCGGTTGGCATCGTTTCGACTAGTAGTGCCTTGTGACAAAACACTTAACAGTCATTCCCATTTTTATTTATTATTATTATTTTTTGATTCTATCATCTTTTGATTATGTCTGGGGATGCCAAGAAAGGAAAAAAAAAAGCATCTTACTCTTTAAGAACTGAAAATAGAGAAAGACATCTTGCTTTGTGAGGACTAAAAAAGAAAAGAGGCATCCTACTCTTTGAGGACTGAAAAGGAAATGAGGCACTTTGCTCTTTAAGGACAAAAAATAGAAAAAGGCATCTTGATCTTTGAAGACTAAAAAGAAAAGGAGGTGTCCTGCTCTTTAAGGATTAAAAAAGAAAAGAGGCATCATGTTTTTTGATGAGTCAAAAAAAAAGAGAGAGAACTAAAAAGGAAAAAAATGTCCTACACTTTCAGGACTAAAAAGATAGGAGTTTAGGTACATTCCTTGAATGGCTTTTTCAATTTATTTTTTGCGTTCATAAAAAGAAGGATTTTTACCTAAAACCTTTCAAGGCTTTGGAAAACATGAATTTGTACCTGAAATTTTATATATTTTTGAATTTTGAGCGTAGGAGGCCTGAAGAATATTAGCTGTTGTATGAATGATGCGTGAGGATACAAATGCATGCTGCTTAAGTGATGCAATAGTGATGATTTTAAAACCAAATCTAGCAGTCAATTTTTTTAGCTTTTTTGGTTTTTTGATCTTTTACGAGTTTGATAAAGTGGTTCTTGTCCTAGGGTTTATTAATCTTGCTCTAGATTTCTAGAGGCTTCGCATGTTAAGGCCATTTTTGGGAGGTATCGATGGTCCGTGCTTGTGAAGGGACAGACTTGAGCTTAGATGGCTCATGTTTGGGGACTTTTGTTGCATTGAGTTTCATAACGAGTATGGAGGGTTTCTCTTTGCCAATTATGACTTAAAGAGTGTCTTTGATGGTCTAGGTGGACTGTTTCAAATTTTAGTTGTTAGCACTATCACAACATGGCCCGGATATGAATCTCGACTAGCCCAACTTAAAAATAACAAGTGTACCCCTGGTTGCTATATATATATCTGTATATCATTATTTTCTTTTATTTGGGGCTATATCATTGTTACTTTTCTTAGCATTCTTTTTTTATGCCTAAGGACTTAGTTGTCGAGATAAATTACTCACTCGACTTAACTCAAAATAGTCGTTATGAAATGACCATTTATTTTGGAGTCAATACCAATCTTCTTTTGGCTTGGTAAGATTAGACACCTGTCTGAGTTCGCATTTTGAGGGTTACAAAACCCATAAAAACAAACTTTGAGGTGTACATTTATACTAGAGATCGCTTAAAAAGGTCTGGGAGTTGTTTACAATCACAAATAAGGATTGGCTTTCTCGTGATGCCTGATAATGTTTACCTACTAATCCCATGTTAGCTTAAATTTTGATATTTACTTGGTTTTAATATTTGATATTTAATTATAATTTTATTGAAGAAATTTATTATTTTGAAAAAGTCGAGTTTTAATGATTTTGGAAATCACAAAATTATTCGTACCCTCTCAGGGAACCAAGTAGACACGAATTTTCTATCGTATCCCACTAGAAAATCATGCAAAATATGAAAGGTTTTACTTTCCCAAAATTGAAATATTCCTACTTCTTATTTGAAAAGAATATCTCACTATTAAAATAATCCTTAAAATTTCTCATATATTTTAGTAGGAATCATGTGTATTAATTTAATTAAGAGACATTTCCTTATTTATACAAATAATTTTATTACAAAAAACTGACTCGATGATCTAAAAATAACCTAATATGATGAACATATTCTTAATGTGTATTTTCAACATGAAAGTATCCTAATACTCATATAGAATATCATTTTGATCCAAAATTATGAAAATACCCCATTAACCCTTAAAAGACTCAAAAATGATTGAAAAAAGGTGAATCTATCCTAAATATGCACTTTAGCCTAAAAGCATCCTAATGCTTATCTAAGACTAGCCTAGAAAAAATTACAAAAATACCCTTAGGGTATACCTTCAATATGAAAGTATCCCGTTAACCCTAGTGAACCTTAAAACGATCTAGAAAGGCTAAACTAATCCCAAAAATTCACCTTTAGCATAAATGCATCCCGGTGAAGAAAATTACCAAAATCCTCTTAGGGTATACGTTCAACATGAAAGTATCTCAATAACCCTAATGAACGCTAAATTGATGAGAACTGGATGAACATATCGTAAATGTTCACCTTTGGCATAAAAGCATCCCGATTACTATCTAAGACTCGATTTTAGAAAAATTACCAAAATGCCCCATAAGTGTACCTTTGACGTTAAAGTATCCCAATACCCTAGTGGACACTAAAACGATGAAAAGTAGATGAATTTAGTCTAAATGGAAAAGCTAAAAATTTAAGTTTGAAATAAATTGCAAATTTTGCAAAATTTACAATCAAGCCCTAAAGTTTTTAAAATTACATTTTGTATCCTTTGGAAGACCAAACAAATACAAAAAGTTTTGAAATTTTCTATATCCCTACGGAAGGCCATAGAAAAAATAGAAATGTTTAAAATTAGTAAAATATCCTTTTTGCCCTTAAAGATTAAACTTTGCTATTTAGTCCTTAAACTTTTTAATTTTTGCATTTAGGTCCCTAGATGTACAAAATATCATAAAATATCACAAACACATAAAAAACACATATGAAAAACATAAGATATACATCTAAAAGGGTTCGGCCAATGCCTTGGCCTTGAGACAAAAATTTTTGGTTATTTATAAACTAGTCCTTAAACTTTTTAAATTTGCATTTTGACCCCTAAATGGAAAATCATCACAAAAAAATCATAAAAAATCATCAAACCAGCAAAGAATTAACATGAAAATCATGGCAACAATATGCAAGAATGTTTGGCCAAGCATTTTCAGCCATAAAACATAATTTTCCATAATTTACAACTCAATCCCCAAACTTTCTAAAATTGCAAAATGACACCTAAAGTGTTAAAAATACCTAAAACATGTTTACAAACACACAAATCAGAAATCTCATGGCTTACAAAGCTCTCAGCTAGGTCAAAAATATTATAAAAAAACTTTTACGAAATTTGCAATTTAGTCCTTATGCTTACTAATATTACAAAATAATAAAAAAAATCATAAAATCAAAGCAAAAATAAGCACAAAATGATCATAAACAATTCAAATCAGATTTGGTGAAAGTGAAATATATGAAATATATACATGCTTTGACATAAAAAAATGATGGAAATAAGCATAAATAATTGTTATCAAACTTAAATCAAGGTAAAATCATAAACTTAATATAATATTATTCTAATCAACATATCAACATCAAAATAACATGAAAGAAACATCAACATAAAACAACAAAATCAAAATCATAACAGCAAGCATAATATTATATATACATAACAAGATTTAGCTAAAAAGACAAAGAATACAAAAAATTTTAAAGCTGCCATATATAGTCTTTCAACATGGATGAGAATCCATGAGCCTAAACATGATTTTGGCTTATGAATAAGGATGAAAATGAATCAAAATGAAGAAAAGAAAACAAGTGTTATACCTTAAGCAAAAAAAAAAACTTGAAAAACTAAGTAAAAATGTATATCGTTAGTGTTTTTTCTTCCAAACTTTCTTTTTCCATTTTTTTAATATTAAAAATTGTAAACTTAAAAAAAATTGTAAACTAAAAATGTATATTTTAGTTTCATGAGTTTTAAAAATTTTGGAAATGTAGAATTTGAAAAATTGTAAACTAAAAAAAATCTTTCTAAATAAATTTACGAAGTGAAAAACTTCGTATTTTAGAAAAAAATTCTCAAAGAAAATGCAAAACTCATAAAATAAAATCAATTTTTTAAACCTAATTTAATATGACTTAAACAATATTAGTTGAAGAATTTTAAAAATTATAAAACCAAAAATCACCTAAAAATTTACAAAGTAGAAAACTTCATGTTTTAGAAACACAAAAATCCTAAAACTTATAACAAAAAAATGAAATTTGAAAAACTGATATAATGGTGGTTAAATGTGTATATTTAAAGAATTTTGAAATTCAAACTTGGGAAAATTCCATAAAAAAATTTTACAGATAAAGGAAAACTCATATTCTAGAATGGAGAAAATTTTCAAAAAATACAATGAAACTTATATAAAATCAATTAACTGAAACATATTACTCAAAGTATTAATTTACAAAATGGTAAAGATGGAAATCCAAAATCCAAAATAATTTCACCGGGAAACATTTCACAAGCATAATGCTCACTATACTATGAGAAACTCAAAATAAATTACTAAAATGATAAACTTGACACCTTATGGAATAAAATGCTAATATGAATTTTTCATAAATAATTCTTACTTTTAGAGTGCGTATCACCATAAATATGATGTAGGTATTAGTAAAATATATGATGGTCAACATTTCAATTTTAACAAAAATTCTTAAAAAATTCTTATAAATGGGAAATTTAACTGTAGTAATGTCCGCAAAAACATATTTTAAAATTTCACAAGTATAAAATTAAAAGTTAATTATTTTACCTTGGCATTCATATTTTTTATTTGAGATATGCTTTTCATAACCTTTGAAATGGCACTAATTTTATCATGTGCACCTGCGGTCACTTAAGCACATTTAAATAGGTCTTGAAAATGTACATTCCCCTGAAGAAAGTTTACCTCTACTGGGACCAGTGCTTAATTTTGTATCTTAGATATTTTTAAACACAGGGAAGGGGGCCTAAACAAAATTAAGTGTCTACAAGGATGATAGTTTGAAAAGAACTTTGGCTCCTTCTCTTTAGGCTAGGGTTCACTTGTAAGAGATTTTAAGCACATTTTCAAGATGTAAAGTCCAAGGCCAGGACCGATTATGGCCTTAAAGGTTCATTCTTGTTCTTTAGACACAAAATAAGATTTCTGCAAAGTTTTATCTTTCCAAGTAATGGTAGGAAATCCTATTATTAGTTCTATTTATTTATCAAGCATTATTAGTTAAATGATAAACATGATACAAGATAGGATGCAGGAGTTACAAAAAGACCTTGTAAGAAGTCAAGCGATTGTATTTCATTCAAAAAAAAGATGGTACAAGTCATGGCAAATTATGGGATCACAAAATATTTTAAGATATAAGAGAGTTTAACGGGGTTTTCCTTAGCTACTTAGCCCCTAATACTAATGACATGAGCCTTCCATTGAGTGTCTTCAGAATCCTTTCTCAAGCACTTAATCTTTTCGTTTTTAACCAACTCACAAGAAGATTCTTCAGATTACCCCATGGTGGGATGGAGGCCTCGAGGTGAGGTAGTTTCCATTTTTCAAGTGCAACTAAGGATAAGATTCAAAGAGTAGGTAGGCATAAAATAGTTGAATTAGGTTATGATTTGGTGTCTTGATCGAGGTTGTAAGGGGGTAAGTTGGTTCTAGTCTAGGCTGTGATAGTTTGGGCTTGATTTACTTCACGTAAAGTAGAGTCTAGTCACTTAAGTTGCCCTTTTAGGTTTTCAACTTAAGTTGGTTTGTTTTCCTCAATGCCCTTTTGGGTTTTCATCTAAGGTTTTTTCTCGTTTTTGTTTGTTTTTTATTTTTTTATTTTGTTTTGTTTTCTTTTTTGAAGTAGTGAAAATAGAAGAAATATAGGATACGTTTTTGGGTTTTCATCCTAAGATCTTTTTAGGCATAGTATTTCTTGACGAAATCAAAATTTAAAGGATTAGGTAAGTTGTTGTTGTCCATCTCGATTAAAATCAGGGCTCCTCCAAAAAATATATGCTTTACCATATACGGCCCTTCTCAATTTAAGGTCCATTTTCCTCAAGCATCTTTATGGATCAGGAGAATTTGTTTAAGTACTAAGTCACTTACTTGAAATTGATGAGGATGGACCTTTTTGTCACGGGCTTTCATCTTGCACTTTTGATACATCTGCCCATGACATATGGCTTTCATTCTTTTCTACTTAATAAGATTAAGTTGCTCATATCAGTTTTTAACCTATTCAACCTCTTGAAGTTATGATTCCATTAGGACTCTAAGTAAGGGGATTTCAACCTTGATAGGTAGGGCTGCCTCCATACCATAAAGTAAGAAGAATGGGTAACACTCACAGAGGTTCGCACTGCTGTGCAATAGGCATATAATGCAAAAGGTAACTTTTCACACCAATCTTTATAGGTCTCAGCCATCTTTTCAACTATCTTATTGATATTCTTGTTTACTGATTTAACCACTTCATTTATTTTCGGGTAGTATAGGATGGAATGTTGGATCTTGAATTAAAAGCAAATTGTTTGCAACATTTTTTTCAAGTTACGTCCATTATCAATAATGATCTACTCAAGAAAGCCATATCTATAAATGATATCCCATTTCCCAAATTTACATATAACCAATTTGGTGACAGTGGCATATGAAGCTACTTCTACCCACTTGGTGAACTAATCAATAGCGACCAAAATGAAATTACATCGGTTAGGAGCCTTAGAGGTAATTGGTTTAATCATGTCCATGTCGTATATAGAAAAAGGCCATAGAGTTGTCATAACATGTAGAGATAACGGTGGGACGTGGATTTTATCCACATAGATTTGGAATTTATGGCACTTTTTAGCATAGTTAATGTAACCTTTTTCAAGAGTCAACCAATAGTAGTTTGATTATATGACGTTTCGCCGTTCAGTGTCCATTGGCATGCTTACCACAATTCCTTAATGGACTTCTTTGAAAATTCTTTTGGTTTTGAAGGCATCCATGCATCAAAGTCGTACTGAATCCCAACCTTTCTTGTATAAAACTCCATCATCCAAAACAAAGTTTGCAGCTATGTTTTGGATGGTTCTCTTGTCAGTTTCGATAGCACATTTAGGGTATTATTGATCCTTAATGTATTAAAGAATGTCAGGATACCATGGCAAGTTATCTTTCCCTTCTTTAATATTCTAACAATGTGCCAGAGTTGATTAGATGGTAATTTATACAGAAGTAACATCCAATTCTTGATTAATTTTGAACATGGATGATAAAGTGGCTAAGGCATCAGCGATTTTTTTTAGGTAAATGCTTAAAGCTAATATCATCAAATTTTTTTTGAGTTTTAAGATCAGACTCCTATAATGAATCAATTTATTATCACCTGTTTGCCATTCTTTTTTCAGCTGGTAGATGACAAAGGCTGAATCTCTAAACGCTTATAGTGCTCGGATACCTCATTCAATGAAGGCTTGGAGTCCTATGATGCAGGCCTTATATTCAGCTATATTATTGGCGTAGTTAAAGTTTAATTTTATGATAAATGGATAGCAATTTCCATCAGATGAGATAAAAATTCCTTATTTCCATGCCCAAGCACATTCAAAGCTCTATTAAAGTACATTTTCCAAAATGAATCTCATTTAACAATGCTCTCTAGCTCGAATATGCAAATCAAGTCTTCGTCAAAGAATTCAAAGTCCAATGTTAGATAGTCATCTATTGCTCGGCTTCTATAGAAATCTACTATTACACTATCCTTGATGGCTTTTTAGTTCACATATATGATGTCATACTCAGAAAGCAAGACTTGCCACTCGGCTAATCTCTCTAACAAGGTAGAAGATCTGCACAAATACTAGAAGGGATCAAGTTTCCAATTAGCCACGTAGTATGGTACAACGTGTATTGCCTTAACATCCAAGCTGTTTAAGCTAGAGCATAACATTATTTCTCCACCACAGAATAGTTATTTACATATTCTGCGAACTTCTTACTCAAGTAGTAGATAGCCTATTTTTTCTTACCTGACTCATCATGTTAACCTAATACATAGCCTATCAACTTGTCAAAAACTGATAAGTATAGGATTAGAAGTCAACCTCGCATTGGTGGTATAAGTACTGAAAGGTTTGAAAGGTAATGTTTAACTTCATCAAAGGCTTTTTGGCATTTTTTATTTTATTCTTTGGGATTTTATTTTCAAAGCAGCTAAAAGATTGGATCACATTTGTTGGCTAGTTAAGATACAAATTGAGCTATGTAATTTAACCTTCCTAAGAAACTTTTCACTTTCTTTTAAGTTCAAGGTGGTGGCAGATTTTGAATAGCCTTAACTTTGTCAAAATTGACTTCTATTCCTTTTTCACTCATAATGAAGCATAATAGTTTACTAGATGTGACACTGAATTTGCATTTTGCGAGATTTAACTTAAACTAGTATTTGTGAAGTTGTTTGAAGAGTTTTCACAAATAGCCACATGTTCACTCTTTTTTGGTGATTTGGTGATCATATCATCCACATAGACCTAGATTTCTTTATGCATGAGATAATGGAATAATGTTACCATCACCCTTTGGTAGGTTGCCCTAACGTTCTTGAGCCCCAAAAGCATATTTTATAGCAGAAAGTGCTTCACATGGTCATGAAGATGGTCTTCTCCATGTCTATAACTGTCATTTTGATTTGGTTATAAGTCCAAAATCTATCCATAAAGGAAAATAGTGCATTTTTGTGCTATTATCTACTAGATATCGATATAAGGAAAAGAAAAATTATCTTTTAAGCTAGCTTGGTTTAGATCCCCATAATTTACACATATCCATACTTTACCATCTTTCTTAGGAACTGAAACTATATTGGCTACCCATTCAAGATATTTGGTTACATTGAGAAATGCTATTTCAAATTGTTTCTTCACTTTTTCTTTAATCTACAGAAGTATTTCAACTTTCATCCTTCTAAGCTTTTGTCATATCGGCTTACACTCAGGTTTGGGTGGAAGTTTATGCACTACAATGTTGGTGTCTAATCCAAGCATGTTCTTGTAGGTCTAGGATAACACATCTCGATATTTTTGGAAAAGACTTATTAGTTTGACTCGAGTTGATAGGCTTATGGTGGTTCCAATTTTAACTTATTTCTAGTTTTTTTTTTGTTCCAAGGTTTATGGTTTTAGTTAGTTTTTTCATGAGCCAACATCTATTTTTCTTTTTATTCAATTAGCCTCAACAAGTTTGGAGGTACAAGGTTCTCTTTAGAATCTCCTTTAGCCTCGACCTCACTAATGTAGATTGGTTGCCCAAAATCGATATTTAAAGTCTAGTATGAATTTCATGTCACCTTTATCAGGGTACCAAAAATATGAAAAAAAATAAGAAAAAAATACTTAAAGAAAGATCTAAAAATTGGCAAGAACCATGGAAATCGACATAAAAATAAAATGCATAATGCTTAGTCATTTTCATAGATAATACTTAATAATAGATGCCCATAAAAAGGATCCTATAATGCTCTTTGGGCAGAAGCATGTAGGTTTAGTTCATAGCATTACTTTGAAATAGACTTAAATAGTACAGGAATCTTAGTTTCAGTCTAAACACCCAAAATAAATCCTAGTAGGCATAGACTAGTCTCTCAGTCCACCATTAATGTCTCTGGCTCATTAATGCAGGAAAAATCTCTAAATGCCTTGCTTAGTATAAGCATAACATTATCGGAGCCAGTATTCACATGACTTCCTTAACAAAAACTTTCTCGAAGTAGTGGAAATATCATTAGTTTATATCATACGTCCTGTTCCAACAGACAGACCTTCTTTTTTCTTATTCTTTTGAGCTTGTTTTCTTTTCTATTCTACATTGGTCTTGAATCCTAGCCCTCTTTTGTTAACCTGGCTATCAACTTTGAAGGTTCTAGAAATCCATTTTAGGTGTTTTTTGAGTCCCTTTCCAGCCTCGATGCCTTTTATAACAATTAACTTGAGACCTATAAGAGTGATCTTTGATAGGTGAAGCTCAAGCATTACTAACCCCTCATTAACATAAGTGGCGTTAACAAACTCAAATCATTGAAATAAAGATTCTGGGATAGCATCATCTGGTTTGATATACGAGGTATCGATTGAGGTAGTAATAATGATATCTTATTTTCCTCTAATACTAATGACTTTGATTTTGATGACAAATTTCAACTTTTAATGTTACAATGATGGCATTGAGCTCACAAAGTGAATCTAAGGCCTTCCCAAGAGGCAATTATATGATGGAGTAATATCCATCACATGAAAGTCTACTTTATAAGTGCATGGGCCAATTTGGAGTGGAATGGTGATATTTCCCATAACGTTTTTGCACGTTCCATCCAACGCTTACACCATCATATGACTATTTTAGATATAAGATTTGTCAATAGGGAGCTTGAGCAAGCATGATACAGGTAGTACATTTAGAGTCGACCTGCTATCAATGTGCACCATGGGTAACCTGCTGCCTTTGCAATATGTAGTGATATGAAGGGCTTTGTAGTTTTCTCTTCCTCCATACGTGATTTTATCATGACAAAAGATATATAGTTGTTAGCAGTGTTATTGCTTATTAGATGTTCTAACTGGGCTATCGAGATATCTGGAGGAACATATGCCTTATTTAGTACCTTGAGGGAACCATTTCTATGAGTTTTGGAATTCAGTAGCAGCGATAGCACAAATTTCTTGGTACACTGCTTACTCAACTAATCAACAATGTTGTATTCACTATGCTTAATAAACTTTCTGTAGCCTTTTGCTTACTTACTAACCCCTTGACAGCTATTGGATTTGAGTCTTTAGTTGTAGACTTTAATGCTTTAAAAGCATAAGTAGTCTTCTTTTGCTGAGTTTCACCTTTTGATGCATCTAGGGCATAACATTTGCCACTCCAAGTTAGGTGGCTTACCCTAAGAGATCAATATTTGTCGGTTGTTGACTAGATTCCTTAATGATTAAGGTTTTGCTTTCATAGTTCTAAGTAGCAACCTTGTTATCCTTATAAAGGATGAGAGATAAAAGTCAAATAATCATCTTTCACATAGGCTAAACAAGGGCAGCTTGAATACTCAATGGGTTGTCAAAAAGGACTAATGGCCTTCTAGTGTTTATAGAAGGTATTGCATTTGTAGACTCGGTACATAAAACTTAGTTTTTTATCATTGAATTCGATGCTTACCTTTATCCATCATCCTTTAAACCATAGCATAGAACTCTGTGCATGTTTGAAGAGTATGGCCATAGATGGTATAGAAATAATAGAAATCATTGGCTTCTTTTTTTGTCTTTTCGATCGCACTAACCAATTCACTTGTACCAAGATTTTGCTTAACCAAATTTATTGGCTTTTGGTCCTTACCTATGTTTTTTACAACCTCCAGTCTTTGTCAGTCACCACTTACTTTACATCTGATTCAGTATGGGTTTAAGATGAATGAGCTCTAGTACTAGATTTTTGGTTGTTGTTTAGCTTCAAATTTTCTTTTTCTATTACAAATATTTCCCTTACCTAAACCGCTTTCCATAATTTCATTGATTTTTCCACATAATATGGCTACATTTGTAAAGCTCACTGGGTCTTTTTCACTACCTCATCATAATAAGGTGCTTGTAATGTGCCTATAAATCTAACCATTAATTCTTTCTCTATTAGCAGAGAATGAATTTGGGGGGCCTCTTCCATCTACCTCATGAATATTGCTTAAAGCTTTCATCAGCTCTTTTTTCCATCATAAGGGAGAAATAACATGAAACCTAATCGATGGTAAGTTTTTCTTTGTTTATGGCATTAATAGACGAATAGATGGACTCTTTAGACCATTTCAAGGATTTTGGGTTTTTGTGCTCTGATTTTTAACATCTGACATTATTTTAGCTTTCACAAAGGTTTACCAAACCTTGCTCATTAGGGATTTGACTTCTCTGATGCTTCTTTTAACCCAACATATTTTCCTTTCAATCATGACATTCACCCTTAGCTTTGCATGGTTAGGAAGTGGATTGGCTCCAATGCTATGCCTAGGACTTTCTTTAATTTTAATCACACCCTTTTTCTAGCAAACCTTATACCTTTCTCTTCAATGAGGTTGAATTCTCAATAGAGTGCCCTTGTGCCCTAATGTGGTTCTTACAATAGGCATTTTCATTATACCATTTAGGATAAAAAGGTAATTTTAGGTTCATGAATACTGGGCCATTAACTGACTTGCTAATAAATTGGAGTAATTTCTTTTGCTGGAGTAAAGAAATGGCATAAATGTTTCTTTTCTCGAGGTGCTTCTTGATTATTTAGAGCTCTTATTTTGTTTGTAGTGCAAGATTATGCGCTTTGGATTGTGTTTTGAATAGGATTAGACATGAAGCTTATTGTCGAACGATCCTAACAGAATGGATAGGTTATGGCATCGATAAGCAAGGGTTAAAACATAGGCACAACATGTTCATAAACTACATACCTTATGTTGAGTGTAGATTTGGATTAAATCTGGCATGCTTTTACTTACAAAATTTATCTCTTTCTCCTTACCCTTAGTTATTGACTTCTTGACCAACCCAGATGATTTTCTAATGGATATTTAACCATTTTGACAACTTTATTGATTTTTTCGCCAGATATAAACATATCGATAAAACTTTTTATGGCATTTCCCACTAACTTTTCATAATAGAGAGTCCGCAAAGTGCTAATAAAAGTGACACCATCTCTTTCTTGGTCAGAGGAGTTCCAAGTTAAGTGCTTCCTCTCTCTAACTCTAAGCACATGCCTAAAGTTTTTAGAGGCTTTCTTTTCCATGTTCATAAAGGAGAGACGATTTGCAGCCTAGTTAGTTACATGCTTATCTTGATCAAAGAAGGTACAAGCCATATCTGCCCATGCTTGAATTCTTATAGGATCAAGCCCTATATACCAATGAATAGCTAACTATCCCAAAAGCAATGGATTAGTAGTTTTTCCTCTTCCTCATACTTGGCCATTTTATGGCAGTATATACGAAGGTGTGCTATGGGGTCTGTAGTCTCATTATACTTTTCAAAACCCAGCATGTTGAATTTAAGTGGGATGATAAGACTAGAAACCAATCCCAATGATTTTGCACCTACAACCCCAAATTTGTCACTTCTTTTGACAGCTGAAGGCGATTTTCCAATGACTAATACCTATTTAAGCCTTCATAATTTTTTGAAGACCTCTTTTCTTTTTCTTGTTCCACTTGCTCATCGGGATCTAAGACAATAGGACTTGCTAGTGAATAGCTCACACCTAAACCCTTGAACGAAATAAGATGTTGCTATAGGATTGATGTAAACAAATGGTTGATCACATGGGATATTTGTTGCCAAAGGATGCCGTCCATACAATGCCCCTTTTTGAACATTGGTTGCATCCGTACCACCTTTTAAAGTTGCTTTCATGATTGGTTAGTTCTTTTATGGCATCAACAATGCTCTTTTTCCTTTTTTCTTTCAAAGCCTTGGACAATAGCTTAGCCAATTTTGCAATCTGAGTTTGGAGTTCCTCATACTTACGGAGTGATTTCTCTTGGGACTCCCTATGCATAAGTTCGAGTCACTTAATGTAGGCTTGGTGATCATTCTCCATTACTCTTTGATCATTGTAAGTATTCTATTAATGCTAAACTATAGATTCCATGTTCTAAAACACCTTCACTTTAGATTGTTATCAAATTATACTTTTATTATGTGTCGTGAACATGTTTAATAAGCTAAAAATGAGCATGCAAATAGATGAAAATTAACATAAAATGCATAAAGTAGTAAAAGGATTAGATTACTCATGCAAATACAAGAGGGATAATCGGATTTAGATAGCAGCTCCATCAATAACATCTTTGAATAAAGCAATAAAATATCCTAATTACACTTGATTACATTTGAAAATGCCTGAATTTGTTACATTGTCTGATCACATGTTCTATAAAATACAACAATTCTTTCTCATGGGCTTTGATAGGCAAGACGTCTCATGTCAAAGATCAGCCACATCCATCCTGTTCTCAGCCTCTAACAGGGCTACTTGAAATCGTTTGATGAGATGGTAGTGATAGACCTAATAATTTTGGCATGCTTGATCTACCACTTATAGCCATTCTTGCTCTCGCGTTTCGAAGGCTCTTAATAATTCATCGATTTAGTCTTAGCAAGCTTGAAAAGAATGCTCTAAATCTTGAATTCTAAGTGTCAAAGCCTTATTCTCAGCTTGGATTGCTCTCAAATCCCTAACTCAACCTTCTAGCCATCCATTCCTATTTTAGTAAATTGATGTGAAGGTGCAAGTTCTAATAAGCTTTTCCCTATTGACCCTAGCCACTTCTCTTCATCAATCTAGTTCCTTCTCAAGTGCAGCAATTTTTGCCTTTCACTCAATTAATGAATTACCAAGGCACTAGGACTTGCTTGCTTTGCTAAAGGCCATGAATTCTTTCTTCAAACTTTAAAGATCCTT
The DNA here is from genome assembly GCA_038382025.1 of Adansonia gregorii. NCBI lineage: Eukaryota > Viridiplantae > Streptophyta > Magnoliopsida > Malvales > Malvaceae > Adansonia > Adansonia gregorii. The sequence goes on along the minus strand of JBBYHO010000003.1, from coordinate 16,967,629 downwards.
CTTAAACTAGTTTTTCTCTTTGACAGCTCGATTTATCTAACCATCTTGGAGTAACGGCCTATTTCCAATTAACTATTCTTTTCTTTTAAGTGAGCAATTTTTTTAGCAAAAGTTACCTTTTTCTTGTTTAAACTCTCGCTTAAGCAATTTAGTCTCAGAGGGAAATTCATCAGTTGGTATTTGTGATGTTCCAATACTAGATTGGGGCAAGGCATCATTGATGCAACAAATTCTCCACTTATCGTATCCCGAGCTCATACTACTCTCTCTAATACCTTTTCATACAATGAGTTTATCCCTAAGCATGGAAAGCTACATAAATTTTGGACTTGTAATTAGGTTCACCATAGTCCAAATCCCACTACTCTAGGTCTTGGGTGAAGAGGATGAATTGTCAACACTAAAATTATCATAAGACTAGGATAGGTGCATAACTAGTGCTTTTCTATAATCCTATGAGTGGCATGCAACTATAATCTCTACATCAGTATATGATCATCTCTGGTGAAAATTAAAAGGCCTTTTATATCACCTCTTCCCCCCTGCGGTTTTGGAATTTCTGGATCCATTATTGTTCAGACTTGTCTTTAGGCCATTCTTTCTCAAAGACCTTAGAGATAGAGCTAAAGTTAGGAAAAAAGTTGTATGAGATCTTTTTCTTTTCAAGGTATAAGTGACTGACAAGCTAAATGTGAAGAAGTGGAGCACATCTGATAAAATGACTCATCCTTATATTTTGCAAAGTTGAAAGCCAGAATAGTTTCAACAATGATAGCAAGTGCAAGATTAATGTTATAGCACAATCGAGAAAAGAGATCTGCTACTATTACCTTAACATAGCCAAATGTCCTTGGGAATATGACCAAAACATATATTTCCAAAGTGTAGATATCCTGGATTTTTCCTATGTCAATGATATTTTACATTGCTTCCTTTAAACTAACCTATGAAATGCATTCACTATTCCCCTTCATCTTGATATGACTTTTGGTCCAATTTGTTACCCTGAGAATTTGAGCTAATTTTTTCTTGAAAGTTAGAGGGTGTAAAGCCTTGCAATATATTCTATCAATCTTAGCCTTCTTAATATTAAGTAATACAGTGTGTTCTTCAACTATGGAGACCAAATCTTCATGATTGAAAGTGAAACATCGATATGCCAGGTTCCAAAACTAAGACACCGCTTGAAACAAACCAACATCTAAATGGACTTAGAGCTAAAGGGTTATGTCTCCATGGCTCTTTGCAACTAATTCCCTATCGGTATTATCCCAATGGTCTATAAATACTTTAGTTCTTGCCAATCATTCTGGCAGTACCTTATCTTGACGCTTTCATGCCCTACTGAGATATGCGAGGATTTAAAAATATCCCTATCTTTACATTATTGAGTGTCGGACCATGCTTAGACTTTCTCAAAAGGCTTTAAATCTAAAGTGTATTATTGCTCTATGATAGACACCTCTTAATGAACATTATGCCATTGGCCAATTGTCCCATACTGATGATGATCTTGATGAAATGATGCACACATCAAACAAAAAACAAAAGAGAAACAAGTTAATGACTTCACGAAGTAATCGTCATAAAAATAAAAGGCATGTATAAAAAATAGCAATAAAAATACATCATTAAAATTGCTTGGACAATAGGCCATATGATGCCTAGAGTCAGACATGACGATTGATAACAATCAACATATCTGGGTTAAAATTGCCTTCAACTAGGTGACACAATACCTTGCAAGGACAAAATTAGCTAGTTAAGCGATGATATTCATTTATCACCTCTTATGACAAGCATATTTTAAACAGTCATTTGGATAACATATCAACTCATTTTGGTCAGATATGATTTTTTTATGATGAGATAGGACATTGTTAGTGTCATTCATTTGTCAAAATTTATTAAAGAAGGTTAGCTGTAGAACATAATAGCAAAATGATTATGAGATAAAATAACCAATGCAAGTGACAATGTCTTTATCACCTGTGTAACATGGTATATAAGAGTGAAGGTAAAAAGTGTTTCCTTGAGTGACCCTATTATTCAGGTTATTGTAGAACACTTTGATACGATTTAACATGGTTTGGCTCATGAAGTTAACTACATGGGTTTAAGTTGATGCCTAGATTAGTATCTAAATTATTCCACCATTCGATAAGGATAGATGAGGGATCCCAACCCTAGGCCCATTGCAGGTTTGGTGAAACAGGTTCAATCTAGTCGATGTATTTCCCTCGCAAAAGCGTACTCACGAGAGACATAGGTAATTTACACCTCAGAAGGTCTTGTCATGCTTATGCAAAGAGATATTCATGAAGACAGATAGCTTACTTCCTTCTAGAAATTGGGAATGTAACCTCACCATGGTGCTTGGTAGGGGAATCTCACGCACATGCAAGTGCATGGTGTGTGTCAGGAAATAGCCAAACATTTTTATTTTAACCTTCTATTACCATACTTATTCGAGTCAATATTTATTTGGGAACAAAATAGTCCCTGACAATCATAAGGAAAAAACCATAAAAATAAAAAGTTAATGGATAAAAGTGCAAGGGGATTATAACCAAATAATGATGGAATTCATAAAAGCCAAGAATTGAGTGAGATAGAGTTAGTTGTAGGCTTACCTCTCTAAATAAATCCCAATGAAGTCACCAAACTATCGCCACATGCCCTTTTTTATTCTTATCTCTGAATAATTCGAAGCAGCATGCTCGACTGAAAAGATATATGGTGTTTGGTTAGAGCCTTTGAGTTTTCCCTTGGTTGGGATTTGGATTAGACATGATAATATGGAGGGGAAAATACTTTCAATTGAATCACTCATCCAACTAGTCTTGGAAAGTTACCGAGAAGTAACCATGAATTTGGAGTTACCACTGACAATTTTGGCTAGCATTATCTGATGCTTATTGAAAACAATATCTCGAGTTACGAAACTCAAAACATTGATTTCAAGGTCTACAAAATCTAGAGATTCATTGATTAAATTTGGGAGTTAGTTTCACGTGGGGAAGGATTAGCACTCCCACGAAACTTTTAATTAGTATCTGCTAACTATAAATTTCAGTTTTAGTTTAATTGGTTTTATTTGGTCATTATTTAGATATAGCCCCTTTTAATGCATGAATGGAAGATGTAAATCGAGTTTTGATAAAAAAACTTTACATCACCTATGCATGAGAAGGCATAAGGAGCATAAGGATTTTGTATGAAAATAATTTATAGATTAACATTTTACAATTCAAATATTACGTATTAGGCACTAGAGAGATACCATCATAGAACATTACCTCGTGAATTTTTTGAAAACAAATTTTAAATACAAAATGTGTTAGTAAGATGAAAAAGAATATAATGATTTCACAACCAAACAATCACAAACAAAAGACTGTAAAAAGGGGAGACAATCAAAATGTATCTCGTAATTATTTTTGATTATTGAAGAATAACTAGGATGACAATTTAGAGATGAGTTTAGATTCGGTGGTAATTTGAGGGATGGGAAAAGGTTTTAATCGAAACAATCCGAGATATCAAGAAGAGAAAAAACTTTTGGATTTTTGAAGTAAAAGAAGGGCTAAAGTATCCCCTCAGAGGTGTGAGGTTAAAGTATCCCCTAAGATGAAGATTTTGATATTGTAAGAATATAATTAAGAATCTTGAATATATTTGAGGGAAAATTCAAGTTTTTTAATGGGAAATGGGGTAAAATTATCCCTCAAAGTGGTGGGGTTAGAGTATCCCCAATAATGAAAATTTATGATGATTTAGGAAAATAATTAGCAATCTTGAATAAATCTGAAAGAGAAAATTTAAGTTTTTTAGTGGAAAACAGGGTTAGAGTATCTTAAGAGATGAAAATCTTTTATGTTTTAAAGGAAAAAGATATTTTGAAAATAAAAATCAAAGATTTGAATACAATAATTTTGTCTTGAGCCTTGATCTGAGCCAAACAGGTTTGTATTATAGGGGAGCCAATCGAATGCATTTCGAGAAGTTTGAAGATCTCAATGATAATGATTTGGGAGACTGGATTAATTTAATTTTAAAGAAAATAGTGGCAGCATCATGCTATCTCCCTTCCTAAATTTATTTTGAGTTCGTCTGAAGGCTTTAAAGGATAAAAGAGGTACTATTGAAAAGGTGACTCGATAAAGACTAATATAAAAATATTTCAAAAGTCCTAGAAAATCACCTTCTAGGTGGAATTAATTTTTGGAGTTAGGCCCATTTCAACCCTGGCAGCATGTATAAGGGAAAGGGTATGATGGATTTTAAAAAATCATTCTGGCTCATATGGAATCATTAAATCATAAACATTACATTTTCAAAGAGGAAATTTTGATAAATTTTTGGGAAAATTATTTAAATAATATAGAAAAATCATCTGATAGGCTGAAAGAGCCAAAACAAAATGTAATTTGCTAGTCCTAAGATTTCCAGACAGCAAAGGTTGGAAAAATCATAATTCCTTCTTCCAGAATGATCCGAAGGCAAACAAGACACCGTTGGAAAGGTATTTTGATTCCCTTTTGAGGGAAAAATATTAGAAAATTCTATAAAAATCATTTATGGTTTGGAAATAATTTTTTAAACTTGAAAAATAGTGCTACCAAAGCAAAAATAGGGAATGTTCAATATTTTGGGTTTATTGGGGGCAAATTTGAGTTGTTGATGTCCGAACATCCACAATGCAAGAAAAAGAATGACACGGGCATCATGAGTTCATTCGACAATCCTGAAGTAGTTCGGGATAATGAAACAATCCATTGACCATTCCACCATGAAGGTGTTAAAATCAAGTATATTTTTATCAACTAAGAGGGTCATTTTTTAAAAAAACAATATCTTTAAACTTATTTCACCATGAATCCAAATTTGAAATGTTTAATTTTCCCCAAGATTGAAAAACCAACTTTATAAAACATTAAATCTATGTTATTCTCCATCTATTAAAGGTAGCATGAACTTAACTTGGGGATTTTTTTAGTCAGATTTTTTGGCAACAAACAAGCATGCATATTTCATACCAAAGTTATGAATGAAATACAACATAATACTGAACATGGACAACATATTTAAATAAAGAAAGATAACCTTTTAACATGGAAAAATAATGAAAAAAATGCAAAGGGTGACAAATAAGATGCATGGAAATGATAACACTATGAATGGCATAAAAAGTCATGCTATGGAAGATGACATGAATGTAATTTAAGTAAAGAAAAGCATGTTGGAATTTCCAAGGTAGCATTTTTTTGCCATAAAACTTTTTACAATGCAAGAAAATGCATGAACATACTCCATGCATCTTAGAAAGAACATTCAAACATGTGTTAAGCATGTGAAAATAGGTCAAACATGTCAAAAAATGCATGAATAAAAGACTACTTTGATGACAGAATGAAAGAAAAAATGTTTGGCCTACCAAGCAACATCAAGGCATTAAAAGAACATCAAAATCCTAAGACTATCATGACTAAGGCAAGAATAATGCTTGGGAGTCCTAGTATGGTCACGGTAGCATAACTAGCACACTAAAATGATGCAAGTGCTGAAACTGAGAAAAAAATAAAGCTAGGTGAGAAAATGTAACAAACGGCTCAAGCTTTAGTTTTTTTTCTTTAAGCAGCAAAATAGGAGTCACCTTCTTTCCTTCTTTTATGTTAATGTGCAAGGAAATGATGAAATAAAGAGATATCTAATAGGCTATTGATGGAAGGACATTTTAAGAGGAAGGATGAATGGAATAGAGTGTATTGAAGGTGTTTCTAGTGATGATTTTAAAGAACTACAAGAATAGAAAAAGGTTGAGGGTGAAAGGCAATAGAACAATGTTTGGGGAATGTTTCTTGGCCTAAAGGTTGCTAGAGGTTTTCTTTTAAGATTCCTAGAAAAATCATTGATAGCTGGCTGAGTCAATTTTAGCCTTCCTTTAAATTCAAGGTTCATCCAATGCTTTTTAAAGACAAAGTAAGGGCATTTTTTATCCTTCATTCATGTTCTAAGGGACAATTTTAAGTACTCTACTCAGCTGCTCTTATTTTCATTGGTTTTGCCATATAGAGTAGTGGTGCAAAAAGGCTATAACAGCTTGCAATTGGAGACAAGCCAAGCATGCACTTTGACAAACCATATATTTCAAGAAAATATCCCTTGTCATTAGCTATTTGGGCTTTAAAAATTTGTTTAAGTCCAAGCACGAGCCCATGGCTGACGATGCAAGAGCATGTTTGAATCAAATTTTCAAAGGCTAAAAAATGGCTCAAACTAGGCAAAAATACCTTGGTATGTCGATACAAAACATTTTGTATCAATACACAATGCAACTTTTACCTATGAGTATCAATAAAATGAAGTATGTATCGATACGAAGAGCAAAAAATGTTTCAATCTCAAGAATTGGAAGTCTATATCGATACTTCATGGATTTGTATCAATAGTTTAACTCATGTATCAATACATTTTGCCAAAAATGACAACTTTAGCTTTTATCAAGGCCTGTATCAATGCAAACAAGCTAAATGTTGATATCACACCTTAGGTATCAACACCAAACCCTTTTTGCATCGATATTATATGTGAAAATTTAAATTTTTGGTGACGTGAAAGCTTCTCAATACTTAGGCACCAATATGACTTGCACCTACCTTAAGCTTTTTAAATACCTCACCTTGGTCACAAACAGTGGAAAACTGACTTATGCTCATCGAAATGACTTTAGTGATGCCCCGAATAATGACTTTTAATACCTTATTTTTACATTTTTCTTTAATACGACCCATAAGCATTTCAAACCTTCCAAAAAAAATTTCACTTGAAGCTTTGTCACCTGATAGTGCCTGATGACATGACACTCGGCAGTCATTCTCATGTCTTTTTATTATTTTTTTATTCTATCATCTTTCGATTATGTCTCAGGATGCCAAAAATTGGCTCTAACAAAACAGGTGTCTACATTGATCGTTTTTAGAGTTTGTAGGATCACCAAAAACTTTTGTATCAAGGCAAACTTCAAAAGATATGTTGATCATTTTTAGAGTCTTCTAGGATCATCAAGAATTTTTATGTCGAAAGAAAACCTTAGGGGATATGTTGATCATTTTTAAAGGCCACTAAGATCACGACAAATTTCAATATCAAATATGCACTTTAAAAGACACTTTGACCCCTTCAACCAAAATTTAGTTTTTTAGGTCTAGTTTCATACTTTTTATAAAAATCGAGTCTTAGATCAAGTTTTTTTAGTTATTAATAAATTAAGATTTTCAAAAAGTGATATAATATCCTAAAGTTATTTTTAGTGTTTAGGTATGCTCGTAGTACATGGAAGTCACCTCATTGATTATTTTAAAGAAAGAAAAAACTTCTTCAAAATTAGAAAATAGGAATATTCGAATTTCACAAAAATAAAACCTTTCTCCAACTCTCTAATGCGGTGCGAACAATATTTTGGTTTAAAAAATATTTTCAAACTTGATTTACTCACCAACAGAATAATAAAAATATTTTAATAAATTTTTCTTTTCAAAATATGAGAATTATGACTAAAATGTCATAACCAAAACTGAATTAAAAATCAAGATTTAAAATTAGCACATAATTTAAAGGTATCAATTTTTTGGCATCATCAGAAGGATCGATCCTTGCTCGACCAACTCCCAAACCTTTTCATATGATCTTCGCTATTAGCATAAACATCGAAGTTTGTTTTGAAGGGTTTCAAAACCTGTAAAATACAAAACTCTGGGAGGTGACCCATCTCACCTAGCCAAAATAAGATTGGTGGTGACTCCAAATTAAATGATTGTTTTTCAACAACTATCTAGGTTTAAGTCGGTAAGCAACTCACTTCAACAACTCGATTCATAAATATGAACATAAAAAATAAAGAGACAAGAGATTTGCCCACCTTTTAAGTCCAAAGCTTCAAAATTCACATCATAACATGTTGCGACATCAATTACTTGCAATAAAAGCTAGAAACATGTGAAAGGAATATTTGATAAGAAGTAAAATCCAATAAAAATAAATTTAAAAATAAGCAAAATTATTGATCTTGCTTACTACCATTAAGAAAACCAAAATTTCTTTGTCATTAATGTAGCCTTAAATTTGTGATATTCTAGCATTCAATGACTAAATGTAGATTTCAAGAAAAATACCATGTGTCTATCCAAGTGTATAACATGTTTAAACAGTTTAAAAAAACATCCAAATCAATTGCCCTTTCAAATAGTAATATTAAAATAAATATTAAAATATTAAAAATTATTTATTATTAAACTAGTAAATTTTCATATTAACATTTCAATTAGTAATATTTTAATAATAATATTTACTAGTAAATATTATATTAATATTAAATAATTAAAATAATACTATTTATTATTAGAACATTAATTATAGTAATATTTGCAATTATTTAAAATATTATAATATTCATTACGTTATAATTTCTATCAGTGTTTATATTAATAAAATATTAATATTTTAGACTAAAAAACATTTATTATTAAAACTTTATAAAGTATAATTTATATAATTAATTTAAAAATAATAATATAAAACCCCTTTTTCAATAAAATAAAAAATCGCATTTAAAATACTAATAATCATACAATTTATTATTAAATAACAATATTGTTATATGAAATAACATTTTTATTAAAATAATAAAATAATATTTATTATATGAATAATTTATTATTAAAATAAATATGTATGGCTAATAATATGCAAAACAGAAATAATGCCTAGTATAATTTTAAAATATTTTTATCTTAATATTTTAAAATATTTTTAAGTTAAAAAGAAATATTTATTATTAATATAATACTATTTTTCTTAAGAGAAATTAAGTCTAAGTTAAAAAAAATCATGCGTCATTCAAGTCAAACCAAGTTTCTGACTTGATGAATATAATCATAGGAAGCTCTTTTGTAAAAATTATATTTAAAAGAAAATAGATAATTTCATAAAAAGAGCTTTTCTATTGACTAGTAAATAATTTTGCTTGATGAATTAATTTTCCATAAAATAAAATGTAAAACTACTCATTGTTTGTAAATCATTTTCTACAAAAGTAATTTTATATTATATTTAGATGGACAATACTAAAATTAAAAAAAAAAAGATAAGTAAAGGAAAAGGAAAGAAATGAATATTGAGGAAAAAAACTGAAATAGGCATATCTTGTTTGAATTAGTTTTCCTTTCTTCTCAATTTATTGCAAATTGAGATTTGTAAAAATTGAACATTTCAGTGGAAAGCAAGGATACTCCATTTTTTTACTTTTTTTAACAAAAAATTTATTCATAAAAAATCTTTTTTTCTTACTTTAATTTACTTTGCTTTTGTTTATCCCAATCCAAACATAAGATTATATATATTTATTTTTTTATGCCTATTATCAAGGGTGGGTTTTTTAGGGATTAAACCCAGTTGGAAAATAAAAAAGGAGTTGAGAGGTGAAGGAAATGGCTTTTATGTAAATAATGTTATTTTTTTATTTCCCAAAAGTATTATTCTAGGATTAATTCCCAAAATGCTTTTTTTTTTATGTTAGGAACTCGCCACTAAAGGGGTGAGTCCCCTTTCTACAGCCTTCTTCCAAATATTATTAGGGGAATAATAATGGTAGGTCGTGTACCCTACCATTTCTAGCAGGGTCTGCGACCCTATCGATGCCCCCCAAGAAGGGTCATAGCCCTACCAGTTTTTGGCAAGGTCCATGACCCTGATAGAAAAAGGGTTTAGACCTTGCTATTTTGGAAGGATTCATGACCCCTTAAATTATTAGCAGAAGGGGGAAGGGCTTGGACTCTCTACAAAAAGAGTTCTCAAAGCTGCTCTCCTCATATTGACAAGGAAAGGAGTTAATTAAGTTTTCAAAATTCGAGTATTCATATTTAGAGTTTTAAAGGATTTTTCATATAATTTTTTGAAGTTATATTTATTTTTATTTATAGAAGTGTCCTTGCAATATTAAAATGTAATTAGCTTTGTAATTTATTGTATGATTAAATTTAGTTTTTCTATAACTAAGTTTTTTTATAAAAATTAAAATTTATTGTTTCTGACTAAGGTATGATTTAAGTTTTTTTGTTTAAATATCTGAAATTTAACTTTGTAATTTATTATGATGATTAAATTTGGTTTTATTATACTTAAGGTTATTTTGCAGTTGAAATTTATTTGACAAATTAAGATATGATTTAGGGTTTTTTATTTAAATAAAATGATATTTAACTTTGTAATTTGTTTTTATCATGATTTAATTTTTTTTGTGGTAACTAAGTTTTTTTTTGTAAAAATTGAAATTTGTTTGAGAGATTAAGCTGTGATTTGGTTTTTTTTTATTTAAAGAATATGACATTTAACTTTGTAATTCATTATAATGTATTTTATGATTTATTATCATAATTAAATTTATTTATGCTGTAATTAAAGTTTTTAATTGTAGAAGTTGATTTAGTTTGATAAATAAAGTTATTTTAATGTTAAAACAATTTCAATTCTTTTAATAGGCATATTTTTTATTAATATAATGGCTTCATCATCATCATCATTTTTTAGATTGGAAAAGATTCATATACCGTTAAGGGTATTATCCAAGGTACTAAAATTTTATTAATCATATATTTAACACAATACAAATTTATAATTTTATAACTAATAAACTAATGACTTTTTGAATGGGATTATGATCACAAGTTACGACCATGTAAATTTATTTTGGAAGAACCAAATGCCTATATTATAAACTATTTAAGCTCATCCAGATTTTACCATGCAACTTTAGTTAGAACCCCTCAATATTAACCTAGACTAATAAAAGCCTTGATTAAAAGATGGATACCTGAGGCACATATTTCGTCTTTCATGCGGTGAATGCAAAATCACTCTAAAAGATGTTATACTTCAACAAGGACTACCAGTTAATAGCAAAGTAGTAACAAGAAGGAGCCTCTTGGAATGGCCTAACATGTGCGTTAAATTATGAGGTGAGATCCCTCTAGCTAACTGTTTAGAAAGCTCAAACTGAAAATAATTTGGTTGGAAAAAACTTTCTCTGCACTCCCTAAAAATCTAGGTATAAGAGATATCGAATACACTGCTAGAACTTATATTTTGTGCCGAATTGAAGAAATGTTAATGCCTAATAAATCTAGTGATCAGGTTCATTTAATGTATCTTTCAATTTTGTGAGATTTTAGAGAGGTTGAAAATTATAATTAGGGTTTAGCCTGTTTAGGGTTCTTACATAGGGAAATCTATCAATCCGTAACTAAATGCACCTATGACTTAGGTGGTTGTTTATGGCTATTGCAGTCGTGGGCTTGGTATGGGATGCTATTTCTTGCACTAAGAATTATAGCACAGCCTGTATACCCTTTTATGTGAAGGTAATAAACTTGAGTACTTAATTTATATTGCATTAGTGTAAGGGCTATACTTGCATATAAATTACTAAAATTATATATATATTTGAACAAATGGTGCAATTGAAAGGATTATAGATTTACTCAACTGAGCTCGAAAGTATTAGAGCAAAACTTGAATGCATCACCTTTGATAGAGTAAATATTTTAAAATAGTTAGATTCAAGTACATCCGGTGTTTAACCCAATGGATGCCATATTGTCTAGCAATAGTGTCTATTTATTTTTGTAGTTTTTGTGGATGCCGTATCATTCTAATGAGACAACAGCATGCCTTCCAATGGAAGCCTATAGAACTCACCACATCTGGCACACAAACACAACACTAATATGCTTTCAAGTTGCGAAATGGCACCAAATGAACAGGGTCCTACATTAGTTTGGGATGCAACAACCCATCCCTCAAACACCAATGAACCTTGACAAAGTTCATAACATTGGCATGCTTGTAATAATGCAAAAAAACTGGGCCAATAAGCATAAAAAATGGATTCAATTTTGGAAAAACCATTCTATACTAATTGCTTCTAAATTATGAACAATAATTTCACACTATCAGATGAATATATTAGACGGTTCTACTAACAAAGTCAATCTTTATTTTTCCATCATAAGAGTTAGTCAGAGGATGAACCAACATATTTCAGTAAATTTTCACAATGCTAATGCACCTGAGATGTCAATTTGTCATCCCGAACCAGAATGTGATATGGAATTATTGTCCGATCATAGATATTCTTTCAATCATGCTAAGGATAAAATAATGATGGGTGTTATCGACTGAAACCACTAACAAGTAGGTTAAACATCGACCTCTTGATGCGAACTTTAGGTCTAACATATATGTCTAGTGTGTACCAGTATAGTACCCCAGTTCTAGGCTAGGTCGTACCAGTAGCTATCTATTTATGATGCAGCAAGTGCTGGCCCTCCAGCAGTTGGAATCCACTTTTGGATATGACAGATATGGGTATATCTATGAGTGGTGGCTTTCTAATCTCAGATATTACAAATGAAGCCACTAAAAATGAAGCCATTCACGAGGAAGCACCGACGGTTACAATAAGAAACCAAGGAAGTCAAACTCGAATCACTCGTGACAATAAAACTAAGAATTTTGAATGACAAGTATTTCCACCACATAATAGTAGAGCTTTGCAATTATGAAGGCTGAAACAAAAGAGGCATGGTTATTTTTTCTCGACAATTTACGTAGATATGTTGTTACACAATATGTCATCTGTTTGATTTTTGATCAACATGAATCCATCAAATTTATCATTAAAAAATCAAGTAGTGCACGAAAACCTCCATATGCATATTCTGCGTATTGCATTCAACATATTTAACTAATTTTATGAGAAGGTTTAACAATAAAGATTTACATTGACAAATTGTTAAAATGATTATATGATTGCATTTATGGTTATTTAATCTCTTACAACCTTTTCAACTTTTAATTTTATTAATAATTTGCTAATAAGTCCATAAATTAACATATGATTTTAACAGTGTACGAGTTGAGACGACCTCATTTTCAATGGTACTAAGAAAATCTTCGTGTAAAGAAACATAGAAGTAGTTGATTAGATTAATAGGATCTCAAATGAGAAGTGGGCTCAACCATATTATAAGGGAAGACACTATGAACATATGACAATGAACATAGCTAAATGTATAAAATTTAATGTTAAAGGGAACTTGTCATCTTTCCATAACTGATTTAGACCAAGCAACATATTTTAAGTTGGCAGGACTATTGGTTAAGATAGGAAACAAGCAGATAGCAATGATAGAGGTAAGCCACACATACTATGAAACAATCATAAATGCTATGTGAGAAAACAAGAAGAAAGCTAACTTCTACCTTGTTTATGGGTTTACATTAGCAAATAAATCTTTAATGGTTGAAGAGTTAGAAAACCCACAAGAGAAAGTTCTAGCTTTGAATTACAAAGTCAATCTTAATGAGAGGTGATGTGATTATGGGAAATTTAAAGCACAAAGGTATCCCTTTTTCACATGTTGTTGCTGCATGTGCTCATATTCATATAGATTGCATGTTATATGTAAATAATGTTTATAGACTAGAAACTATATCCAATGTCTATCGACAGGAGTTTCAACCTATCAAGCATGAAGGTTATTGGTTGGAATATAACAATCCATAATTATGTCATCCCAAAATACAAAGAGATCCAAAAGGTCAACCAAAATCAAGTCATATTCATAATGAAATGGACCCTAGGTAGAGATGCCAACTAAAGCATTGCGAATTATGTAGGAATGAAAGACGTAGTCGTAACAAATGTCCTTACCAATCTAGCACCTCAAGGTAAGAGTCTGCATAAATGATAACGCTAGTAAATGTTGTGCTAGTGTAAAATTTAACACTTATATATAAATCAAGTTGTTTAAATATTTATATTCAATTCTCAAAGGTTTGTATAGTTAAATATCCTTACTGAATGCATCATACTCATATAACATACCCTAAACTAGCAATGACCTTAAACCATTAACATAAATCATTAATATTACTATAAAAATTGAAAATCCATAATGTTTATTCAAATATAGGTCTAAGATTACATTACATTTAACCATAATTAACAAAAACTAAGAAACAAATAATCCAACAAATACATATCCTAGCAAGATATAAATTCTTTTTTTCTTAACATAATTTGCATTTTCCATTGCCAAGATCATTTGTTTCTACATTGATTTCATTTTTAACTTCAGTTGTAGCCTTAAACCTTCTTCATCACTTTGCATTTTCAAGCTTCAATTCTCTCTCTTTAAATCATCATTCTCTTTTTTCAACTCATAGATCAAATATCTTGCTCTCTCTGTTAGTTGTTCATCATGCCATCGAAAAATCCACAATATTAACCTTTTAATTAGGACAACTTTAGAACCCTCTCCCAATATTCAACTTTTTCTATTTTTCCTGCCTAAGGCATTTCACTCCACAATAACATAATACTACTTCTCCCTTATAGTCCCATAGTATAGATGTATGCGACTCCCATTAGATTAAATGATGAAGATGATCATAACATCTGAAATAAAAACTAAATATAAAAAGAAAAATAACTACCAAAATACTAAAAATTTAAAAATTTTCAAAAAATTGTCCAAGGGATTTTAAGCTCGAGAAGCTTGTTATATAGAAGAGGTTCAGGAAAAAGCTCCTTATATAGAAGAGGTTTTCTCGAACCTCCTCATATATTTTTTAAGTTTGTGAAGGAAAAAGGGGAAGGGGGAGTCTTTAAGACTCGCCCCCTTAATTGATGAGTTCCCAACATAGAAAAATAAACACATTTTGAGAATTAATCTCAAAATGGCACATCTTGGGAAATTAAAAATTATAATATTTACATAAAAAAGTAAAATGCAGCAGAGGACAAGAAGGATGTCTAGAGTAATAGTAACACTTTGGGGAACAAGGATGATGGAGATAGTGAAGAATCACAACTCAAAGGACTAGCTTAGAATAGAATTAAGCTCACTTTTACCCTTAAAGCTAACACCAATAAGCGTTTCCGTCGCGTTTTGCAAGTCCTAAACAAAATCTCCTTTTCTTTTTCCTCTTTTCACATGATAATACTCTACGCTATTTTTAGGTTTACCCTTTTTGGTTTTAAGTTTTTTACACGTTTCTTTTCATTTCAATTTTGAAACTTTTTCTTGCCAAAATGTTTCTTTTTCTAGGTTTTTGCCATGATTTATTTTCTTAATTGATTCAGTTAGTTATTGGGAAATAGTTAGAATTCAAGGGCTATATATATTTGGACTCAGACTCAAGATTTAATTGCAAAATTTGTATCCGCAAAAAATTGCAAGGTCAATCATACATACTCAAGATAGCATACAGAGTTTAATTTGATTTGGTATAAAGTCTTGTTGGTATAGATTTCATCTTAGGTGTATTCACTCTTCAAAAGTGATGTCTCTCTCTTTGTTTTTGTGTATGTCCCTTTTCTGTAGCTCTTACAATATGTTTATTCTATTTTATGGCCATTGGCATGGATAAAGGATACTCGATGCCAATAGAGAACATGTTTTGAGAGTTGAAGTTCTTTTTACATTGTTTTTAGGGGCGTAAAAAGGTAGTTGGCATAAGATGTGTCTGATCAATGAACTCAAGCTAAGTAGTTTAGAAATAAACACCTATGTCTTCCAAATTGGGAAGTGTGTTGGATACATATGTTCAAATTTTTAAGTTTTTCTATATATTTAAAAAATATTACCCTCATATCCATGTTTAAATATATGTTAGACACAAATGTATGACACGGATACTTTCAGGAAGAAAAGAGTCATGTTAACATAGCTAAGCATTCAAAATGGATTCGTAAACCTTAAGTCTCGAAGAAGGCATACATGCGATTTAGGTGGCCCTAGGACTTTTTTAGTTTATATCTAGTAATTTGTTTGGTCAATTGATTGCACTCATTCTATGTGGACATAATGTAGTTCAAATTTCTCAAATTAGGTTATCTACTTACCATGAATTTGTAGTCATGGTGGTACTTAGTTAAGAGAATCATCATATATTGTCTTTGGGCCTTTCATTTGCTGCCTAAACAATCCTTGAGTTTTTGTCTTCGGCTAAAAAGAAATTTTTATTACAATAATGTAATATTCAGACAAATATATTATGTTGGTAAATGTAAGTACTTCACCCTTTTTTACTGGCCATTGGATGGTGAATTCAAATCCTTTTTGTGCCCGTTATCTGTGAAATAGATTGATGATTTCAACCGTTATATGAAAGAAACCTAACATAGGATTTATATAGGGGTTCAGAGATACAATTTGCCGCTGGTGGAAGTTGAGCCTACCCATCACCAGTTTTGCTTCCGGTAAAGGTCCAGACCTCCAGCTGAAAAACCACAAACTTATAAACATTTAAGAAAGCAAGCTGCTTGGGGTTTTCTGTTTTACTGTTTGCCTTGCATTTAGTGAGTCTCGGATGACCGCTTTTCTGAGGGGCTTACGATAATTGGATCATGATACCTTTAGTTTTCATCCATCTACATGCTTCAAAACTCTAAAATGTTTGTTACTGTTATTGCCCCTTTTCTACACTTTTATTACCCATTATACCAATAAATTTGCCAAGCGTTGATCCCATAATGTGGGACTCTTAGATCATTATGTTTTTGGTTAATCATTTTAGATACAATCATTCGAAACTAATATATTTTTGAGATATTGAAAATGTTTGTTTCTTTCAGAATGAAGCTGTTTTGCGGGCATGTGCAGAACCACCTCCTTCAAAAACTACCGACGTTGTAGACTGGTGGTGCCGGCGAGAAAGATGTGGATCGACCCACTTAATGTACAATTGAGGAAGACACTATAAGAGCCCCAAAGGAGGATTTTGCTGACCCTTGGCTTCATGGTGCAAATTTTTTACAATTGTATGCCATCAGTGACCACTATTGATTCTTGTTTAAGGCCTGTGTTGTATCCTGCATAAGCATATAGTAGCATGCAGCTAATTGGTCATTGAACATAGGCTTATCATAATCTTATATCTATTAGCAAATGTGAGCAGTAGCTTGTTCTTGAAATATTCTAAAGTCGCCTTGCTAATGATGTTGAATCTTATAACTATATAGTGACAACTTGGCGATATATGGTTTTTCTAACCCTACGATAATCACATCACTGATCAATCGTCAATAGCCTTTGCAAGTGTAAACTTAGGTCAAAGAATGAAGTCTGCGATGGCAGAAAGGTTCACTTAAAAAGTTCCATTCTCAAAATTCAGCAGCTGCTGGCTGATTTTGCTTCTTGATTCGGCAGTTGACAGACAGGGACATTTTTTATTGAATTAATTAATAATGGGGCGCACTGTTCAGATTTGTACATCCATATTGGCAATAACGGCATATCATTGCAACATCCCCTCTAAGTTTAAAGGTTTGATAGAATCTGGTGATTTTTCCTCAAGTACCTTTCCCTTTCGAATAGTCATCAGAAATGAATCTTGTTATAAGATCCAATGGTCCATTTTGGCGTTGAGGACAGGGGTGGTTGTTGGAAGTTGGATTGCAGTGTGGACCCATAACCCGCCGAAAGAGGAGAAAAGTTAAGAAACCCTTCCCCTCCTACTTGTCTTTGTAAAGGCCAGAAGACTAATATTGACATTGGAAATTTGGAATAGACCTTTGGGATTTCTTCTTTGTGTACGTCTTTCTATTAACTCCTACAATTTTAAGACATCCTTCGGTAATTGAGTTTTGCATATTCTTACACGCAACAATCACATGATAATCTTCCTGCATGTCTTTCTTTACCAAAATTTTGCTCGTAATATCATCTGACAGGTAATTTTGCGTTGGTTAACATAGAAAGAGAATTAACCAGAATGACATGTTGATACGATTGTAGGAAGTGGAAGATAACACTATGCACATTGTTTCTGAAAATGTATCAGTAGTTGTAGTTAGAGCCTGTATTTGGAAACTCTTACGACCATCATGGAGGTTGTAGGCATCTATTTTACAAATATAAAATAAGCTTCACCAGCTGAATGCGTGGTGGAACCTCTCGATATGGGCAACAGCCTTAAATTGTCATGGACTGTTGGCAGCTGTCTGGACATTTCATTTTTTTTTTTTTTCAAGTATAATAACTAGATGCCGTGGCTAATAATTCAATTGCATGATTAGTAATTTCCAAAAATAAAATAAAAAAAGAACATATATTATTCAGCCTCTTTGTGAGATTCTCCCTTTCTTTTGGGCCTTTGCATTTGGAAACCCTTTTATGGACGTAGAAAATGGTCGATGCATCGAGGTCGTTTACAACAAACAAGGGACCCACCCATAAGAAAGTGGTTGGGTATTTAGACTCGCTCGCTCAACTTTTATATAATTTATATTACTACAATCACAATTCATTCCCAGGCTGTCTGCAAGATTTGGGTTCCAAAATATCAAATTTAACCATTTACGCAGTAAAAAGATTAGAAACCCACGTTCGGCCTTTCGTATATTTCTAGCCTGGACGTTTTAGGAGACTGACCTATACTTTAATCATGTGAATTATGAAGGCAGAAAAACTTTTGGTACTTTCCTTTGTGTGGAGGACCAGGGGCTGCCTCCCACGTGATTCAGTATTCCGAAAGCCCGACTCTCTCACCCCACGACCCAATCTTAGTTATTTCCTTCTCTTCTCTCCTTTTTCTTTGTTTCATGGAAGTGAAATTATATACACATACAAAAGTGACGTGAAGAACTCCAACAGCATCTGCTGATTCTAAAACCATCGTCATATGAAACTCTGGTCAGCATATGGTGCGTGTGTTTTTCCAGTCTTCTTCTAGCCAATTGAATCAAACTTAAATAGTAAGAAATTCAAATTCGATCTAAAATTAATCACTTAAAATTAAGTTTAAGTTTTAATACATTTTATTTTTAAATCTTAATTTTAATTCTAAACAAAAATCAAACTATTAAAATTTATTTATCTAATAAAAATCAAATTAAAATTTTATATTTAATTTTAAATTTAATTATTTTTACTTAAATTCAAACTTAAATTTAAAAATTTTTTATTATAAATTAAAAATAATAAAAATATATTTTAAAAATTAATGAATTAGATTAAATGCGCAAATTACGTAAATCAGATATTAAAATGTTCAAACTTTGTTCGTCCAATGACTCAATCACCCAGAACTCGTCTCAATATAAATAGCTTGCTGTGCACGTTTATGTGATTTACACCTTACGTCATTCCTTATTTTAAACTTACAATTTTTGTTCTTGCACTTCCTGATAAGGCAGGGCAAATACCTCAATTATGCCCGATTTAGACTGATAATCAAGGGATAACCTACGCCGCCCTGAGTCTGTCTGGCATCCACTTGGCAATCATATACAGCTCCATGGCCCACTCTTTAAGCTTTCAGGTTTATGATGTCACATCCTTGTGTACTTTAACAACCCACCTTGTCTAAGTATGTGTTATTATTATTATTATTATTATTATTATTTTATTATTATTTAACATTTGCCTGTATAAATCAACAAGCCATGGATGATTATCATATTAATTTGATAACTTCTATTTTCAGCTTAGATTTATGGTCTTAATTATCTGGATTAAGTCAACAACAAAAGGGGACATGCTCCTTTGCATGCAAGACACGTGTGTAACAGTAAAGGTAATTCCTCCACCACTAAAGAAATGCTAAGAATTATTTGAAAAAGTATAATACTAAGGGGATATTTTATGTTGTCTTTGTATTTTTTTGGCGTCAACACAGCAGGGTAGATGGGCAATAGTGGGAGAATCTTACTGTTAAAATCCATTTGGTATTTGTTGAGCAATAAAAATTTCAAATGGTGAGAATATTTTTCTATTGTGGAGAAGTTCGAAGAGGATTTACATTTCTTTATGTATAAGGAATACAAGTATTGATCTGCTTGATTATCAGTTTTTTTTTTACAAATAAAGTTTTAATTTAAGAATAAAAATATAAAAAATTTTAAATTTTAAATTTATTGAATATTATTTTTTAAAAATAATTATATAAATTAATTAAATAAAAAAATTCAATTATTAACTTCTTTTACTGTGCTTGTGTTTATTAAGAGCTCACTCTTTCCGAGAGGTTTCTAGAGATCATATGCTTGACAACTAAAAAGCCAA
The DNA here is from genome assembly GCA_038382025.1 of Adansonia gregorii. Classification (NCBI taxonomy): domain Eukaryota; kingdom Viridiplantae; phylum Streptophyta; class Magnoliopsida; order Malvales; family Malvaceae; genus Adansonia; species Adansonia gregorii. The sequence continues at coordinate 16,947,500 of JBBYHO010000003.1, read as the reverse complement.
AAAGATCGATTTTCAGGAGAGGTGGGACAGTTGGATTGGACATAAACTCCGCCGCCCAGCTGAAGAGTCTCTATTAACTTTAACCTAGTCTCACTACTTCCACCAACCAGTCCTGTAAATTCAAGATTTAGTTAATCCTGCTTCCCTACAATCTTAGACATATCCCCTTTTTTTTGTATGTTTCTTGTATTACTTATATGTATTGCTTGTGCGACAGTAGTTACAAATGCTGAAAAAGTCTGTTTCTTGGTACAGATATTGCTCATTTTTCAATGATGTGTACTTGTGGGACATTGGATCCACTGTGATTGTGAAATAGTGGGTTTCAAAGGAAATTGGGTTCCTTTCAGATGATTACAACTTTCCCTCGAGGAGGGCAAATTCTGATTTGCAGAGTCTTATGCTTCCGAAAAAGCGCTCAGCTTTTGCTGGAGTTCATATATGGGATGTATTACGCCGTCTCTTTTTACCTTCTTTAAACCCCTTTTCTGCGCCCTTTAATTTCCTTTTCTTAAAAATCATGTGCCTTTTTTCTAAAGAACTTGCTCTGCATGTTCTTCTGCAAAGCAATGTTGAACTTAAACCATAAAATGTTTTGTGAAATCATTTGTAAAATGCCAAGAGGAAAAGAAAAATTTTATAACATTTGGAGATTCATTACAAGGGGCACCATTCGTTTTTAAGACAGTTTGCTCTTCATGAGATAGTTAATGCCGAATTCTATCTTCTTTTTTCTTAACGTTGAAATCTCTTCCTGATATTCACAGACAGAGACGCACAGACTTGAAACTACCAAACACTAGATTGCTTTCTTTTGAAGAGGTTATTCTGATTGGCCAATCAGAGTCCCGACTACTGGTACAGACAGGAAAGAGAAGTCTGAACAGTACTGTTTTTAAGGTTTTCTTCTGAAATAAGGAAAACTATTGCAACAGCTGCTTTCTTCGTGGTCATCTGTGTCATTACTGGAAACTTCTGTGATCCCACTGAAGCCAGAGGACGATGTAGAAAGGGCAAGACTTAAGTCAGTCCTGTCCTTGGTCAGGAAATCATAGTAGACAGGCCTTGTTGTCCTTAGTTTACCAACTCCATTTTCGTTGCAAGATTGCATTTGCAGGCTTTCTTCATCGTTTTTAGTAGTACTACTACTTCTTTTCTTCAAAAATATGCGGCAAAGCACCCAATTTTCCATTGGCACCGCATGGCTCTGCAGAAGTTTTAACACATATCATTAATTTGCTTAACCAACATAGCATAACACCAGTTATTATCAACTAGTTTATAAAACATGATTCCGGATTTTAGAGTTTCAGAAATGTATTGGGACGAGATGGACAATTATGAAATTGAAGGTCCCGTATCGATAATTACATGAAATAACATAAAATAAAGCAAATGAGCAAGAGCAAAGATTGACCTGAATTTGGTTCTTCTTATGTGGGGCATTGCAGGCTGGTGTCCCGGCGCTAACAACGCGATATTCATGCATGATCCAATCAGTCCTAGATCCATTTGGGGCCTTTCCTCTATAAAAAACAAGAGTTTTCTTCATGCCCACAACTTGGTTGCTCCTGGTAGATACAATTTTTTTGTCAATTCCAGTTGCTTTCCAATAACCTGAAATCGTGGCTCTGTTGGATCTATTTGTATTGGGATACTTGGCTTCTCTAGTGCTGAAAAAGTACCTCTCCTGCTCCAAATCACCTGATCAACAAAGAAACAAATGTATCAAACCATCTAATTTTCTCAATTTTGTCGCCGTTAAAAGCTGAAAAAGATGTTACATTTAGATCTCTATCAGCACGCGACTTCCATAATCGATACAAGAACTTAGCTCCAGCTACCGAACAACTTGGTTGTAAATGACAATTTATTTCGTGCTGCTTTTTTAATGTTTTATTAAAAAAACCGAATTAAATCAAGTGGTGCTTATGTGAAGTAACCAACCTGGCAAATCCCAAGGATCAGCTTTGCAAACATCAACTTCAGGAATTATAGAGGCAGGCAACGGCCAAGCTAGCAACTTTCGTCGCAAGTACTGAACCACTAACTCTTCATCTGTAGGATGGAACCGGAATCCAGGAGGCAATCTGAGCACACCATTCTTTACAAAATTAAGCTTCTCCATCCTAACTAAAAGAACAAAGCAGCTGAACCCAAGAAGCCTTTAAGCAGCTGAATCAACAAACACTCTGCTCAAAACAAAACGAAAAAGTTGGAGTCTTCAAACACCCAAGTGAGCCTACAATTCCGTCATGTCTTCTTAAACTACCCCAAAGTAATAGAGAATATCAACAAGGGGAAGAAGAAGTCGAACTAGAAATGACAAGGGGAAAGCATTCAGGATACAAAAGAAAAGGAAAAATTCTAATTGTGATATGAGAGAGAGAGAGAGAGATGGGTATCTGAGAGGGAAAGCGTGGCTTCTTTATAGTAATGGGGTGTTGAAGGAGAAAGGGGGCCTTAGGAGGGAATGGAATAAGGACGACCCATTTGGCGTAAAATAGACTCAAGCTTTTTTCCTCTCCTTCTTTTGACTCTATTTTAACAAACAAATGTTTTAACAAGTTAGATTAGTTCTCCGAGAAAGGTTTAAAGTTTTTAATCTAAAATGAACTGAATGCGTCTATAACTTTAAGCCTAGTTCTGTTCGACTTCAACCCACTGTGTATGGGCATAACTGTAGCTGTTTCCTTCCACTTAATCATGGCCTTTTTTAATTAAAAACTAGTACATTTAACCCCGCTCACGTCGGGGATTTTTTATATTTTTTATAAAAAATAATTAATTATTTTTAATAAATAATTTTAAATTAAATAATATTAAATTATAATTACTTATTTAAA
>JBBYHO010000003.1:16929148-16942778 GCA_038382025.1 Adansonia gregorii | reverse complement strand
AGGAAAATGTATCAAACAAACAAAAATTCAAAGATTAAAGTAGAGATTTACCTTAACAAAGCTTTAAAAATTTTTTTTTTTACTTTTTTTCTAAAAACTCTTTCTATTTTTTTTTTCAAGCTCCCCTTTTTTTTTTCTTTTTCTTTTGGTGAAATAGCATCCTCCCCTCTTTATTTTCATCAAATCACCTTGGCCGAAAGTTTCCATCAAATCACCTTATTTGATGGAAATCCCCCATGGCCGAAAGTTTCCATCAAATCACCTTATTTTTCTTTTTTTTTTTATTTTTTTATTTTTTTGTGAGCTTACTTGTTAGGTTGTACAAAGCAATAGATATTGTAATAAGCCCATGCATTTCCATCTTTTCATACAAGCCACCTTACCTATTTTCATGATTATGCTAATTTAGGTGAAATGATGGTTTTAGTTAATTTAATGGAATTAGTTGGAATGAAACTAAATTAGTTGGAAAATGGTTTAATTCCAACCAAATTATATTTCATGTAACTGAATTGGAAAAAATAGAGCAAAATAAAATTATAAATTTTCAAAAAAAAAAACAATTGGAAGTAAAAAAATTAATGTAATCAAATTGCAAGAAAATATTAATTGAAAGTTCTATTTGAAAAAAAAAATAACTAAATAGATGAATAAATAAATAATAATAATAAATAAGGTTAAAAATAAATAAATAAATAAATGAATGAATTCTCATGATAAATCCTAAGAAGAATTTAATCATATAAAAATTCTAATCAAAACCCCATAAAAATTAATAAAAAAAATTTAGTCATTGGTATAAAACTTAAAAGAAAAAGATTAGTGGGCTTGTTAGGAAATTGGGTAATAAAATGGGCTTACCAAGCCTTTAGGGAATGGAATGGGCCTAATAGACAATCAAGAATGGGCTTGGTAGAATTATTGGGCTCATCGAGCTTAGTTGTAGAATTTGAATTTTTTTTAGGGGTCGGATGAAATTAGGTGTTTACAAAGGACAAATTAACCTTGTACCTTATATGCTTGCTTTTTTCCAATGCCATTTGAAGTTTTTCACAAGTTCAGATTGGCAATGTTTTGATAAATACGTCTACAAGATACTTTGAAGAGCTAATCTATTTGATGTCTGACTTTCTTGAAATTTGTGTGTATATAAGAACTTTGAGAGATGTGCTTGGTTCTATCTCCCTAATATCAACCCTTAACTTATGTTATAGAAACAGCATTGTCCTTATAAATAACAGTGAATCTATAACTAATGTTATACAACAAGAATTGTGTAGAATGAGATATAACAGATCTTAACCAAATGCACTTTCTCTAAGCCTCATAAAGACAATAATCTTGGAGCGATTGGAGGATATTGCTACTTGCATCTATTTAATAGATCGCCAAGATACGACGGCATCATTTAACAAACTAAATAAATAGTTTGTAAGTGAGATTTGTGCTGATCAAACTTATATCTTTTCTCAGCATATCCAACTAACCTTAAATTAGTGGATTTTTTGGATTAGAATATACCTAAGTCCATTGTTCCATGGAGATAGTGAAGATATGTTTAATCCAATTCCAATATCTTTTTGTTGGCTTAAAACTAAATCTTGCCAAAAGAATTACTGCAAAGGCAATATCAGGTCTCATACATTATGTTAAGTATATCAATTCCCCTATCGCATTGAGATGTGGTATTTCAAAACCAAGTATTTCTTCATTTGGCTCCCTAAGATGAAATAGGTCCTTTTGGGTTCCAAAGACCTTACTACCTAAGTGGGATCAATGGCTGAGCTTTGTCTATGTAAAATTTTTTAAGTAATCGTTCGACGTAAGCCAAATAATGGGTATGCTCAATCTCACGACCAAGACATAATTTGGTTCTTCCTAAATCTTTAACTCTGAACTCCTTTTTTAGGTATTCGATAGTTTCATTCAACTCTTCAAGAGTCTGTAACAAATTCATGTCATTGACATAAACAACCACTATAACAAATCTATTATCTGATTTCTTAATGAACATTCAAGGGCAGATAAAATCATTCTTGCATTCTTCTCTAGTAACGTATTCGCTTAAGCATTGATACCATATAAAGCCAAATTACTTTAGCCTATACAAAGATCTTTGCAACTTAATTTAGAATAAATCATGAGTAATAGATGTTTCAAGTATTTTAAATCCCTCGAGAATCTTCATATAAATATCATAATCTAATGAACCAAAAAGATAAGTCATCACTATGTCCATATGACTTATATCAAGTCTTTTTGAGATTACAAAGCTAATTAAGAAATAATATGTGATCGTATCCATTATTAGTGAGTAAAAGTCTTATCGTAATCAATCCTTAGTCTCGGACAAAATTTTTGGGCTACAAATCAGGCATTTACCTCACGACTTTGTTATTTTTATTTATTTTATGAGAAAAGACCCATCTATGCAATAGGCTTTACATTGTCAGGATTTCGAGCAACAGGCCCAAAAACCTCATGTTAGCTAAGGAAACTAATTCAACTATGATTATTTTTCGCCATTTAGGCTAATTTCGCTTTGATTGCATTTTATCATATATCATATTTCATGATTATCATGCATAATATCATAAGCTATTGAGTATGCAAACATACTATCAATGATGATCTCATTTCAATCTCAAACCTCGTTACAATAAGTAACCGAAAATGCAGTATTCCTAAGTTTGTGATTTTGTCATGGGTTGCTTCTTCAAGGGAATCATGCTCATCTAGAGTATGCTCAACTCTGAGCTCTTTAAGAGTGGATTCTAAATTCATCCTCATTTGTTTTCAAGGAACAGTGTCTTTTGTTCCAATTAGGTGTCCATGTTTTTGGCATGTGCCATCTTTTTCTATTTGAACTAGTTTGTTAAAGATATCAATCCTAGTTGGAGCATTCACAGTTGGGATATGCAATTTCGTGATACCTATAGTATTATTAAAACATCAAAAAGTTGATTTGTAATTTCTTATAGATTTATGATTTTTTGTGACTTGTTTTCACACTCAAAGGTCTTTGGGTCTAAATGGGAGATATGCTTTTTAAACTAAGAAATATCCTCATCTGGCTTTTGCTTCATAGCTAATGAAGTGTTAGGCATTTTGATCGATAGAAACATTGTTTCATCAAAATGATAATTTGTAAACCATACGGTAAAAAGATCACCATCGTAGGCTCTAGAAACCTAATTATAGACAATGAATCAAACCTAATGTAAATCCGAAGATGTTGTGAGGACTTATTTTTGTCCTTTTTGGTGGTGTAATAGGCACCTGCACTGCATATCCAAAAGTATGAAAGTGTAAAATATCTAGTTCATAACCTAAAACTGATTATATAAGGGACTATGTTAGTCTTGTAGTGGGGAATAATCTAACAAGTGCTACTGTATGCATAACATCATGGCCCTACGTGGCAGTGTTGAGCTTCGTCTTTAACAGGAAGGTACGAACGATGATTTGGATGCATTTTCTCGAGAATTTTGCTTATCCATTTTGTTTGTACATGTAGGAGTGATGCACAATAGACATCAAAGCTTTTAGAAATGAATTCACCTGTATCGTCGATCATGATGTTCTTGATCGAATAATTAAGGAAATGTTCTTGAAGCTTCATTATGTATGAAGTAAACATTCAAAGGCAATGTTGCATGTGGATAACGAGCAAAAATTAGACTATCTGTAGGATGTATCCGCTAAAACCATAAAATATCAAAATAATCCACTTGTAACATGTATAAACCCACAAATATCATCTTGGATCCTCTTAAAAAAAGTTAGTGATTCTAGATCCACCTTCGTAATTGAAGGGAGCTTACTTTATTAGCATGTCTAACAAGTGTAATCCTTAGACAACAAAACCTTTCTGTCCTTTAGTATGTATCTTTTTATGTTAAGAATGATTATGTACGTCATTACAGCTCTTGGGTGACCAAAGCAATCATGCCATAGTTCAAACTTATCAGGATTCACTAATCTCTAGGACATAGTGGCGTAAAATTCATAAGCTCATATTTAAACTAAATAGATGCTCGTACTTAAAGTCGTTAGCTTCTCATGGATGGTCTTCTAGCCTATCTTGTGTGAAGTGATGTAAAAGCTAGTTTTGTTATCCTCAATTGCGTTTCAATGTGATATCTATTTCCAAGGATATCTCGAAGCTAAGTTTCTTTTTTTATTTTATACATAGCAATGTATCCTCAATCTGCAACACGGTACCATTCAGTAGTACAAGCATGGCATTACCTAAGCCTTCAATAAAGTTAATAGGACTTGATATAGTATGGAAATTTGCCTCTCATATGCCACACTTGAGAAAAAACCCTTATCAGAGAGAATTGTATGCGTTATTCCACTATCTAAAAGACAAAGTTCTTTTTTTTCTCAGTTTTTCTCATTTACATAAGTGACATCTTCAGGTGTTAAACAAAAATTAAAACAAGTAACAAAGAATTGTAATAGTATTGAATAAACTAATTAATATAAGATAAAACTTCTGTTTATCTAATAGGAATTATCCTTGGAAATTTTTTAATCATCCAAGGTATATTTATTTAAAACATAAGAAAACCCATAATAATCTAGTCTTAACTAGATTTACATAATGTAGACAACCTCTTAAATCTGCTCATCCATCTACCTAGTAGATCCTTTACCCTAGTTCTTAATAACAGCAATGGTTAATCCACTTTTTTGGATTTCACCTTTTGATCATCTTCCCCTTGATCATCAATAAAGTTTAAAAACAAAAAAGTAATGTTAGATACAACTAGAGCTTCAGAGGTGAATGTCTCAATGGCATGGCTTTCAGTGCGCTTGCCGTTGCTAAACTAGTGTTAGTCCATAATAAGTTTAGGCACATGGTAAGTACACAACCAATGCCTTTTTTCCACCATAGCAATGATAGGTGTCCTCTTGATTTCCATAGAGCGTTTAGTCTTTTCCATGATTGGGACCAGATTTTTATTGCAATTATTCCTACCACCATTTTGTCTGGCGGATTGCCCATGTCTGAGGTCTCGGCCACTAGTTTAGCCATTTCTTTTTGCAGAGCTAGCATTTGCTTCAAGCAAAACTTTGGACCCAATGGGTCTCATACCATGGTTTTAAGCAACAATTCATTGTTTTCCTTAGCAATCAAGAGGCATTCAATCAACATCAAATACATTTTATATTGATGTTCTCTATACTATTACTGGAATATCAGATTTTGCACATGAAAAGTGGAGAAAGTCTTCTCTAAAAGCTCTGTATATTTTGATCCCACACAACTCAAGGTGAGAAACAATATCATACAAGGCAAAGTTGTAATCATTTATGGACATGAATTTCTCATGTTGGGCCTTAAGAAGGATTATGATTTTTATATAAGCATACCACTCTTTAAGTTTAGCCTATAGAACAATAGGGTCTTGTATAAGCATACCACTCTTTAAGTTTAGCCTATAGAACAATAGGGTCTTGTATCAACAGATACTGAGTCTTTAGGCTTTCATGTGTATGTTGCCTAAAAAATCAGGGCATTTGCGTTATCCTTACCATTAGTTTGACCATTTGCGATGATGGCTTCTAACAATCCTAGTCCTTCTTGTTAAATCTCTAAGTCTAATCACAATGATAAATAGTTGGATGCACTAAAATTAAGGATGTGGAATTTTGGCTTTTCAATGTTAGCCATAGTCTACACATCCAAAAAACCCACAAATTAAATAACTTCGGATGTTAAGTTAATAACACAGCAGGTGTTAAGTAAATGTGTATGTCGTAAATCAAATTTGGATATTCACAAGTAAATTTGCTAACTTCGATGTCAAATGTGATTCCTTTAAATTTTGAAAATTCTTTTAACTTTTAAAAATACATTTTTAGCCTATAAACTTTTCATTGTTAACAATTTGGCCCTTAAAATTTTGAAAAATTTCAATTTAATCCTGGAACTTTAGATTTCGAAAAATTATAATTTTGAGGTACTAGAAAATTACGCTTTAAGGTAATTTTTAAAAACTAATTACACTTCTAGGTACAAACAAGTGTAAAAGCTTTTAAGGTAAATAGTAAACTAGTCCCTACTTTAAAACCTAGTTTTTTTTTTTTGTTGCAACATACCACTTTTGGTGGTTTTTAAGGGCATTCACAGCCATGGCTGGGTTGGACACTTCACCATCGATTTAGAGAACATTGTCTAACTAAGGGACGACACTATTTGTCAAGAACGACGATTCAAGGGTTTTTAGTTTTGGGGTTTTTTTTTAATTAAAGAATTTTTAGTTGCAACTAGCAATGAGGAAAAAAAGCTTAGCCTCATAGGGATGTCTTTTATTCGGTCATAGCCCTAGTCGACAATGTTGAGATCGAATTCTTTAGGATTCGATGAAACCATGATTTAAGCTTTTTGAGTTTTTTGATGTTTTAGCCATAATTGGTGGCTTTTGAAGGCAAAGGCTATGTGGGGATCGATGTTGGATAGCTTCAAGCCATGCTTATTATAACTTATCTTGCCGACGTTGATAACCCAAGGTTCTTATTCGAATTTAAAAGGCATATCGAGTTTAGGGCTTTTTTGATGGGTTCTGGCACCAGTAAAGAAGGAGGAAACCATTGACGAACAAAGGGATTTTTGGGATTGGCCCGATCTTCGATCATGCAATGTTTGCTAGTTGGTCTTGCAATGTTCGATCATCGGTTATGCAACATATGAGGCTGAAAAGTTTTGACATAAATGGTACGAGTCAAGTCTCTTAAAGATCTCATGGCCGCCACCAACCTTTTTTGTTTTCTTAGCTTCCATCAATATTACAAATTTGTTTCTTTTCAAAATTTTTTGGCTTTTTCAGGCTCTAACGGTGCCTTTCCACCAAAATGTATATTTTTTAAAACTAGCTTCAAGCTATATAAACAATTGCTTTAATGGCCTAAAGCCTACTTACAGTTGGGTAAACATCAAATTACCATTGCTTTTATTATTTTTCTTAAAGCAATATATGTTATTCATCAAAGTAAATTGTGAGTATTTTTGCGAAGATATCAATCAATTGAATAAAAATAAAGCACAATTGATTTACCAATTTTCTTACCTTTGGAGAAGTTGTGCTGATAATGTGACATGAAATTAGTAGGAATTGGTGAGCTTGGTGGCTTGCAAGTAAAATAACAAGAACTGCAATTATAAAAAGAAGACATTGGCACAGAGAGATAGAGAAAATGCTACTTTTCTTATTTAATTCAGTGTGTTTATAATGAGAATATTACGGCTTTTATGTAAGTATCAAGCTATGTTTGCATTGATTACATAGAATCAAAGTACAAATATTATGAGCTTGTAATCGTAATCAAAATATTATGAGCCTGTAATTATAATCAAAATATTAAAAAATCCTTAGTTATGGTAAATCTAATATTCCATAATATTTTGTACATTCTAATATTTTTTAGATAAATTTGTCTGTTATTGTACTCAATAAATTCCTTAAATTATTATTTTTACCTAATTAAGTTCTTCCAGTATAATTTTTTATGTCTAATTAAACCCTTAAATAATATTTTAATTCAAGTAAACTAGTATTCTTCTAACGAATTTTATTGATTTTTATACAAAATAAAATTTTAAATTAAACAAAAGTAATACATTAAGGGTTCAATTAAGTACAATAAAAAAAGGATAAAAGTTGGTTTGAAAGTTTCGAAGGACAGAAACTATTAGGGTATTAACCAGAACAAACGTCTCCCATATTTCAAACTTGCGGGACTTTCCCAAAGAATATTTGGTTCAATTTGGCCATCCATCTAGAATTCGATTTTTATTGGAACCTTGGCTTGCTGATTGAGTTCGTGTATTCCGTCGATGGACTTATGGCCTTTAAAATAGGACTTGAGACCCGTTGAACCCAATTTGGGCTGCATACAAGGCTCCCTAAGATCCAAGAACCTCCCCCTGAGCCCTTGGTGGTTAGAGGTTTGGAAGTAAACAAGATTTCTAGCTCAGAGTTGGAGCAATGTCCGACCCATTTAGAATAATTCACAGATGCACGGAGCCAAATCATAGCGGAATTTCATCCATAAAATCTCAGTTGAAAGAAAACAAAAGAACTTGCTCAACAGAAACTAATAGCACATGCATTAACAAATAATGTCCACTACTGACTACTGACTACTAAGCCTGGCTGTAGAAAAATGTAGTTCAATCATTGACGCAAAACCAACTTTTTAACTCATTCAGATGAGGTAGTTGTGCACTTTAAAAAGGACCAGTTGCTTTTATTATTATTATTATTATTATAGCAAAATGAAACAGGTATTCCCCCGATTCTGGAACAATTGTTCTTGTTCGCCTCGTAGTTGACCTCCAAACAGGAACACCAAAGCCGAATTTGAGTTTTCAGAGGAAGTTACGGATGTCCAATGACTTCACATCAGGCATTGCCTCATCCTTGAATTCCTCTCTGAACACAGAAAATTATTAATAGGTAACGACACTGCACCGGTTTCTAACACGAGAAATATTAAAACGTTTCATTAACGATGCCATGCATACAAATAAAATATTCATCCAACGTTTGGGCCAAATACCAGACAGATAATGATTTGGTTGTCTGAACTGTGTTAGATGTATAATTTTACAAAAATAACATGTTTTTCTCTTCTTCTTTTTTGGTTATACAAGCTATCATGTTCCTCTCATACTGAACAGTAAAATCGTAATTGTCTCCTGGTCGCAGGTATCTCTCCCAAACCTCAACAGGAAAGACAGCTTGAAAGTTCTACAAGAGTATGACTAAAGGAGGCCATTTTTATGACCCATTTGTACGAGCACATGTGGATCAAAAAACAAATATGCTCCTAGGAACTAACCCAATTTCCTCCAACCACCCAATTGATAAAGTCGAAGGGCCACCCCATACTAAGTCATATAGCGAAAAAGGAAAGAGATTCATCATAGCGAAACATAAGAACTTTTAACATACCGCTTCTTCTGTGTTTCCATTGCTTCAAGAGCATCCTTCTTCAGCTCCTCCAATTGTGCCTTGGCAATTTTTAGCTCCAATTGTTCTTCATACTTGGGCAGATCTTCCTTCTGGATTCCAAGCCTGATAAGACAAACAATTAGACAAAAAGGACATAAACTTTCATTTTAGGGACAGAAGCAAGCAAAATTGTAAAGTTCCTCAACAGCTCATAACAAAATCTTAAAACATAACTCTCCATTCTGTGCTTTACAAAAATGGCTCAAAAATTCATTATTTTCCACAATGAGCCCAGTGTTAGAATTTCATAAAATATCTTGCTAATTCTGAGTCCAAGACTACAACTTGCAGGCGAAATATACACTTATATTTTCAGAAAATCCTAGTTAATGTTAAAAAGAATCAGGCATATTTAGTTTTTCAAACAAACGCTTACTTCTTATTAATCTTGTCAAACTCAGCTGTCAGAAGAGCCATTGATTTCTTGTCATTCCTCATAAGAGGCTTCTTGATTTCTTTTTCAACTTTATCCAAAGCATCCATCATCATTGCCTCAGCACCAAGTTCATCAGTGAGTCCTCTCCTACAGACAGTGGAGAAACGATATAAAATAAAACAAAACTGTCTTAATCATCCAACAAGTTTAGAAATCAGATTCATTGAAAAAAAATTTGGTTCATGAAAAGAAAATATGAAAATAGTCAGCATCAGCTCTTCTTGTCAACGCACATGTTCAACTCAACTCTAAAAGGAAAATCCCATGCAAAACAAGACTCCAAGTATTTTTGCATTTGGTAAAAGATTTACTTATTATTCGCATAAAGGAGGACGACAACAGTGATAACAACGAGAATCACAAAAACATGCAATCATGGCAGAAAGAGCAGGCACAAAGTTAAACAATGAATAATGGTATTTATCACAGGATTAAGGATTTATAAACAATATACAACTAACTCAAAAATGGAGATTAACATACTTGATCCTTATGTCCTTCAGTGTCAATAAATATGTTCGAGCATCAGGAATGTCCTGAGTTCGTGTTTGAATGGTATATTGGATCCGCTGAGATTCTGAGAACAAGTCAGCCCTGCAGGAGGGGCAGATATTAGAGGCAAACACATTATAAAGAATAGAATGCATGTCATGTCCAATGCAATATTTCATCTTGTTTACAGTGACAGGATAGCAAAAGGTAAGAAAATGGAATAATAGAACAAACATAATAAGAGATTCTGGCCCCATATTTAAATATAATCTCTCTTATCAATTATTGTTTAAATTTATGAAGCGAAGTTGTGCAGAACGGCTTCAAGAGGCTGAGAAGGTCAACAGAATGGATTCTTATCACAACCAAATGAACTAAGAGTGCAAACTAACAAAGGTGGGAATCAGCTACTTCATTCAAAAACAAGCTTAAACCCATTCGGCATACTGTTTTAGAACAGCATAACTTGAGCCTAATTAAGATTGGCTCAATAAGGCTTGTCAAACCAGTTTTCAAAGCATTTAACTGAATACAGTCTCGTTATATTATCTTCTTATTAACTTAAAATCTTAAAATGAAAAAAGAACAAGCACTGGTGAAGGTATTATTCAACAATGGTAAATAATAAAGAGGGCAGGCAGTTTCAATTTATAAAATCCCCCTTTCCATATAAGGTATCATTCACCGGGTCTCAAGCAGGCATGCGAGAGCTGCATAACTACCAAGTTTTGGAAAAGTTAATTTTGATGTTATTTCTAAAACAAATTTTTACAGTCAAACTTAACAACAGCATCTGGTTAAATATCTATTATCTCTTAGAGTAGATTTAAGTAATTTATTCTCATATTTTCCTCAACACCAGCATTTTTATGAGAAAAATACAGTTTAGCATTTGGTGGGTGGTTGAGGCCGGGGGGTTGGCAAATATTGAGCACTCCTTGTAGGGAAGTGATGAAGCACTATTCTAGCCTAACAATTCAGGGGCAGGGGCAAAGAAGCACTCCCAGTCACTGCTTCTACTTTCTACCTAATTGCCTTTTCAAGGTTCTAGTAAGTACAAATATACAATTTAATCTAAATAATAAAAAAATAGATATGCAAACATTCCAAGGAAATATTTCGCAATTTTAGACACAATTATATGAATACAATATGGTTAAAGCACTTAATACACGACAAAGCAGGACACAAATACATGTCTCAAAATTTATATAATACAAATTATTAATGTCAAAATTTATATAAAAATAGAACACCTTAAAGATGATTATGACACAGAAAAATACACGAATACACGAATTGCTAGGTATTATGGAATAACAAGTCAACAATGAAAGAGAGAAAAAACTTACTTCTCTCTAACTGTTTTCATAACCTTTGCATAATGAGAGACAGCGGCCGGGTCATCTGGGTCAACGGTGATCTTCTCCTTCCTAAGTATTCCCAATGCCGTCTCAAATTTATTCTTAACCTCCAAAAAGATATTTTTCAACATCTCTATTCGATTAAAGCAAAAGGAATTCATTAGTAAACCGCACACAAGATCAAGCATTATCGAGAATCAAACAGTAAACAATTATCTATTGGTAACAGATAACAGAAGCATCAACATGATGAAAACATTTCACCCCATTTTATTTCCTCGTATGCATCAAAACATCAAAACCTGTAGCTTATATAAAATCAAATCACAGCCATAAATATGCACCAAGCATACAAATGTGTAGTCCACAGACACACAAACAATTAGGACAGCGCTACCATATGCATAATACAAGCTAGGATAAGTGTGTAGACATTGGAAAAAAAAAAATTAAGGTCAAAAGAAAAGCAACCATCTGGATATGCACTTACCATCTCCCTTAAGAGCAGCGGAAGCAGCCTCCTTGGCGTAAAAACGGACAGGAATGGCATGCTCCTGTCTTAGAATAGCTTGACCACCATAAAGCTATACAAACGAGAGATTATTAAAAAAAAAAAAAAAAAAAAGAAAGAAAGGAAAGCGCAACATCCCAGCCACAACAACAACAACCAAGAAATCATCATACGCTAAATGTTAATAACATTAACAACATAAAAGCAAGAAAAATAAAAGTAAAGACAATGTAAGTGGGATTCCATAATAGTTTTTTTTAGCTGTTGTAGCAGTTATCTAGCTTAATATTTGTCACTATAGCTAAGCCCTTTTTTTCCCTGAAAAAAAAAATAAAGAAATTTTTTATTTCAACATTTCCCATGAATGATCAGATAAAATCCCAAAATTCTGAACATTCAAGTAATGCACTTTGATTTCACCTGTGCTTGCTTTCGCACAAAATAAGAGGCATAAATGGTTGGGAGCAACAGGGAATTTTGAAAAAAAATAAAATAAAATAAAATTTCTAATTTTAAATATGCATTTTTGACAAAAATGAAGACAAAATTTCCAGTTTGAATCAATCATAAGGTTGGGAGTAATAGCACAAATGGGCATTTTGACACAAATTTAAAAAAAAAAAAAATCCAATTTTTAAATAATTATAAGTATTAATCTATGCATCAGGTTTCTATTTCACTTAACCAATTCTATCATTAGGAAAAATAAAATAAAATCAACCAAGTTTAAACATCCACAAAAAGACATAAACAGAACTCGAATAGACTCAAAAAGAAAAAGACCATTTTGGACGATAAAGATAGAAATGAAAAAAAATTAATAATATGATAAAGATAGAATTAATAGATAAAAGAAATTAAGGAAATCGTAAAAAAAAGAAAAACCTGGCTAGATTTAGAGAGGATACGAGTAGAGAAGGCCATGAACGGAAAGATCAATCAAACTTTTTTTTTTATTGAATTAGGGTCTTTGAGTATTTCTTTGGGTTCTGAACTTCCGTTCCGATTAAAAGGACCCGCGGTGTGCAAGGTACTGAGTTCTGAAAAACTCCGAAAATTCTGCTCGCAAAAGCTGACCCGATCCGTCCAACTCAGCCGATTTGGATTTTTTTTTTTTTTTTGGAGTTTTTTAAGGTTCGAGTCTTTGAAATTGGATTTCTTCATCTCATTTTTAATTTTCGGTAAGGTATAAGAATTATAATATGTTTTTCAAATTTAATTTTTTATAAGTCGAAATCATTTTGAATTTTAATTTTTTAGATTTAAAATTTTTAAATTTATATTTTTAATAATTTTAGCAAATTGATTAAATTTTATTTTTTTAATGCGAGAACAAAATCAAGATTTTTAATTTAAAAGACAGATATTTTAATTTTAAGTGTTAAGATTTTTATTAAATGTCAAATAATAGGGTCATCTAAAACATAGGAAGTAAGTTAGTACAATAACTATAAGTTAAAGCAAAATTATTCAAATTCAACCGCAGCACATCTACTATGTAGGCAGTTAAAAAAGTATGAATAAAAATTTATTTTTTAAAAAATTTTAATTAGTAGCAGTTCTTTTATAGAAAAAATTTTAAAAAATATGATCTCAATTTAGTTTGGTGATAGGAGTGATACCAAATTTAATTACTTTTATTATATATAACTAAAACTGGTTATACTTACTTTGTGAGTATTTAAAAAAATAAATAATAAAAAAATTATTAAAATGAATAGTTTTCTTGTAAGAGTATGGATATTTTTATTATAAGGGTGGGTTTTAAAAAGTATAAAAAAATTTAAAATATCAAAATATC
>JBBYHO010000003.1:16901943-16929048 GCA_038382025.1 Adansonia gregorii | reverse complement strand
TTTAGCTATGTTTTGATGCTGATTCCAAGATGATTTCATGCCTCAATGATGTGTTTTCATGATGGTTTTGGTTAATTGAGGACTAAAGTGCAAATGTCTAAAAGTTTATGGACTAGTTTGCAAATAATAAAAAAGTTTACTTTTTGGTCAAAGGGTTTGACTAAAAGTTTCATGGATAACTTGGAAACTGATCTTGTGGTATCTAATATCATGCTTTAGGTTTATTTCACATTTTAAGGTGCATTTTGTAATTTCTCAAAGTTTAGGGTTAGTTTGCAAATAATGATAATTTTCATTTTCTGGTCAAAGGTGCTGGAGCAAACCTCCATGCATATATTTACCATGATATTCATGTTGTTTCTTTGTTGTTTTGATGATTTTTAATGCTTTGTTTGTGGTATTTTACCATATAGGGGTCAAAATGTAATCTTATAAAGTTTAGGGGTTACTTTTCAAACTAAATTTTTTTTAAGGCAAGGTAGTTGGCCAAATTTTTGGTTGATATATTGACTGCATTTTCGTATATAATTTCATACAAATTTTATAATTTTTAGGTTATTTTATTATGTAGGGACTAAAATGAAATTATAAAAAAGTGTAGGAACTAAATAGCAAATTTTTATTAAAAGGGTAAAATAGTTATTTTACTGATCTTAGGAATTTTTATCATTCCTATGGCATTCCGTAGGGGTATAGAAATTCAAAACTTTTCGTATTTGTTTAGTTTTTGAAGAATACATGATGTAATTTTCAAAAACGTAAGGGCATTTTGGTTATTTTTTTCACTAAGATGCTTTTATGCCAAAGGTGTACGTTTACGATTTTTTTTAGCCTTTTAAGGTCATTTTAAGGTCCATTAGGGTTATCGAGTACTTTCATGTCGAAAGAATACCCTAGGGGCATTTTCATAATTTTTTATCGGAATGCTTTTATGCCAAAGGTGCACGTTTAGGATTTTTTTTAGCCTTTTAAGGTCCATTAGGGTTATAAGATACTTTCATGTCGAAGGAATACCCTAGGGATATTTTTGTAATTTTTCTCACCGAGATGTTTTTATGCCAAAGGTGGACGTTTAGGATTCTTTTAGCCTTTTAAGGTCATTTTAAGGTCCATTAGGATTATAAGGTACTTTCATGTTGAAGAAATACCCTAGGGGCATTTTCGTAATTTTTTTATCGAGATACTTTTATGCCAAAGGTAGACGTTTAGGATTCTTTTAGCTTTTTCTTTTGCATTAAAGGTGAGCATTTTAGGATTTTTTTTGCCTTTTAAGGTCCATTAGGGTTACCGGATATTTTCATGTTGAAAGAATACCCTATGAGCATTTTCGTAATTTTTCTCATCGGGATGCTTTTATGCCAAAGGTGCACGTTTAGAATTCTTTTAGCCTTTTAAGGTCATTTTAAGGTCCATTAAAGTTACCGGATACTTTCATATCGAAGGAATACCCTAAAGGTATTTTTATAATTTTTCTCACAGGGATGCTTTTATGCCAAAGGTGCACGTTTAGGATTCTTTTAGCCTTTTAAGCTCATCTTAAGATCCATTGGGGTTATTCGGATACTTTCATGTCGAAGGTGTATCCTAAGGATATTTTCATAACTTTGTATTTGAATCAAATCTTATGTGAACGTTAGGATACTTTCTTATCGGAAGTACACATTAAGTATATGTCCATCATATTATGTCATTCTTAGGTCATAGAATCGATATTTTTTTTATATAACAAAATTATTTTTATAAATAACGCAATGTCTCCCAATTAAATTGACATGTAGGATTCCTACCAGTATATGTGAGGAATTCTATGGATTATTTTAATAGCGAGATAGCCTTTTTAAAGGAGAAATCGAGACTTTTCAGTTTTAAAACAAAATAAAACCTTTCATATTTCGTATGGTTCTCTGACGAGATATGACTGAGAATTCATGCCCACTTGGTTCCCCGAGAATGTACGAATAATTTTGTGATTTCTATAAACATTAAAACCCGACTTTCTTGAAATAATAAACTTTCATAATGAAATGCTATAGGAATTAATATTAAACATCCAATGTTGAAACCGAATAAAAATTAAAATTTAGGTTAACACGTAATTAATAAGGTACCAATTTTCGGGCATCACGAAAGGGTCGATCCTTAGTTGTGATTGTAACTGAGTCTCGAACCCTTTTATATGATCTCTGGTATGATCGTAGGCCTTGGAATTTGTATTCTAGGGTTTCATAACCCTCCAAATACAAACTTCGGTAGGTGACCAATCTCACCTAGCCCAAATAGATTGGTGGCGACTCCAAATAAATAGTCATTTCGTAATGACTATTTGAGATTAAGTCGAGTAAACAATTCATCTCGACCACCCAGTCTCCAAAAGTGAAAAGATGTCAATAATGATATGGCCTATACAAATAAGAAAATATAAAATAATAAAAAATTTAATAAATATAGTAGCGAATGCCATTTAAGTCGAGCTTGGTTAGGATTCATATCTAGACCATGTTGCGACATCTTTGAAATGAGATACCTCGAAAGTATTGACCCCTGATGTAGTCATTAGGTACAACTGAAGAAAGCATTACATGAGCTGTACATTGTACTCTTTTTCTCTTTTAATTTATTTTTTTGTCTCACTAGGTATTTGCAAATTAAAGTTTCTAACAAGGCAAAATGGCAAGCCTAGTTAGGAAATAATGGTTCATGCAAAAAGGAAGTATTGTGGAATATTAGACTTACCATAGCTAAGGATTTTCTAATATTATGATAACAACTAGAAGATCGTCATCTTCATAATTTGATTTTGTATAATCAATACAAATCTAGCTTGATGCCTTTACAAAGACCATGACATTCTTATTGTAATTGAATAAGAAAAGTATTTTTTTTCTTTATCTTTGTGCCATTGTCTCTTTCTTATAACTGCATTAATTTATTGCTTTGCTTACAAGCCATTAGGCTTATCAGATTTCACCTATTTCACATTGCAAAAGCTTTTTAAACATTTAAACATTTATTTTTAATTTATTAGGGGAAATTATGTCATTCAGCAGTTTACAAGTTCATAGACTTCATAAGTGATATACACATACTCGAGAGTGTATATATATATAAACAACTAAAAACCATGTGATTTGTCAATCCAGTAAACAAATTCGCATTTTACACATGTATAAACGAACTATTCTAGTTATAATCATCGTTTTCTGAAAGCATTTGATAATTTCAAAAGGAAGATACTATTGAGAATGAATTTTCTATTTGCTTGTTTACTATCTTCTACTTTTTGAGAACAATAAATAACACAAAGTTAAAAAAAAAAAATCAAAAGAGCCTTTTATTTTTAGTTGAAAGGAATACTAAATTTGAAAAGCCTAAATTACACTCCCACATTTGACATTTTTCTTGACTTATGTTCCACCCTTTTAAATTGGCTAAAAGAAATTCACCATAAAGAATTAATGCTAACTCCAAAATATACATAAAAATTGCAAATATGAAAATCTATACTATTAATAAAGCTTCAAATTTGTTTATTATTATTAGATTAAGTGACATCAAGCTTAATTGAAAAATAGTAAAAAAACTCAAAGAAAATTATTTAACTAAATAGTGATAAATCTCTTGAAACAATAATCAAATATCTATTTTTTTATTTTAAAAAAACTAATAACTTTTTATTAAAAAAAACTACCATCTTTATGCAAAAAACTTTTTCCAATTTAACGATTGAGGGTGTCCAATAGTTAATTCTCTTGGCTCACATTAGCAAGTCTAACGTGAGTCAACCAAAATTTCAAGATTTCTTATTGATTTTTTTTTGTCTTGATTTTGTTGATTATTGTTGAAATTTTCTCATTTTCACGTGAATTCTGTACAGTATATTGTTATTTTTGCACAGATTTCTTTGTTTCTGCCTATTGTTACAAGATCTTGGCAATTTCTTTGGAGGAAGCCATGGTGAACACTTCAGTTAGGGCGAAATCGCCATTGCGGTTTGTGTCAAGTTCCAATGAACATCTTGCTAACTTGCATGGATGTTCGCAGTCGAGTGTTGAATTCCTTTCTTTGATTCCTTATGAAATGGACCCATTCTGATGGGTCATGGAAGAAAAGAGCGATCATTGATGAGAAGTGAAAAGGCAGTTATAACTGATCATGTTGATGAAACTAGTGAAAAAGCCATGGATTGGAGATCACTTTTCACTTCCAAAGAAGATCATTCTCTTCAATACTTCCTGCCATTACTTGAGAAAGGAAAATGCGTAGTGAAGCCACCAAAAAAAGTTCTTGAAAAAGGCTCGAATCAATGACAAACTTCTCTGGTAGCTAAATTTTTGGGAAGGGCACCAAACTTTAGCCAATGTTAACATATGGCTAACCTACTATGGGAAATGAGCATCTGGTTGAGATCAAACCAGCAGGTCATAACTGTACATAATATAGTTCTCTTATCTAAAGATCAGAGACTAGGTAATTGAGGCCGATCCTTGGCATATTAAGAATAAGTCTATTATTATTTGGAATGGGAAATTGGACTTCAATCATTGTAGCTAGATATGAAGAAGTTTCTACTATAGGTAAGGTTGGGTAATATACCATTGAAGCTTTATTCTAGCACTAGCTATGTTATCGATGCTATAGGTCAACCACTTTATATAGACATTGTTATAACACTTAAGAAAAAGCTTGAAGTTGCCAAAGTATTTGTTGGAATTGATGTGGAGGCTGAATTGCCTAAGTTATTGATATTGAGTTAGGTAATGGAGTTATTGTTTGTCTCTGAGATAGCTTGGATGCCTCCTAAATATGCTCATTGCAAAGTGTTTGGGCATGAAGAGAAGCAATGCCCTGCTAACCCCAATGTCATTCAACAATGGATTCCCAAGGTAAAAAAAGATGAAGGTCCCAAAGTAGTTAACGAATAAATGTTGCAGAAGGTTGAAAGTTTGGAAGAAGTTATAAAGATTGCACGATGTGCTTTGTTTCCATAGCAAAGAAGTGCACAATTAACAGAAAGAAAGCTTATTGAGACAACTAATAGATTTTCCATTTCGAGCTCTACAATAGAAAAAAGAAAGGAATGAGAAAATTTTCCTTGCACATCACCACCTAGGAAACCCAGAGCGGCAGTAGCTGGTGTTGCAAACTTCATGGTTTAAGTCAGACTTGAGAAAAAGAAGCATTCAAAAGGGCAAATAAAGGTAGTTAAAGCACAGCCCGCTTTGGCAAGTTCTTCCTTTCATTTGTTTTTATGAATATATTAGCATGGAATGTTAAGGGAATGAATGACCCTAGCAAGCTAAGGAGAATTGTTAGTAGAATTA
This sequence comes from Adansonia gregorii, assembly GCA_038382025.1. Lineage (NCBI taxonomy): Eukaryota > Viridiplantae > Streptophyta > Magnoliopsida > Malvales > Malvaceae > Adansonia > Adansonia gregorii. The sequence continues at coordinate 16,923,727 of JBBYHO010000003.1, read as the reverse complement.
ATTTTTGAAGATTAATTTCTTATTCCTCCTAGAAACTAGAGTTGAACAACAACACTTCCAAGCACCAACTAGCAAACTGTTTGCAAGCTCGATTACTGCTCACAATTATAGCTATGCCTATAATGGTACAATCTAGTTATTATGGAGGGATTTTGGAATTGTAACCTTGTTGGATGCCTTGGACCAAGTGTTGACTTGTTGCATCACTAGCGACAATCAGTAGTTTTTTCTTTCTCAAGTTATTAGCTCAGAGACGGATGAATTTGTTGTTTGTCAAGCTAAGCTTGATCTCTCTGACCACCCCTTCACAACTCCTCTCTTCACGTGGTGTAATAACAGGTCTGATGATATGCTGTCGGGGAAGATTAATAGAGTCCTTGTGAATCCTTGCTGGCATACCTACTATGCCAACTCATTAATAGAGTTTTTTCACTAGAGGTGTTTGATAGCTGTCTAGTTTTATTAGACTATTTCTTCAGTAATCTCTCCCTCTGAGCTCTTCAAATTCTTTAACTACCGGTTCAACCATCCAAACTTCATGGGATTAGTTAAGAAATCTTGGGTTGAGCCTATGAAAGGTAATCCTATGTTGAAATTGCATAAAAAAAGTAAAACGTTAAAGGTTGAGTTGAAAGCTTATAATATCTCTTATTTTAGTAGGATATTTGATAAAGCAAAGCAGAAAAGAACATCACATGAAGCTGTCTAACTTGATCTAAGAATTCAGCCTACTAATGATTCAGTGCTCCAAGACAGAAAAATTGCAAGGGATATTCATGATTTACTAGTTGCTGAGGAAAAGTTTTATTGACAGAAGGCTCGAATTTAGTGGGTGAAAGAGAGGGACTAGAATACAAGTTTCCTCCATAAACATGTGCTTGTCAAACAGAAAAGAAATACCATCCAGGTACTTCTTGACGCCAATAGGAATAAGCTTGAATCTTATGACCAGATTTCTAATGAGTTAGTAAGCTTTTTCCAACATTTATTAGGATCGCCCGATCCTAATATTTGTGGTTGTTCAGATAGTTTTCTGGGAGAATTATTACTTACCACTCTTTCTAATGAGCTGCGAGGAATAATTGCTTCCCTTCTCATTAGAGAATGAAATCCGTACCTTTATGTTTTCCTGTCATGGCAATAAAGCACTGAGGCCTGATGGTTATTCCGCATATTTCTTCAAATGTGCTTGGAGCATTGTGGGAGAGGATGTAGTAAAGGCTATGATGTATTTCTTCAACATTAGGAATCTTTTTCCAGCTTTTAATGCTACGATCATTACCTTAGTGCATAAGGTCCTAAACCTGGCTAGCATGTATAACTTTAGGCCTATATCATGCTGTTCTACAATCTACAAATGTATCATAAAAATTTTGGCCAACAGACTTAAGAAAATGCATGTCGAAGATTATTTCTTGCAACCAAAGTGCTTCCGTAGCAGGCAGAGATTCAGTGGACAATGTTCTTATGGTTTAGGAGATTGGTAATGGTTACCATAAAGCATCATTTTCTCCATGTTCTGCTATTAAAATGGACCTAAGGAAAGCTTTTGACTCTCTTGACTGGGCATTTATTCTCCAAGTTCTTTCTGTCCTTGGCTTTCTTAGAAAATTTATCAACTGGATCAGTAAATGCCCCACGATGCCAAGGTATTCGGTGACCGTTAATGGGGGTCTAATAGGATACTTTGCGAGTGTAAAAGGTGTATGGCAGAGAAATCCTATTTCTTCATATCTCTTTGTTATTGCTATAAACATGCTGTCTTATTAATATTACTGCTAATTATGGGATTGTTTCTTACCATCCTAAATGCAAGAAAGGGAAACTCACATAATTATGCTTTGCGAATAATCTCCTCATCTTCGCAAAAGGAAAGGTTGGGTCTATTAAGGCTATCACTAATATCTTGGAAATATTTTAAACAGTCTCAGGCTTACAACTTAATTGCTTGAAGAGTGAAATTTATAGTACAGGTATTTCTGATGAGATTTTGCAGAATATAGTGGCTACAATAGGTTTTAAGCTTGGCACTCTCCTGTTAGATACCTTGGGATCCCTTTGATCACCAAGAAGCTTAATGATAGGGATTGCTTTCCTTTGATTGATCAGATTTTAAAAAGGATCAAAAGTTGGATAGTTAAACATTTGTTTTTTGCACGTCGATTGCAATTAATTCAAGCTTTCATTTTTAGTCTCCAATGTTCTGGTGTAGAAATTTAATGATGCCATCCAAAGTTATCAAAAAGATCTCACAACTTTGTAATGCATTTGTTTGGAAAGGGATTGATAGGAATGCTAAAGGAGCTCATGTTAGTTGGCATGTAATTTGTCATCCTAGGGCCGAGGGAGGACCTGGACTCAAAGATCTATTTATATGGAACAAAGCCTGCTCTTTAAGGAACCTATAGAAGGTTCTCATTCAGGCTGGCTCTCTTTGGGTGGCATGGATTAAGGCTTATGTTCTGAAAGGTAGCAACGTTATGCAGCTGCCTTTTCGACAGAGTATTTTCGACAGAGTACAGTTGGAGTTAAAAGGAGACTATTAATGCTTAGAGGTCTAGTCGCACAACTTTTGTAGTATCAAGGAAACATTGTTGGTAGCTTCAAAACTGCCTATTTTTATAAAGAGTTGAGGCACAAGCAAGATAAAGTTTGAAAGCCATAGACTTGTTTAGTGCTTTCTACAAATTTCCAGGCACTCTTTTATTGCCTGGCTAGCCTTATTGGATTGCCTTCCTATCAAAAATAGGATGAGCAAATAGGGGATGTTATTTTTTTGGATTGTGTAATCTGCAGCAGTGAACCAGAATCCGGTAACCATATTTTCTTTGAATACGTGCACTCAGATCACGTATGGAAAAGTATTCTGCAAGTGTATGGTATTAATAGAAAGGTTCAACCATGGTAGGAAAAATTATGTTGGGTTGTACAGAACTCGAAAAGTAAAGCTCTCACTAATGTTTCATTGCGGTTGGTCTGGAATGCAATCATCTACTGCCTTTGGCAAGAAAGAAATAGAAGACTCCGTGGGAGACATGGACGTGAGGCGCAAGAACTTACCTATTTTGTTGTTAATACTGTCAAGGATAGGCTAGTTACTTGATTATGATTTTTTATTTTTTTCTGTTTCCGCAGCAATGCAGGAATGTTTCTTTATGTAGCAGATTTCTACTTACTTGGATAATAAAATGCTTATTAAAAAAAATTCTCCCCACCTTTTAAGTGTCAAATCCTTATTAAGAATTAAGCTTACCAATAATTGAAGGCTTGATAGCTATTCTACACATCTTTGATATACTGGTGCTGGCCTGGCCTGGCCTGGCTTGGCCCGGCAATAAGCTATCGAAGCAGTGGGAATACCAGCAAATATCTAAACTCCCCGTCTGAAGAAGACATAAAGCCCAGGCTAATGGCCACCTTAGACAACCTACGATGAAAGACTACTGCCTCCTTCTATGAAGAATTGTTTATTCGTACTGGTAATTATGATTTTCTCTTCTTTTACTTGATTTGGAGCTAATCTCATTTTTATCTCTCTTTTTCCCACTGTTATTAGATTCATTCTGCTTTCCCTGCTTCACCTCCGCTCGGCTTCTGCTGGATTTCACGCTAATGACACAGCCTGAATGCATCTTTTCACAGCTATTTTCCAAAGCATTCTCGGGTTGGTATTTAGGCAGATGTACAAGCGAAGGTGGAAGATCGGTCCTAGGTTTAGTACTTGCTTCCAACAAAAAGACTTGCAAATACAAATTCATCAGTTATTCTATGAAACTAAAAGACATATAACACACATCATAAGCATATGCCTTTTCCTGGAAAATTAAAAACATGAAAGCATATCAAGATGGAAAACATATCAAAAACTGTTAAAATAAAACGACTTCAAAATCAACGAAGCCAAAATTGTCATTTGTATTAGACCGAGCAATCAGTCGTTTCAGCCAGCAAAAATCAAAAACTGAATTAATCGACTATATTTTAAAAATAACTGAATCGATCAACTTTTTATTGATAATCGAATAACCAAACCGATCAAACGTTGGTCGGTTTGATTTGTTATCTCCGTTAGTTAAACAAAAGAAATGAAGAAAAAGAAGCAAAATCAACGGAACAAAGAGTGAAAATTCGTTGTGGTCCAAATGCCTATTAAAAAATGAAACATTGCTAAGAAAGAAGAGCAAAGTATAAAGTAAGAGAAGAAAAAGAATATTCAAGCAAGGAAAACGAGAGAATAAGAAAATTTTTTCCTTTCATTTTATTAATCAACTCACTGAATTGAAAAAACACATGAAAAGAAAAAAATCAAAGTTACCTAATAAAGGTAACCAGCAGCAAAGCACCAACAAGGGAGGAAGCACTCGACGACAAGGTTAGGTTAGGATTTGGCAATTCAAGGTCAGCCATCACTGAGACAAAGGGAGATTGGGGGAGGGAGACGGTGAGTGACTGAGGAAGGTGGGGGTGGGATATTGCTTATGGGTTTTGTTTCTCGGAGAGTGTTTAGGTCATTATGGTTTTCTGTTACTTTTGGTTTCGGGCTGTCGGTGGGTGGTTAATGGGTAGGATATGGGTTAATGCCCTCTTACGAATACATATAATAATTATATAAAATATATAAATAAATAATATATTAAGTATTAAATATTAAATATTAAATTAATTAATTCAGTTAGATAAATTAAAATTTTAAAGATAAAAAATTGATCGAATTATCATACTAAAATTAACTTAATTATCTGACTAAAATTAAAAACAATTTAGTCGAATGGACTAAACCAATTACTATTATCGATTAAGCCGGTTGCTATCCCCTAATTTGTATCTGGAGCTAAAAGAGAGACCTCGAACTTAAAACCACAATCCAACATTAATCCCCCAGTATGGTTTTGGGTGGGGTGCTTGAACTTGGAACTCATTAAATATCACACCAATGTCTAACACGAAGAGCGCCATCTGCATATGAACCTTGCTTGTAAGAAACAGTTTGTGCGAATATATATTATGAAAAAGGAACAGTTGGTACAAGTATATGCTAGTAAAGAATAAAACTCTTGCAACACTATAGATCGAATGTTAGCGTAAACCATTTGAAAATGTTTTGATTCACACAAGGCCAACAGCAAAGCTTCTTTCATCAGGCAAAACAAAATGACTTAGAAATATGAACTAAAGCTTTCTGCTCCTCAGCATCAACGTCAAATCTCAAAAAGTGTAGTTAATACAATTTTCTTTTAATTTTATAAAAGTAATAAGTAAATGCAAAACTTTTTTTTTTAAATTATAAATAAAAAATTCTTATAAACATCACTTCAACGGACAGCTTAGCCTTTAGGAAGGACTTTTTCTAAGTACAAATTATGAAGCACGGTGACGGCACCATTGGGGAACCATCTATTTCAGTGCGTCTGGCAACTGGCCTCCTTTTGTTTGACCAATTGTTTGTTTTGTTACGGCTGTTTTGTTGAGGCCGGGGGACCGAACATAAAAGGCCTTTGGTTTATGGTAGACAATGGGCAAATCTTAAATCTTTGTCCAGTGTCAACTGTGTTATAATCACTTCACTTCTTCCAGTTGTTCTGTCTCTCCAGAATGTTTTCAATCAAAGCTTTCTCTTTCATTTCTCAAACAGAATTTCAAACTCCCAAATTTCCCAACCATAAACCCTCCAAATCCCCCACCCCACTGTTCATCTATCCGCTCCCTTTGCGCAGGCCGAATTTTCTCTCTTTCCAAACAACCAAACTTTACACTTCTCACAACCCGACTTCAATTCTCCCCACCAAAAACCCTTGTGTCTCTCCCAAGACACAGTTTCTCAAATCTTTATCAGAAAAAATTGTTTTTTTCCTTATTGGATCTTTCATTTTTATAGGGTGTTTCAATGCTAGGCCATGTTGGGCTCGTCCTGCTCAAGCAACTACCAGTTCCAGAGTAAATTTCGAGGGAAAGAAGGAAACCCAGAATGTTAAAAGTGAGGAAGAGGAGATGTATGAGAAGATTTTGGAGAAAGAGCCTCGAAATGTTGAGGCTTTGAAGGTGGCTTTGTATGGAAAGATTAGGAGAGGGAAGACTAAAGAAGCTGTGGAACACGTGGAGAAGTTGATTGATATCGAGCCAGATGAGGTTGAATGGAGGCTATTGCAGGCTCTTTGTTATGAACTGATGGGGCACCTCAGCAAGGCGAAAAGACTGTTCAAGGAAATATTGGAGGAGAGGCCTCTTTTGCTTCGAGCTTTGCATGTAAAGTTCCCAACTTGGCACTTTGATTTCAATTTAAATCTTGATTTTTCTTATTTCGTGTTTAATATGCTAATATGCTAACTGTATTACGTAGCTCCGTTGGAATATTGCGTAGAAGTCACCTAAATACTATACATAGAGAAACAGTTTACTTCAAGCCATTGATCTTATAGATGGAATCCTTGTGAAGTCTAAGTTGTGTGGATGAGGTCAGTTACTTTGCGAGCCAAGACCATGTTATTGTTTGAGAGAGATGAAGTGTTTCAAAGGTTGACTCAATTTGTGAAATAACTGCCAATGCTGTGCTTCTTAATATTATTCTTTCAATAGTTCTGGCTTAATGACAAGGGGTTTTGAGAGAGAATTAATTTAATTGAGGTATGTCATATGCCATATGTGATGCTTTATGCAATTTGAGTTTCCTCAGGTCGAGCAATATTTTGATTTTTATTGAATAGTCCCAGTTCAAAACCACTCTGTTAACCTCTCTGCCACATTTTAAGGATGATGATTAATCTTAAAATCTTGCCTGCTGGTTAATATTTTATGGATTATGATTAATTTTAGAATCTTGCCTGCTTCTTGACGTTTGAAATTATGTATTTAAAAGTATAGCTCTATGGAAAAGGTGTCAGGACTTGAGATAGTACCAAATTCATGGTTAAATCAAAGATAAGTTAAGAAATTGTCTTGCATCTGTCAATAACTAGTAATATTCATTATAATGATAGAAAATAGCAACTTCCTAGTTTTCTGGAATTGTTTAATTTCTGCTTTGACTTTGGCTACCTCATCACCTAGTTTTGTTATTCTCTACTTCTACATAGTTTAAACCATCATCTAGGAAGGTATGGTATGATCTGAGCACGCTTATTGTTTCTTCAAAGTGTCATTTCGATATCTTACTTCATTGGACAAGGAATCAAGGTTACCAGTTGCTATGCAATACCACTGCATCAACTGTTGCTTTTAGCTGAAGATTACCCTTATTTATAGCTGCCTAGATGTAAGTTTTGCAACATTGTGGTAGCATAATAATATATTCATGGATGTGGATATTTCTTTTGTTTGGTTCCTAATATTCTCAAGAGTATGCACGGAATTGATTTTATGTGTAATTACTTAGTCTTATTTGGGTATAGTTTTTCCTTATAAAATAACAGCTATTGGGCTTTTGTTGAATTAGGCAAGGCTTTTTGGTTTTTTCTTTGTTCAAATCTTACCAAGAAAAGTTGGAAAATAAAAAACAAGGACAGGAGAAAAAGAATTTACAACTACTTTTGAATCTCCGGTTTTTACAGGGTCTGGCTATGGTTATGCACAAAAACCATGAAGGTCCAGCTGTTTTTCAGATGCTTAATGAAGCTCTAGAAGTTGCTCTTCGTGAAAAGAGAGTCACTGAGGAAAGAAATATAAGAATTTTAATTGCACAAATGCATGTTGTGAAGGTGACTTCTTAGTCAATCCTTGCTGCTCAGTTTGACAGAACTCCCAGTTTTCTGGCGTTTGCAATGGCCTTTTGTTTTTCATTTTCTTCCTCCCAGGGTGGAGCCATGGGAAGAAATAGATTAACAGATATATATATATATATATATATATATATATATAGATTAATATATATCATTTCTATGCAGGTAGGGAAAAATGAAAAACTCATGGAAAGTAAAACTATATTTTAGAAAGAATTAGTAAAAGATGAAATTATACAATATGATCAGACATCTAAGAAGTTTCTTGTAATTGCTCATTGCCTTTTATCAAATCTCTTTATCATCATCAACCTATTAATACTTGCTTCCAGGGGGAATTGGAGGAGGGTTTGAAGAAATTTCAAGATTTGATAAATGATAATCCTCGGGATTTTCGGCCTTATCTTTGCCGGGTAAGGTTTTTTAGGTGTATAATTTATTGTTAGCTGCTGCTAAGTAGTAGCAGGCTTAGGCGTGGAAGACTTGTTTTATGTTTTCCTTTAAGAAATTGTTTTTTTATGTAGCCATGACAGTTTGCCATAAAAACACTGATAAACTGGATTTTCTTAAGAAAAAAATGGACTTTTAAGTAGGGTCAGAAAAGTGGAATATAAATAAATAAATATATATATATATATAACATTCTGATATAACCACCATTAATTATTAAATGGCTAATTCTGGGAATATGTGGGCAGGGAATTATCTATAGTTTACTTGACAAGAAGAAGGAAGCAGCTGAACAGTTTGAGATATATCAGAGCCTTGTACCCGAAGAATTCCCGCAGAGAAGTTTCCTTGATGATGTTGTACTGGAAGCGAAAACCAAATCTCGGAAATGGCTTCAGAAGGACTTTGAAGCTGAATTCTCATACAAGAAGTAAAGTATAGTCAAATCTTTCTCTTGGTACTAATTTAGATGGGTAGGGTTTTCTCTTATTGATTGTGATCAGTAGTGCTACAAACCACAAAGTATGGAATTTCATTTTTGGTTCAAAGAGACCGTAGTTTGAGGAAAGGGCAAACATATGTTGGGATTCAAATCTCAAACTTACTAGATGTCACCTTTTAAAATTGATTGCATGAAGCTAGACCCCAAGGTTTAAAGTATGGAATTTTGATAGCAATGTACATAGTGATTAGCATGCTGGTGTCTTGCAAACTTTTTGAACCAAACCCAATCTGGACTTTTGAATTAATCATGTGGAAAATAAGCAGTTAGATGCATTTGCAGAATTTGCTTATGCATGATTATTATAGGTGAGGAATTAGATTGGGCATTTTTGTTTTAAATTTTTGTTTTTCATTTTCTTAGGTTACTTTCTTGGGGAGAAAGCCCATATTCCCAACAACAATGCTCTTATTCACTGAAGTCTCACATCTTTCAAGTACTCTATATAATTGATGCTTGATAAAATTTTCAAAGAAGACTTCATTTTTTTTAGTTATAATTTATTGGTTTGCATGACTTTCAATTAACAATGTGTTGTACTGATATACTCAAGATTAAATATACTTTTTCGTATTTTAATTTATTTTGAAAAAAATATGTCATTTTTAAAATTAATATTTTCCTTTTAATATATATATTTTCTTAATTCGACATAAATTGAAATTTTTATAATATTAAAGGATGCAAAAGACTATTAATAAAGTATTAATTAAATATTTACTTATTTATATTTTATAACTGTATTTTAAAAATATATTAATAGTACATATTTTTAAAAAATAAAATTCATATTTGAGGCATGTGATCATATATTAATTATTTCAAAAAATATATATATTGACAAAGAAAATATGACTTCACAATGATTTCATCACCATAGTTATTGATATTAGAGTACATAATAATATACTTATTAATCCAATAAGTTAATCTTTATAAAAATAAGTTAAGCATAATTTTAATGCATAATATTTCACAAAATCCCATCATTTTGAAACATTGAAATAAAAATATAATCAACCATTTTTTTTTTCTTTCAAAAAGTCAAATTCACCATTGATGAAAATCTTCGAAGAAGAAACCCTTGGCATATAGCCAATGGCCCGCTTCACAAGAATGGGCTCGAGTTTGGCCCATTCCTAGTTCTTACTGTTATTACAAAACAAATATTCTTCTTTTATTTCAATCGTTGGAGGTTGCCGGCCAAACTGCCCCAAGTTTGCCAATTTCACCCGAAGAGGGTAAATTCTCTTCTTGTTTATCTCTCAATTTTTATGTTTTTTTTTAATGAACATCTTCTTTATCAAGATGGGTGGAAAGTACTGAAACGAAGCAACCCTTTTTGTTATATTTTTGTTTCTGTTTTAAAGGAGTGAAATTATAGTGCTATTTTCAGAATGTTTAAATTTTTTTTTTCTCAATTTCGCGTTTTTAATCTTTCAGGCAATTTTTCTTCAGTGATAGTTTAGTGGAAAGTTGAAAGGTGTTTGTTTTGGTCATCTTAATATGGTTCCTCTTACATTGGCTGTTGACACCAAGAGCTCTTCTATAGTCTCTTCAGGTAATTAATTAACCCACTTCAAGTTTATGCGTTTAGCATATATTGATTTATTGCATATTTAAATTTTTCTGGGTTTAATTGCTTTGTCTTTCTTATGGGCTATTGTTTTACAATCAGTTTTTGTTTAGAGTTCAAACACAGTTGACTAGGAATCCATAATTTAATTTTAAAGTTTTTAATGGCTTTGCCTTTTTTTTTTTTTAGTGTTGTTTTGCAACAGTGTAAAGTGCAACCGAATCGTTCATAACATCTTCGGTTTAGCAGCGTTGTACTGTGTAGTTCTATTAGTCACCTGATTCTCAAAGGATGGTTCTGTTTTTATTTCCACCAAAAAAAAAGAAAAAAAAAAGAAGCTATTAATATTATCAATGAATTTTTTGGTTGTAAATCCGAATATGAAGGGATGCACTTAGAATGAATGTAAACAATCTGACTGAATATAACTGTTGAAAAACTTTTCATTTTATCCTCATGACTGCAGGAATTGCTTCCCTTTTTTTTTTTTTTTTAAATTATCAGTTGATAAAAAGAAACAACAAATGTAAATGGACATATTTCTATCTTGAACTAGAGACATATTTGTTCTTCTGTCCTTTTTTTTTACCCTCCTTTTATTGTTTGAACAGTTTTTATGATTTTGCAGATGCATCCAATAGGAAGATTCAAAACCTACGGCGGGAAACAAGAAAGTACTTTGCATCAGTCAGCATGGAAGAGGAAAAACCTTTTGATTTCTTACGTATTTTATTTGGTATGTACAGAAATAATTTTTGGACTGTCACTATGGGAAAAAAAAAAGCTATGGTTGAAATTGGATTGAGAGATTTGTTCATGAAAAAAATTTGTTGGAACTATCTTGTAAGTGAAAGCAATATTGAAAATGGGTTTGTTGCATGAGCATAAGCCTCTATGTCTCATGTGCATGTCTCTGAAGTGAATGTTTTCATAAGCCTCCGCCATGTATTTTGTTCATTTATTGAATCAGCGGAAGATGATTCAACTTCATCCAAGTGAATGCATAGGTAGCAACTCCTAACATATAAATGGTAAATTGGCATTGAAAATTATATTATGGTCAATTATGTTATGTCTATACTTAATTTAAACTTTGAATGAGTTCCACTCTAGCTATTTTACTTGATAAGCTATGTGCACACCTTTTCAAAGCATGAGTGCATTGAAAATTTGAGTAAGCGATCATTGGTGTTTAGATGGAAAAATAAGATGCCTGTTCCTCCAAAATTCCCCTATTTAGCAAAGCATTGGGTTTTGAGCAGTAAGAAAATGCTTTGTTTTTCTGCCTTTAGTGAAAGATGATTCTCTAGACGGAGGCTTCGGAAGAACTTTGTTTTTTTCTTGTTTCTTTAAACATGATAAGCAGACCCTGCAGTTAATTTTTTTCTTATCGCTGTGGCTAGTTTGGTATAGTTTGCTCATATGTTCATGTATTTTGACTTGTTTGGAAAAAATTGCAGAAGGAATCATAGCAGGAGGTACAGCTGGTGTTGTGGTTGAGACAGCTTTATACCCGATTGATACAATAAAGACACGGCTGCAGGCAGGTTAATCTTGAGTACTTAAAATGAATGTTAAAATGGAGGTTAAGGATTTCCTTTCCACGTAAATCATTCAAGTCTTTACCTAGTTTCAGACGATAGTTTTTGTTGGAAGGAAGGACATAGGAGGGTAAGCAAATGGGGGAGAGGAAAAGGAAAATGGAGGGAAATAAAACGAAACTGACTTGTTCTTTTGAATTTTTTGGTTGAATGCAATGAGGTAATGGATTGGGGATGAAAATAACTCGTTTTATTGTCCGACTCTTTCCTCCCCTTTTCAATCGTTAATGTATGAATGCAATCTTGTGAGTGTCAAAAGATGTAAATCCCTTTGATTTCCTTCCAACAAAGATGGAATTGGTTCTGTCCCTTCGTATTTAACTTCCAACTGTTGCTCTTGCCACCACAAAAAGTGCTAGGTTAAGAGATTATCCTAAATCATTTTGCATTTGTACATTCCTGTTTATCCCCAACTTTCTTGGCCTACTTTTATTTGTATATATGGTGCTAGGCTAGACAATTGTCACCTATTTTCTTTCCTGCAGACTGAATTACGCTTGGACCAAGAGCAAACTCTTTTTGTAAAAAAATCAGTTGTCATAATTATGAGACCGAAATTCTTCTTATTGTGGATTACACGGTATGGACAAGGATATCAAGAAGTGTATATTTAGTTCTGGCTTTGATTTAAACTTTACCTTCTTTTCCTCTAGGCAGTTCGTGGTGGAGGTAAAATAGATTTGAAAGGGCTTTATTCTGGATTGGCTGGAAACCTTATTGGTGTCCTACCGTAAGTACCTTTGAATTGCAGAACTTGCTTGCTTCTCTAGCAGATTAGCATGTGATATCATTTTATAATTCGGTAGTCTTATTTACTAGAGAACACTTGTTATGGTCATTCGAATATGTATAAATTACAATTGAGATGTAAAAACAGTTCTTTATTTGTTTTTTTTTCAGCTTATTACTTCTTTAAATTTATATGGAGAAATAACTCTTTGATCTTTTAATTCATATACTACAAGTAAATGACAAATAAAATAGCTCTAGCAGAAAGTTTTCAAAAGTAACAAACTTGACATTCCTTCCTCGTATATCACCATTTGTCTACTTCCATGGAGATAATCATGTAAATACTAAATCCTTAGACGACATAATAATCTCTCTGTTTCTCTCTTTCTCTGTCTAATCAATAAAGGTATTGAACAGCAGTTACACCATCATATCAGTGTCTTAGTCTGTCATCAACTCTGGGGTTTGTGTGCCACTATCAGTCATAGACTTATGATATAATAATGTTCATTTGTTGAAAACTAAGACAACATGCTAGTAAGGGTACCTTTTGATCCATATCTTTATGTCCATGCGAAGAATTATAATAAATTTTGGCTGTTTGACATGTAAGTTATGTGCTCAGCCTGGGTTGTTTATTATATCTCAGTTCTCTTTTGCTGAGACCTAGATATATTTATTTATCATGCATCTGCATTTCTTAAATCGACTTCAACTTTCTTCTTCTTCTTCTTCTTTTTAATACTACTCTGATATTGCAATGGTTAGATTAAGGCTTAAAGTGAAAAAGTAGCAAGATGTTTCTTCCATTGCAATATCTTTTGTTTTGACTCTTTCTATTGCAATTAAATTTGCATGACAATGAGGAAGAAAACATAATTAGACTAGTGGTCATTTGTATTTCCAGGAACAAATAGGTGAGCTGAATTTTTAGTGTTAAATTTTGACGTAACAGACATGAATTTATTACATGTTTTTAGCACTTCTTTTTTTCCAATTTCTTATGCTGAATGAAATGACTCATTTACTGATATATGTTCTTAGTTCTTTGGGGTTCTGATTTGCTGGTAATAACTTGTCCGTGCACAGGGCCTCTGCCTTATTTGTTGGTGTCTATGAACCTACAAAGCAGAAACTATTAAAGCTCTTCCCTGAAAATCTTAGTGCTGTTGCGCACTTGGTGAGAGATTCTTCTATTTATTCTTTCTTGACCTGGTTATATTTCATGATCAAGTCCTTTACAAACTAATCTATCCCTGTAACAATCTACATCTTCCATTGAATAAACCTTCCTCGACTTGAAACATTCAGTCAACCTGAATGATTTGGTTGAATAACCTCCTTGATTTCTCAGCTCATCTGTTCAAAGTCCAATTGGACTTTGACTGAAGGTTTGGCTGCACAATTTTATTAAGTTGGTTGAATCTCATGCAGACTGCAGGGGGCATCGGAGGAATTGCTGCTTCACTTATTCGTGTTCCAACTGAGGTAGATATGTTTGCTCATGCATTTTTATATTGAAAATTGACTTTACTAGTCTTTCCCTTACTTTATTTTTTGTCTTAACAACTCAGGTTGTAAAGCAAAGGATGCAGACTGGGCAGTTTACTTCTGCATCTGATGCTGTTCATCTTATTGCATCAAAGGAGGGATTTAAGGGTCTTTATGCGGTATGAGATGCCCTAATTTTCCCTCTCTCCCACCCTAATGAACGTACAAACACCTAGCCTGATCCTGTTGAATGACTGAATGTTACTCTGGATTTTCAAATTTAGGCATCCAATCTTGTTTCTGTCCAGGATTGAGGTTAAGGGGGTTCTTTTTAAGAGGATTAGCTTGTTGATTTTTTATGAATGAAAATCCTAACTATTTGCAAACTTTGAATTACTTTTTACATTACCTGACCCTTGTTTATGATTTGTAGGGTTATGGATCTTTCCTGTTGCGAGATTTGCCGTTTGATGCCATTCAATTCTGCATCTATGAGCAACTTAGAATTGGTTATAAGGCAGTGGTAAGCTCTCATCTGTTTGATCTTTGCCGTTGCTGGTAGTATGGCTCAATAAATTGATGTATTTGCCTGTCATTCTAATGACTAGATTATCTATGTCTTCTCTTCTTCCCTTGTTGCATGCTATGGTATAAAAAATTGTGTTTGCCTGTCATTCTAATGACTTAATTATTTATATGATATGTTTTAGTGCATTCTGTTTCTATGGTATAAAAGAATATAGCAACAGCGAAGAAAACTCTTAAGACTCATCGGGAGAGTCAGGTTGAACCTGCAATTTTGTTGTAACCCTGAGGAATGAACTCTGAAGTGTCATTGTATGGTTTTGTTTTTCAGTTGGCTCACATTTACAACAAATTATAATTAAAATTAAAACCAAGCTTAAGTTAAGGGCATTGGCCCAATAAGCTATAAACTGCAAGTTTTCATTATATGGAAGTGTTGACGTGCTTAGACGAGACTTTGTCCATAATGAATGTAAGCAAAAGAGAATACTGGGATGAAGATATTAATGTCCGCTTTCATTTGAAGGTGATCAATAATACTACAAGTGAAGCCCAGGGGAGGTTGTTTAAGTTTGTTTGACTATAAAATGCTGAATATCGATTCACGGGTAGAGAATATTATTTTTGTTTGAGTTGATTAAAAAAAAAAAGAAAAGAAAGAGACAAACCCATTACACGTGTACAACTTGTGAAATTGTTTTGCCTTAGGGAAACTAGACATGAAATAATTAAAATTGTATGCAGCTACTGGCTACTTAACTATCTAGAGATTGACAGTGTTGACAAGAAGTCCTGCACTTTGCATGCATTCAGTGTCATTGACCGTATAAAAACGTTTTTTGCATACACATGGGATAAACATACTTATAACCGCATTATTGATAACTATACGTTTCTCCTTTTTTGCAGGCTCGGAGAGATTTAAATGATCCTGAGAATGCTATTATTGGTGCTTTTGCTGGTATTATAAAATCCTAGTAACATACAAGTTCACATCCAGAAATGTCGTACCCAATACCCTGATGTTTGAATGAAATGCCTTGCTTAATCTGACCTTTTGTAGGTGCATTAACTGGAGCAATAACAACTCCTCTCGATGTTATTAAAACGAGGTTAATGGTTCAGGTATGGTATTTTTCTCTAAGATCTTTGTTTACCCCTCCATTTTGTAATTATCAGTGCAAAATAAGATTCAGTTTTTCATTTTTTGGTTTTCGTAGGGATCAGCAAACCAGTATAGGGGGATCTTTGATTGTGTTCAAACAATTGTTAGGGAGGAAGGACCTCCTGTCCTTCTTAAGGTATAGGAGTCTCTTTATCAGACCTAAAGCATATATTAAAATTGCCGGTAGAACTTTATACATACTAAATTTTTACTGCAGGGCATTGGGCCAAGGGTCTTGTGGATCGGCATCGGCGGCTCAATCTTTTTCGGTGTCCTCGAAAGCACGAAGCGTATTCTAGCACAGAGGCGGCCGCAACCTAGACAACAGTCAAAACGTGATTGAAATTTATCGAGTTTGGTGACTCAAGAACTTAATCACATCCGAGATTTTCATTCTTTTTAAGATTGTGTTGGTTTTAACTTTCTTTGCAGTTCGATATCAAAGTTTAATATGTATTTATCTAAATAAAATTCACGACATAATTGATTGGTTCCATGCATTTACCTATGGGTTATAGTCTTAAGTTTTATGATACTGCAATTGGTGCACAATGTTTTTTTTTTTTTGGAAAAATTTTAGCTATTGGGAATCTTTTTTACGTAGATATTGGTACGTTTTGTAATTTTTTTTAAATAATTATTCCAACTTTTAAATAATTATTTTTTTTGGGCCTACAATTTTTGAAGCAAGCTAATACTACTGAAAATCCTGTTATCCTAATAGATGATAGAACCAGCCGGAAAGAACAGCTAAGAGTTGAAGAAGTAAATGAAGTTAGCTCCAAAAGAGCCATTGACAGAAATAAGAGACAGAAAGGAAACAATTTTTAAGTGTGATTTGAAAACTGGGTAACTGAAAGCAACAATAATGCAGTAAAACATTCTTTGCAAACGCATTATCCATTTGGGTTTCCAACTAAAACTAAAACTTGTTTTTTCACTATGAAAGTGTTTACTCTCCATCTTTCATCTCAAATCCTGATCAAATCTTGTTGTAACTCCTCTAAACCGTCAGTCTATGTCAACAATTGAAAAAATGGTAACAACAGAAATTCGTCATCTGTTTAATGGCATCAACATCCACCTTAACCTTTGGTGTGACGAAATCCAAAGTAGTTCCGGGAGGTTCTACCCTCGAACATGAATTGATTGCACCGCCGGTGTGATCCTCCGGTGCAATCCTACTGCATCGCCCCACTAGTGGGGGCACAGGAAGGGCGAAGGTTCAATGAAGCTCATTAGATTTTTACACGGTGAAATTCCTATTTCACCTCCTTTTAGTTAATTATTTTTATTTTGTTAATTTTTATTTAATGATTTTAAATTATTTATTTATTTAATATAATAAATTTTAGTGTATGAATATGGGAAAATGAAATTAAAATATTTCACAAAACCCTAGAAGAGTTCTGTAAATATCTTTAACTAAGAACATGGAATCAAATGATAGAACAAATACAATGACCATCAACCTAATTTTAAGCCTTTAAATATATTAAAAAATAAAAAAAATAATTAAAAAAATTGACATGTAACAGTTAAACTTATTTAAGAGTCGAATTATTTATCTAAACTTAAAACTTTACTAAAGTTTAAACACAAATATTAAACTAAAAAAAAACAGCATGAACAAAATAAAAAACCTATATTTTAAACAAGCCTAACCCTGAGCAGATAATTTAAGTCTGAACCCCTAATAATATGCATTTTTTTCCCCCAAAACTCTCTCACCTGCCAAACCCATGATAATATTTCCCATTTCATGCCTTATGTTATCCAGAGAGGAGTCGCTCTCACTCTCTCTGTATTGAGTTTTCACTACGTCATATGTGAGTGACCCCTAGCTTTGCCAACGGTGGGAGGATTCCTGGGTGAGCTGTTTCCAGAAACTAATAAGGGGTACTGGAAGATAGAGCAGTCAGTCAGTAACGTATTCTATATTTTTTTCCTTTTAATTTTTATTTTAAATTTGGATGCAGCGAGCTGGGTCGGGACGTAGTATCATTGTGAAAGTTCGCACCCCCCTTTGTTCGTTGTATGCAATTCATTTCATTGTTCAGATCAAGGCCCATCTGTTTTAGGTACCCGACTTATACCTTAAAATATCATATATGCACTGCTGCTGATCCTTTGTCCCTTTCTAAATCCAGCTTCAACCTGGCATACGTCTGCCGCGGGAACAGGAAAATCGGAAATGTACTTTTATGTTGAAGTCTTTTCCTTTGGGGGGCACCTCGAACGTCTTGGAAGAATCATGCTTTGTGTCTGAAGTTGTTGGCCCAGTGAGGAAAGGACCTAGAAAAAGCAGAGAAGAGGGGACTTCTGGGAGAACCCGAAGCAGAAGCGGAGATGGGGATTCTTCACGTAGTCAACTCATTCAAACTTGTAGCTTACTGTAAGCCCCATACCAAACTTTGCCTGTACATGATTCTGTGGATTCTATCGGATCGTCCGTCCATCAGTCCAAAACCGAGTGAGCATCCGTATCCACGTGTCGATCTTGGACGCAAAATGTTGTGCACTTTTGGGTTAAAATGGATTAATTAATTTGTTTAGGTCTGATCATGAATAGATTTAGTGAGAGTCACTCGATCTCTTTATGAAGTTAACAAATTCAAATATCAAAAACATCGCACGATAAATATTTTAAAAGTTTTTTAAAAAATAAGAATAAACAAAAGTGGCAGGAAATAACTTAAGAGGGACGAAGAAATTTTATTATATAAAGTGCTTCCAGGACTATGAAGCCATGACACAACTAGCCGGCCTTAAGTAACCGGATAATAACAGACTGCAAATTAGCTGCTCGCAGATACGTAAGACAAGGAAAGAGCACCCCATAGTTCCATAACATCTATCCATCTCCTTTATTCTTTGCTTATTATAAAAATATATAGTTGATTTTCTTTATTGCATGCAGGATGGGATGCTGCCTTTATCTGGGTTTTAAGTGTTAAATGGTTTTTGGTCACGACAATTCAAGTTGCCCCCATAGTTGATACCGAACAAGTCACAGTATCTTTTATAGAAACCAATTCTGTCACCAGAGCTGGGATGTGGGCCTCGGCCACACTCGGTCCCGCCGTTGATTATATTCATGATGGCACCATAGCCTGAGAATCGACCTGCTGCCCGGTCGGCGACTGATGGTGTCCATCGTCCGATAATGACGTTATGGCTCGATGGCTTGTTTCCTTGTGGAGTCATCCAAAACCAAATGGCTGTCTTGAAAGATATGGTTGCATCTGTAGCTACAAGCTCTGGGTTGTTAATGAGATCTCTTCTAATGGCCCCATGATCACCTGCTTGCTTATAATTGTAGTTGCTGCACCAGTCATCAAATTTAATTATGAGACAATCAAACAAATGTTCCTTCATTTAGGGAAAAAAAAGTAGTATATATATTTTTATGTATGAATTAATTTGAATATGATAATTTTATATTAATAAATTGATGATTGACTTATTACATTATTTTGTCAAAAGACAAAGAGACAGGGCCTGGAAATAGCTTATTGCTTTATTAATTTGAATCTCAGCTTTTTGAATTAAAGACATGGTATGGTACACTTATTATCAATTAAAATTAAAATGGAAATTGTTAAGTTAATAGAAAAGTGCCAGCACGATGAATGGTTAATAAATACGTAGGTGGATTCACTTACAGAAAATGTTATAAGTTGAGGAAAATTTAAAGTAATAATAGAGGTAAATAATAAGATACTGACAGAAAAATATTTTAAACTAATAAAAAAGTACCCAACATTTCCAGCAAAATAATTGAAAATGAAGCTTACTGAGTAAGCTAGATGGGTCCTCGACCGTATATTTTTTGCCAGAAGCGCACGGCCAGCCCGCATCGCAATAAGCTGGGGGGGTTGTCTTGCTCCTCAACGAAGGAATACCCCCAGGCATACCGTCTATCCCGTGCATTATCCCATCCTTCTACATATATCACGCCAAGCACTTTAAAAAAAAATAAGCAGTGTATATAAATCTCACATTGAATAAAAAGAGTAAGGTTTTTGGACATAAAAACAGATACACTGCACATCTTATCAGACATGTTTTTTAAGAAGAAGGTAATAGTCCCCTGACAAGTGATATAAAAGCTAACCCTTGACTATTCGATTGCACGCCGAGCGCCCCAACAGGTAGGGTAGACAGGGTGGACCAACCGTGACTCTTCGTCAAACACTCTAAAGATAGGATAAGGTAGGTAAAAATGATGGAAAAGCCCGTAACGGTGACGTGATTAGATTAATTGAGAGAGAAAACATCACACCAAACATTCTAAAGAAGTCCTCACACCTTAAATGTAAAGTAGGCAGACTAGACCTTTTTTTTAGGTAAAAGATTACAGTGTTAACTTATTATCAAATATTTAGTGTAAAGAGATAATATTGTGATCTTATTATCAAATCACATATTTTTAATTATTATCAATTGATTTTAGATCAAATATTTAACATGATATCAAATCTAAAATTCTATTTTATTATTCTTGTTTTGATATTCATAAATGTTACTTCTTTTAAATTTATTAGGTAATATGTGACGACCAATTTGAATTTTATTAAATTTCTCCAATTTGCGATCAATTCGCAATCAATGCGAAAAAGCAACCAATAAAGACCACAATACACCCCAAGATCCGAAAGAAGCCTCACCCAATACTGCAAAGATAAGAGTCAAGAGCCAATAAAAGTTGGGATATGGGAAACAGACGAGGAAGTCACAACTTAAGACCTTGGAAGTTTGAGATTTACTGGCTGCTGCAAGTGCAAAATAATTTGCACCATGTTTGGTATGACTGATAAAATATTTGAATTATTGACTCATTTATTGCATCACGTAATTTAATTGACTCGAAATTGAAAAGGAGTTGAATGGTTTAATACCAAGCGCAACAATTTCAATCTTAATCGAGTACAACTTTTTCTTTGCAGGACTCCAACACTGTCTTTCAAGTCTACATCTACATATATCTATCTATTCATATTATGAGTTAATTAGTGAAACTGCTTAAAAAATTATTATGAATAGTATAAATTAAAGATAATTATATATTTTTATATTTTAAAAAATAACCATTAATCAAAGTTTTAAATAATTTTTTATTCCTCTTTTATCATACGCTCATATAATGAGTGTATCATAATTCTGTGTGTATGTATATATTTATACATACACACACACACACTCCTTTCTTATGCAAATTTATACTATTTTTCTTGGACTTTCAAAGTATATTTTTCTTATTTGACCTTTAGTTTTTGATTTGTTATTTACCAAAATTTCAAAATATAATTTATAAAAACATGAATATGACATCACATAATTCGAGTTTTATCTTTATTAATATAAAATACGTTGATTAAAGTTGATATCCTTTGTCATGTAATACGTACGCAATTATTAAATTTATCAAAACACCAAAAGAAAATAATAAAAAATAAAATTCCCTTTAGTAAATTCACAAAAGACAAACAAAAAAATATATATATCTTACAACTATTTTCACTAGCTGAAGTTACTTTTTATATTCACTCAAAAATAATCAAACTTTTAGTATAAATTATGTCTTTTTCTTATTTAACAACTACTCATCAATTATTTTTTAAAAATATAATTTTTTTACTTATTTTTTTAATCACTTAAACAGTGGACATGTCACGATCTAATATTTACTTAAGTGTCTCTTTAACATGTAACAAAGTTTTTATTATTATTATTATTATTATTATGACGACGACGATGATGATGTGAGATTACAGTTGCAAGTAAAAGTTTCAATTATGATTAAATAATAATTTCTATATATATCACATCTAATGGTAACAGGTAAATCCAATGCTAAACCAAAATAAAATTGGAGTACATTAACTCATATCCCGTGAGACTTAAATCTAAAATCTAAATTTCAGAACATTTTCCTTCCACGTCATAAATTTTATATTTTAAATTAAAATAGACCATCGTATACTTAAAATAATAATGGTTTATCTCACTGTTGAGGAAACTTCTTTT
>JBBYHO010000003.1:16865886-16879229 GCA_038382025.1 Adansonia gregorii | reverse complement strand
TTTTTTTCATATTTAAATTATATAATATCAAAATTTCACAAGAAAACTTGAAATTTTAACATAAATTACACTTAAATCAAAAGATTTTTTTTAAAAAAAAATTATTCAGATTGAATATTCAAATATAAACTAAAACTAATGCAAGGCATAAGTAATAATACAATTATTTATTTGACCCTATTATAAATATAGTTAACAATGAAGCGTTTGGCCTCTTTCCATTACATATCTGTTCATTATTATTTGACATAAGTCTAATTATCATTCACAACTATAATTAATGAATGGGCTCTACACATGTAAATGGTGATAATTAATGTATTAAAAAATAATGAAACAAAAAATAATGATAGGATTTCAACTCGTAAATGTATAGGTAAGTATTGACAAGATAATATAATCAATAAGATGTTTATGAATTAGATTGGATTAGATTTGGTCGAGTCATATTCAAATAGTAAAACCTTGTTTACTTAGGTCTGGTTTGGATCCGATCAGGGTTGAAGATAAAGGGTTTACCATTTAAACTTTTTTGATTTTCAGAGTATTTTTAAGGTAAAAATAGTAAAAAATTTATTTTGGTCACCCCCGAGAATTTATATTTTGATTTTGCCCCCAACATAAAATTTTTTACTTTGCTCTTGGATCCAATAAGTCCAATTTAGAAGTTTATTTTATTGTTTGAAATATATTAAAATATTAAAAGTTAATTTTATACTAAAACTTATATATATTTTAGAATTGAATTTAAATAAAAAATTTTATTGAGTAAATAATAATATGAATGAGATTAAACTGATCTAAATTACAAAAATTTTATCTTATACTTAATCTAGTTTGAATTAAATTATACAAATAATTCGATCCGTAAATAAGTGTAGAGCATACATAATCGTGATTTGCAATTGAATAGAAAAAAATGGAGATGAAAATGGCTTTGTCAAAAAAAAAAATGAAAAATAGATTTTTTTTTTCCTCATTAACCATATTGCTCACATTCTTCCTAGGTTCCCATCATCTCTTTCTTCATTCCTCCACTAAACTTTTCTACTTTTTTTTTTTTATCAAGGCAAGGTACTGAAAAGCAGCAAAGCACTTCTGAGTACTTTTCACCCTAAATTCGGCAAAAAGTGACCACCTTTACTATAAAAGTCAGTTTACTCACTTTACCCATACAAATATTATTCCATCAAAATCAAATGATCAAACTCTAAATTTCATGCAGAAATCCCAGAATCCTGCCCAACAAACACACCTGATGTGACTAAAGATTCTAAATTTCCAACCAAAATGCACATATAACACATCAATATAACCCTTTTCTTTTTTTTTATCTTTTTATTCATCAATTACCAATTTTATCTTTTTCCTTTCGGTTTTACTTCAGTTGAGAAGCTGAAAAAGAGAAGCATAAGAAAATTTATGTCATAATAAAGTTTTATATTACATTCTTATTTTTATTTTATGTTGTCATGGAATTCAATAATTTTATTCACCTATGACTCAACAAATTGGTAATCAATCTTCATAGGATATTATTTAAACCCTGAAATGTAGCTTCATTATAATAATAATAATAATAATAATAATATAGTTAAAAAAATAAAAAGCTATAAGCTCATATAGGAAGCAAACACTTAGCCAGCTAGAAATTAAGGGAAGAAGTTGTCCATATCTATATGCATGAGCAGGAGCACGTGCCATTCATGAGAAAAAAAAAAGAAAGACAAAAGTTAATCAATTTTGCATTTGGGAAACAGGATAAATCTTCGAGTTTGGTGATCTTGAATTATTGATTCCAGTTAGCGTATTTTGCCACAATTCTATTCAGTTTTGGTTAAGGAAAAGATGGTCCAGCCCTTGGATATATATATATATATATATATAGGTATGTATGTATGTATACATGAATCATAATTGCAAAACTAGTTAATGACTAAGGAAAAGTTTTAGAGGGAAAAAAATTTTCATGAATAATCATATTTGACAATTCATATATTCATAATAAGCTCATTTAAAGTATTATATATAAATTTTAACATTTTTATGTATTTATATCACGTTTTTGTTATTTTTATCTATCACTTCGTATTTTATGTTATATATTAATTATTTTTCTTGCACCATATTTGTATAGTGTCTAAAATTATCGTATATATCCAATTCTAATTATTTTTGGCACTGGAAATCCCTTCTAGCTGGCCCTGCCTCTTGAATTATTGCCACGCCTGCTTGATTTCTTACAAATTCCTCGCAAATAGCTTTCAATTCAAACAAAGAAATAAAAAAAGGGGGGTTTCCTTCAATGATTATGAAAGTTGAATTGAAAATAATGCGGGAAAAAAAATCTCCGCATTTTCTTTCCCTTTCTTTGGATTGAAGAATCCATTTGAAGGATATTTTTTCATTGCATATTTTCCCAGAAAAATAAAATTATCAAATTTGAGTTATTTATCATCAATATAAATGCATGAGGAAGAATATGGGTGAAATTAGAATGATTCAAGTTCTTATTATGCTGTCATTTTCGAATATTAGTTAGTATAAATCTTTGGGTAATTTATTCCTTATCATTGTAAACTCTGAAAATAAGGGAAAATGTAAAATAAAATAAAATGCCATAATCATAGGACCACAATGGAGAAATCTGGACAATTACAAAGATAAAAGAACCCCACACCACTTAAAACTGAATGAACAACTGATTGAACCCAAACCCTTTTCCTTCACAGCTAGATAGGAAATACACACTTTCTCTTGGAGAATTATTATGCCACGAAAATGGAAAAATGTTGGCAAAACATGACTAAGAATAGCCTATAACTTACAAGAATACAAAGAACCCAGAGCTTAGATTCGAAGTTTATATTTTAAAATTCGCAATCCATTCTCCTATCGAAGTTTATATTTTAAAATTCGCAATCCATTCTCCTATTCACAGACCGCAACCTACTTTATACAATGTAAATATAAGACATTGCTTTATACCCAGAATTGCATAAATATAAGACATTGCTTGACATGTATATTTGCATGGAAAGTGGGAATATGATACAAGATAAAAGAGGGCCAAAAGAGCCTTTACTTGGTCACCATCACTGAGGTCACTGATCTTATCTAAGAGGTTCCTTTTGAGTATTTTAACATCTGAATCAAAATTCCATTTATAAAAGAAAAATGAAACTGGGAAATAAAACACCATAACTGGGAACAGTATATTTACACATTTATAATAAGTTAAACAGCCTTTTTTTATGTATAACAAGATTTTTGGGAGGGATACGAGAGTACGTACATCTAATGGTAGAGACGGTTGTATGCCATTTTTGAAGTCGGTCTAAAGAAGAGGGAAAATTTGGTGGGAACTCAATGAATCACCACCTGCTTCTTTCTTCTTATCTTCAAAGAATTTCTGGTGAAAATTTGATTGGAACTTGTTTCAACTATTGCCTACCTTCGGGGACTTCTTTTATGGTCATGTCTACCATTTCAACCGCATTAAAACCTCCATCATCAGTGGCAATGGTCGATTGGGAGCCAAGTCCGGACCCTGCTTGTATTTCCTTGAACATTGCCATGACTTGAATCATTGTGGGTCGCCTCCATGGTCGATCGTCCAAGCAAGCACAGGCTACCTTTAAGTGTTGTAAAAGCTCAATCTCAAGGCTCGGTTCCTCTTTCATGAGCTCGAGATCGAAGACATCACTTATTCTAAGTTTTGCATGCTGTTTCACCCACCCCACAAGATTGTTATCACCAAAATCAGCAGAATCTGTAGGCCTTCTCCCTGTCAGCAACTCCAGTAAAACTACACCATAACTGTAGACATCACCTTTAGTGGAACATCTGAAGCTCTGGTAGTATTCAGGAGGAACATAGCCGGGAGTACCC
Source organism: Adansonia gregorii (assembly GCA_038382025.1). NCBI lineage: Eukaryota > Viridiplantae > Streptophyta > Magnoliopsida > Malvales > Malvaceae > Adansonia > Adansonia gregorii. The sequence continues at coordinate 16,875,338 of JBBYHO010000003.1, read as the reverse complement.
GCTAATGTGCTGACACTCAAATGTGTATCCATTGCACTCATAAGCCTTGCCATCCCAAAATCTGAGACCCTTGCCTCCAAATTCTCGTCAAGCAGGACATTGCTTGATTTCATATCTCTATGAATTATATGAGGAATGCAATTATGGTGTAGAAACGCCAGGCCTCTTGCAGCTCCGATGGCAATCTTTCTCCTCGCTGCCCAATTCAGTTTGACCCCAGCTTTCTTTTGATCATGTAAAACATCCTCTAAGCTTCCATACCTCATGTACTCGTAAACCAGAAGTCGTTCTTCTCCCACCTTACAGTAACCCAAGAGAGGAACAAGGTTCCGGTGCTTGATCTTCCCGATGGTTTCCATTTCTGCAGTGAATTCTCGGTCACCCTGTCCACTGATATGTATTAGTTTCTTGATTGCAACAACACTCCCATCTTTCAATTGCGCCTTGTATACATCACCAAAACCACCAGAGCCAATAAGGCTGTCATTGTGGAAGCCATTTGTGGCTTCAAGAAGATCAGCAAAGGTAAGCTTCCAGAGGGGCTTCTCAAATGTAGCCAGGTTTATGCTCAATGCTTCTCGTGCACCAGTTAGCTTCCAACTGGTATTTGCCGTGCCTGAGTGGGAATGACTGTCCATATAAACATCAAGGGCAGAATCCTTTTTCTTCCTTCTTTTCTTCGTCTCTACAATAGCTACGATCAAACCGAGGATGCAGAAGAGTGAGAACAACAATCCTATTGCCACACTCTCGGCAAGAAAAGCTTTTCTGTGATGGGACTTTCCATGCTCAGAATTTGAACCAGACACTGCACCTCTTCCACATGGAGGAAGAGGGACCCCACAGAGACCTGAATTATTTAGGAAATCATAAGCTGGAAACGTCAGCAGCTGACCCATTTCAGGAATCATGCCAGAGAGAAGGTTGTTTGAGAGATGAATCTCACTGAGCCATGTGATGCCAGTCATGGATTGTGGAATTTTCCCTTCCAGCCGGTTGTAGGAAAGATCGAGAATGCTGAGACCCTTTAAGTCCCCAATCTCTTGAGGGATGGTTCCGGAGATATTGTTGTGGCCCAAGTTCAAGATAAAGAGATATGCCATGGTGCCAATCTCCTTTGGAATCGTCCCCGACAGCATATTGTATGAAAGATCAAGAAATATCATAGAACCATTATTGTTGAATGTGGGCTGCGTAAGACCTCCATAGACTCTCCTAGTAAAATTGCAAAGGTTCCTGGTGGAAAGTCTTTCCAACCGTTCCTCTCTAATTCCTGCAAATTCTAGTAAATTTCCCGACCCGTGGCACTCTTTGCTTCCATCATTCCTGATATATGTAAACCTCTTCCCCGCAATAAAATTGACAGCAATCTTACCAGATTGTTTGAACAGCACCGGGGGGATTGTCCCATTCAAGTTATTGGTATTAAGGTCCAACCATATCAAGCTTTGACAATCCCCAAGCTCTGGTGGGATTCTTCCATAGAAGGAATTATTGCTGAGCTTGAGAATTGCAAGAATGGAAAGTTTGCCAAGCCAAGCAGGAATCTCACCAGTCAAGCGGTTGTTGGACAATGAAATCCAATTCAACTTGGTACAGTTGCTTAGACCAGAAGGTATTGTCCCTGTCAGCTCATTGAAGTCAAGAATCAACGCCTCGAGTGCCTGAATGTTACTCAGCTCTTGAGGGATTTCTCCATGGAGCTGATTCATCCAAAGCTTCAAATCCTTAAGCTTGGAGAGAGATCCCAAGCTGGGAGGAATCGTTCCCGTGAGGTAATTGAAGCTCAAATGGAGTGAAACAAGCTGAGAACAGTTGCTGAGACTAGAAGGAATCGACCCAGTTAAGATATTGTTCTGCAAATACAGAACTTGTAACCTGTTTGTCGGATTTTCACACAAAGAAGCAGGAATTGATCCTGAAAAGTTATTTGAACTAAGATCTAGGACCTCCAGGTTGGAAAGACTAGACAACGAGTCAGGCAAAGGACCAGAGAAATAATTAAAAGCTAAACCCAGCTCCTTCAAGGAACTCATATTCTGAAATATCTCAATGGGCAGTTTACCTGTGAAGTTGTTGCCAGATACATAAAAAGACTCCAATGAAGCGCAAGAACCAAAGCCAGTAGGAATCATACCAGAAAACTTATTTGAAGAAAGATCCAGCTCAACAAGACCCGAACAAGCTTCAGTGAAATACAGGGGAATCTCTCCTTCAAACTTATTTTTAGCTAAATAAAGGCGCTGCAAATTGGAAGTTGGCAAAGCTGGAATCGGGCCGTAAAACTGATTGTTCGATAGATTCAAGAAATTTAAGTTCACACATGAAGAAATTGCACGAGAAATATCACCCGAAAACTTGTTGCCAGAGACATCAAGATGTTCCAAAGCTAAGCAGTCACCAAGTGAAGGAGTTCCCATTGAAAAATTGTTTGATGAAAGATCCAAAAACTGCAATTTTTTGCAATTTGAGACATTTATTTCGCCAGTAATCTTGTTTCCTTTCAAAGCCAAGAGCTTTAACTCACTGCAACCACCATAAAGAATCCAAGGAACCACATTTCCACCAGAAATCTTGTTGAAAGAAAGATCCAGGACTTCCAAACTCAGCTGCAACCCCCTGGATTCTTTACCTGAAAACTCAAGAGTATTGCTTGATAAATTGAGAAACTTTAAGTTTGTACAAGAACCGAACTTTGAAACAGTTGAAAGAGGACCGGACAAGGCGTTTTGAGATAGATCTAAGGTGGTTAACAGGGAGCTACACTTGGATCCAGAAGGGAAAGAAATGTTGCCAGAGATGTTGGCCTTTAACAAAGAGAGGGATTCCAGGTTTTCCAGGGATAAAAGGAAGGCTGCAACAAAGTGAAAATCCGTGCTTAACGAGGTGTAGCTGAGTTGAATGGAGGAAACTTTGGAATCATGGCATGTAATACCTTTGAAGCTACAAGGCTCTTGGTTAGCAACCCAGCTTTGAAGAAGAGATGGGTCAGGCAAGTTGGCTTTGAAGTTGAGCAGTAGCTGAGAATCTTTGTTGTTAGAAGAAGAAGCAGCTTCAAGGGAGATAAGAAAGGTGGCGGTGAAGGTGAAAATGAGGAGAGAAAAGCAAGTTCTAGAGGCAAATGAAGGTCTCATTTTTGTGGTAAATTTAACCTTTTTTTTCAGATAAGAAGGGAAATAAGAGTAAGAAGTGTTCAGGATTTAAGTCCTGCCATTACAGAGAGCTTTGAGCTCTGGTTTAGAGAGAGAAAATCATATAGAAAGCCTGGGGTTTTTCTCTTTTTTTTTTTCCCCTCTTATTTTCTGTTTCGCTTTGGCCATTGAAAGAAAGAAATAGAAAGAGGGAGTCAAAAGACAGAGCAAAGATGGTAAGAAGGGTATTATCAAGTGGGGGAGTGGAAACAGCTGTTGCTCACATGCCATGTGACACTCTCTTTCTCTTTCTCTCTCTATTTCCAGAATAAATAAATAAATCTTCTCTCAAATCCTAATCTAACAATTTAATTTTATAATAAAATTAAAAATAATGATTAAAATAAGATGTTTGTCTCTCTATATCGGTGCTCAAGTGCACGAGATGAGGGGGATGGGTCAATCCTTAATCATCTCCACTTATAATACACTTTCTTTTTCTTTTCTTTGTGTTTGTTTCTGAGAAAATAAAAAAATGAAAAATTGGCTTTGGTTATGGTTTTGGTAAGTAATCTTCATCATAACTTTGTTGTTTACTATTTTTCTAACGTTAGAGATAGAAGAAAAAGAGAAAACTTTAAAGTGTTTGTCTCTCTAGCTTTAAGCTTTTGAAGCGTACGTGTGATGAAGGATTTGATCCATCACTGTCAATTAATGGGAGATTCCCAATCTCTGTAATTTAATGGGACTTCTTTTTTGGTCACGAGGATTAATCAAACTCGTTTGGGCATTTATTTGCTATTTTACCTTTCAAGTTAAATTAGAGCTATTTATTAGTAAGACTTGTCCATAATTCAGAAAAAAATTTAAAATTTTTTTTACCTTAACTTGATTCATATATATATATATACATATATATTATATTTAAAAATATTTTTATAATTAAATTTAAATAAAAATATTTTTATTAATAAATATTAATTTTAATCGAATATAATAAATAATTTAATTCATAAATAAATCTAAATTAAATCATCTTTTTTTTTCTCACTGTGAAAAGGTTTTTAAGTTTCGACATAAACCATGGCCATTCATCCTTTTATTAACCCTAAAATAGGCAATTTTGAATACCATATTAAAATATAAAAAATATTAATATGATGTATTTAATGTATATGTATTATATTTATTTTAATATTTTGATACATTTAATTTAAGGTTTAATTTTTATAAAAAAATATTTTGAGAGTTAAAATATAAGAAAATGCCTTTTAAAATAGTTCGAAAATAATATTAGAATAAACAAAGCTCGGAAATATTTGATCATGTTAAAAAAATAAAGCAAAGTAATTTAATCAATATTTATTTTCTTGTCAAATATTTTAATATTTTTTTTAAATTTATACTTATTCAATTTGATTCAATCGATAATTTATTGTCTAGGCAATAAGAAATATTTCAATTTCAAACACCAATGATCTTATAAATTTTACAGTGCAAACCCCTCCCAAAGGCAATTAATAAAATTTTTTTTAATAACTTCGGCATACATCCCATGCTTCTTTTAGGAAAATTTTAAACTTTGCACAATATTTTGATGTTTTACCCTTCGGAAGGAAATGCATGTAGAAGCATGCCTTCAAACTTGAAAAACACAGTAATATTTATGGTAAGTTTAGTTCACTAAAAGGGAATAACTATAGCAATAATTTAATTCAGTAGAATAAAATATTATCGAATTTAAATCTTCGATAAAAAAAATTTGAATCTCGTAAAATAATTTTACATTATATCTAAGATCATAATAATCATTCAATGAGAAGGTGCGAAATGAAAAAATTTTAAAAATAAAACCAAAATTAGCCATTTCATATATTCGTTACTTTGCAAACTAAATAACTATCATTATAGTTTTCACAAATACTTTAACCTCAAATTAAACACCATTTTCAAACCCTTAATTTTTTTGTTTACCATCAAATTAACACACATTTTCACATAACAAAAAAACTTGAGTATTTTAACTACATATATAAGTAGATGCCCTCCAACTATTTCCAAGCTCTATGTAAGTTTAAGATTTTTTTCCCCTTTTTTTTTTCTTATTATTCTTTAATTGGAGACCGCTAGAAATAAGTTTGTTGTATCATAAATAGTATTTATTATTTATGAAAAATATTAATCAATATTTAGTAAAATTACTGTAGTTTTTTTCAAAATAACAATTAAGAAATTCTTAATCGATTCTTATAGACGCCAACTAACCGGATTACCTATTTATTTATTTATTTATTTTGTTTTCATCAAATTTTAAACATTGAAATTTGAAAAAGGAATTTGCATTAATTTACTTTTGAACTTCTTTGAATTTCGAAAGTTTGCATTATAAATTGCAACTGTGAATTGTCCAATAGCCGACACATATATTTGAATGTAATAATACTAAAGAATCATAAAATGTAAATAAAATCTACATGTACTTCCAATGAATGTTGATCTCACAAATTTAATCTTATAAATTAAACGTAACAACCCAAAATTCTATCATTATACCAACATGAATACTCTCATTCCAACTTTGTGAACTTTTCTTAATTTCCTCAATAAATCAAAGGAGAAAAAATTTGAAAGAAAAGAACATTCACTATCTCTATGTATTTATGTAAGAACGTGATAAAATTAATTAAAGGTTTAACATTATCAAAGTAAATAAATCAAAATATGCATGAAATTTAATTATTTTTTAATTTATTTTATTTGGCATTTTTATTTGATTTTTACTAACGAATATTTTAAGAGAACTTTTTAAAATTACTGTATATTTGAAGGCATTAAAACTAATAAATAAAAGTATCAATTATTGCATTTGATAAAATTTATTACTATAAAATAATATTTTAACTAAGAAAATGTTGACCAATGCCAAATGATTTTTATAAAAAAGATGTATAATTATGTATTTTTTTAATTTAATAAAATTAATATATTAAATTATAAAAAATTAAATAATTTTTAACTAATTGTTATAAATATTCGTTATTTTGGGGGGGGGGGGGGGATTAAGAAGCAACTGTCATGGGGGCAGTACCCATGAGATCACAGTGGCCATTTGCAAGACTGCTCGTACACTACACTGTTATTGGCTCTACTCTCTAGTCTAGTGTATCGGAAAAACAAGGCTGCCATCTAGCACTGACAATAATTTTTTTAATATTTTCCGACGCTTCCTCCAACTCTCAAGTCGGGGCGTTCAGCTCACTCCCCCGACCAACCTTGCATCGATGCGCATGCGTGTTACCACAAAACGACAAGTTGGTTTTTTGTCAAAAGACGCTGCCCCCCTCATTACGCATCAGTCAACCTCAGACTCCTCAGCTCCAATTCCCCAAATAATTGGCGCTTGTTTTTCACGCGCTCTCCTCTCACTGGCTTTTTGGATTTTCCATTCCTGAATATTTATGGTTGTACTTGTCGCTGCAGTACTGTACGAACCGGCCCATGCTTTCTCTCAACACCCACCGTTGATCCTGTTTAAACGGTCATGATTTCATTTAAAACATCAGGGTGGAACCGTGGCGGGACAACGCTGATGCTGTCATTCATTTCTAACAGTAAATCTAACATACTCTGGAGTTAAAGCACGAATATACCCCTGGTGTATAAGCAACTTTTGAGGGGCATTACAGTAATATCGCCTCTCAGGTGGTTTTTAGTTTACTTTTTATTTACGTCAAAAATTAGGGTTTGTATGTTTTTATGTATGTATATATATATATATATATATAAATTATGATGTAAAAGCAGCAAATCGAAGTATTTTAATTTGAATTGTGTGAACGAGTGTAGCTAAATATTTGCTAGTGTTAATTAAGTTACTATTTATAATAATATTTATATTAAATACAATAATCAATAATTATTTTAATGAATTTCAATACGTTGAGAATTATAATTTTAAAGAATGCTATTGGAGAATTCGTTGCCAACATACCTTTAATTTTCACTAATGGCATTTTGCTAATAACATAATAGTCATCTTTAAAAGTACTATATATAGAAATATTTAATTAAAAGCGTCGAAATGGATTTAAAAAATAAATTATTACATTTAATATAATATTTTTACTGTATAAAAAAAGTTAATTGGTACCTACTAGTACTAATCAAAATAATCTATTAAAATAGAAGTGTAATTGAAGTATTTTTCTTTTAATTTAGTAAAAATAATATATCATGAATCCGATTAAGGGATGCTTATAGTATTATAAAATAAAAGACTTTTAGGGACGAGATAAATAGAAGATCAAGAAAAATATTCTCTTTATCTTGAATTTAGCAATATTAGGAAAGAATATCATCCCTGGTTAACAGTATCGATAACGTAATTCTTAAATGTTTTCAGAGACACAGTTTTAGACTATTACTATTATAGATGATATTTTATTTTTTAAAAATAATTATTGATTATTTTTAATACTTCTAAATTTTGCACTTTAGACATTAGTTAAGGAAGTTTTCAACTATACAATTAAAGTGGCAGATCGAGTTTGGTGTCACTTATTTAGTGACACTAACTTTATTAGTGAAATGACACAAAAATATAGATTAGATTATAATAAGCTTATAAAATATAGGGTAAAAAATTGATTTAGTGTAAATTTTAGATGTTTTTAAATAATTTTATTTTTTAAAATATTCACACGTAAAAAACTATCCATTACTTCAACATTAAATAGTTTCATTTTTTTTTTCTTACCCATAGAGTGAATATGCCCAAATCTAATTATGATGCTTAGTCCTTCATTTTATAATTAATAGAGATAGTAAGTATTTGGAAAAAGAAAGTTGGATTGGGATGGAAATTGGCTGATCCACGGAGCAACTTGTTTGGCCCGCTTACATAATTTTTTATCTAAATATTGTGCATATTTTATTTTATATAGATATAGTATATATATAGTTTTCAAGTTTATATAATTTTTGTCAAAAAAATTTATATGATTGAAACCAATATAAATTAGTGGGAACTAAAAGGCAAATTAAAAATAACTGTAATTGCATATCAAAATCAATAAAACTATTGAGATGAAATTCTCAATACCATTAGTAGAAGGAGTAATAATTGCAAGAAAATTTTTATAAAACTAATTACGTTATAAAAGTAAATCATCTTATGTTAAAACATATCAAATTACCTTTAAAACGTCATTAATGGGTGTTGAAAAAATAATACTTAATGCACACAAAAAATAGTTGATTTCTTAAAGTTATTACGTGTCAAATTTTGAATGTAATTGGCCAATGCAATAACCATTTCATATTACTCTTTTTCCACTCACAGAACTTGAAATACACAAATCAGGACACATATAACATCTAATATGAAATCTTGCAAGAATTGCCAATAATGCATCATATATTATATGAATTTGCACAATTTTAATCTAATAGAAAAAAAAGTTAATAAAATTTTAAAGTATAAATATATAATTATTTATTTTTAAATTTGATAAAAACATTGAATTAAAATAACAATTTAATTAATTTTTATAAGTGTCTTAGACACCCTTTAAGCTAGACTTTAAAAATATGATTATTGTTTGATATGTTCACAATGAACTTTTTTTAACTCTACAAGTAAAGTTAAAATATTGATTTGTGCTCTTAATAAAAAAATTAAAACAATAAAAATTAAATAAACATGATACTTAACAATGTTTTAACTCCGCGTATAGAGTTAAAAAATTTCGCTATTAATGTATCAAATAATAATATTTTAAAAAAATTAAAATAAAATATATAACAGTCTAGCTATTCTATTATTTATAGAAAGATTAATATTTATAAAATTATTATTCGTTATCGCCGTATCAATAATGAGTGGTAGGACAATTTGATAATCAAACAAAGCATAAATTGTTTCTACTTTTCTAAGGAGAGATTAAGCAGTTTGGTTAGAGCAAAAATTAATGCAAAACTATTTTTATCACTTTCCGACTCGCCTTGTCTCTTATCTGGAAATAGAAAAAACAGGAGGGCGAATAATGACTCCTTTCAAAAGCGGGATGGCAAAATAGTCAGCTTCCTTACAATTATTTTTGGGTCTTTTTTTTTTTTTTTTAATTTTGGTTCACGACATCACCAAAATTTACCTTAAATCCACTGTCACTCAACGCTCGCTATAAAAATTTTTGTACTGGCGCTCACATATTCCCACGTCAGTATGTGATTTTCTTACAACATTTTACAGGCGGTCAAGGTACATTTTACTTTATTATATAGTATTAAATTAATTTTTATATTTTAAAATTAAATAATTAA
>JBBYHO010000003.1:16737355-16747427 GCA_038382025.1 Adansonia gregorii | reverse complement strand
AATTTGAATGATTAAATAAAATTTAGAACTAATATAATAACTTAATGTCGAGTATTTAAAACTTTTTTTATTCAGAATATTGTTATTTTAATTTTTGATACTTTATATAGCACATTTAATTCTCTAACAAAGGATTGCATATAAATGACAATACATATATCATAAATAAATAATATGTCAAGAGAGAATCTGTTGAAAAATCTACCATTATCTTCCTAAGCAACTACATAATCTAAAGGCATAAACAAATACACGAAGAATAATTCACTAGATCACAAACATGATTATCTTTTTAAAAAATTTATTTTTTAATGTTTGATAATCTAAATTTCAACTTTGTAAAGATTAAAATTAAAAAATAAAAATATATATTGAATATAAAGATAAAGTGATGTGTGGGTCTAAGTACTCCCACCTTATTCTCTTTTTGATTTTTTTTTTTTATATTGATGAGAGATTTTATTTTATTTTTATTAAAAAAAATTGACATGCATGTAAAATATTAAAAAAAAAGAGTGAATACTAGTGGGCAACATGCATAGCCAATCTTAGCTTCAAAAGCTTCATAATTCGAGTTAGATTATTTTAAAATTTTTAAATATTTGAATTATTTTTATATTTAGTTTATTTTAATTTTGGATCACTTGAGTTTCGAATTATTTCAGATTTAAGGTTATTTTAGGTTTCAGTCATTTTGATTTTAGATTTGAGTTAATTGATTGTAACACTTAGGGTAATCGATTATAAATCAATTAGGTTTAACATTTGAATTTATCTAATTTAAACATTTTTGGTTTTGCTCATTTCAGGTTAATTGTTCATGTTGATTTGAATTTAAGTTATTTCAGGTTCGGCCATTATAAATTTAGATTATATTGAGTTCATCTCATTCTATATTTAAATTATTTTAAATTAAAATTATTTATTAATTCAAATTAATCGATTTTGAATTGTTAATTTTTTTTTTTTATAAAATCAAATTGAGTTGAGCATTTTAAATTTGGATAAGAATTGACCGGACTTTCTATCTAATCATCCTTCCATATCATACCTTTTATCAACTTATTTTCTCTAATTTTTTTCTCATACATTTATTTGTAAAAGCCTAAGCAAACCTAAAAAAATTACAAAAAAATTACAAAAAAATTTAAAAAATAAGGCTGACGACTAAAAGACTGATGAAAATCACGTCGCAAAGTAAGATATATTCATGAACGGTGAAAAAACACCATACTTCAATTTAAGTAAAAAAAAAAAAAAAGAAAAAGGAAAAATGGAAACAGGAAGTGATGAGTATGACGTACATTGGGTTAAGATAGAAAAAATTAAAAAATATAAAAGAAGAAAAGAATGATATGCGGGTCTCACACCCACTTTGATCTTTTTTTCTGTGTTTCTATACGAATTAAAGATTATTTGTTTTTTATTAAAAAAAGCAAATAAAAAAAGAATGATTTGAAAAAAGGTGTGACACGTGAATTTACTGATTAAGTTTGAAAATATTTAAAATTTATATATTGGATATAAATATAGATAAAGGGGTAATAGAAAAGCGATTTTGCTTTAGCTTCAAATTTCCAGATGTTTGGTTGAAGATTATTAAATTATGTCCAATTTTGCACTCGTGAGCATAGGCTAAGTTCTTAGATTCTAATAGAATTTTTGTCAACCACGGAATTTTAAAACAAATAATTACTTAAAAATATGAGTGAGTAGTTTTTTTTTCCTTAAAAAAATAAACATATTAAAAAATGTGAGTATTATTTTGGGTAGTTATTTGTTAAAATTGGTAAAACTTTTTTTTCTAATTCATGTACTAGAGTCAAAATTATATTTTAGTCTTTCTATTATTAAATTAAATATTTTCATCTTTATACGTTTGAAATTTGAGTAAATAAAAAAAATTATTAACGATATTGAATAAAATTCGTTTAAATAGTAACGTGGCTTTTATAAAATTTTACGTGTAAATTCGAGTTTTTTTGGTGAGTTTTTGGATTTTAGGTGAAAATTTAGTTGACATAGTTTTAAATTTCACTTCAACAGTTCGCTATAGATTTTATAAGACCATGTTACCACTTAAATGAATTTCGTTTAGCACTATTAATATTTTTCTCGTCTACTTTCATTTCAAACATTCGTAATAAAAATATCCAATTCAATAATAGAGAAATTAAAATGTGTTTTTAACTCTAGTACAAAGATTGCAGAAGGACTTTTGCCTGTTAAAATTAAAAGATCTTACTACCCATAATTTTATCTAACTATTATAACTTAAATTTGGTCTTTTGTAAACATTTTTTTAAATAATTATTTGGTGATATTTGAACGTTATTTATATTCATGAACTTTTCGCATGATCAGAGATTGCAACTCTTTCAATGGAATTGCTGGTTGACTAAACAAATTACAATTTCACCTTGCATAGTTTACTTTTGTGATCTATCGTTGTAATTGCACTTTCCAATTGAGTTTGTATCTGACTTGGAAATATGGAACTTCTATAGTTTACTTTTGTGATCTATCATTGTACTTGACACTTTCCAATTGAGTTTGTACCTGACTTGGAAATATGGAAGTTCTATGAGCTCATTTGATACTGAACTCTGCTAGAAGTATAAAATGAATCAACCACAAATACTCTCAAAAATTTTCAAATCGGTATCCCTTTGTGTGACACTCACTTGACTCACTTTCGGTCTTCATGCAAGTTACTTCACTAGTTGCAGTTATTCAGTTATATAAACCCATCACATTCCCTTAATTAATTCTTTGATTAAAAGAATTACATCTTGTAATCATGACATTACTCACATCTTTACTTTTGGTCCCTTCCTCTACCTTTAGTTCTCCTATAAGTAACCATCCAGTCCAAGGTTCACTTTGTCTTCCTCCATCAGTTTATTGTTTTTTTTCCTGTTAACTTTGGACATATATGGCTCTCAAAACTACTGTGTTTCTTGTTATGGTCCTTGTTTGCTTCTTGGCTAGTTCAACTGCAGCAAGGGAGATATCCAGCAAGCCAGGCCGTAACATTGCAGCAAGGCTTGAGGCTAGTGGAGGCCTTGTTGAGTGTTGGAATGCACTAAATGAGCTGAAGTCATGCACAACAGAGATTGTTTTGTTTTTTGTTAATGGACAAACTGACATCGGCCCAGACTGTTGCCGTGCCATTGAGGTTATTACTCGTGACTGCTGGCCAGCTATGCTCACTGCGCTTGGTTTCACACCCGAGGAAGGGAACATTCTTAGAGGGTACTGTGATGAATCTCCTGCTCCTGCTCCTCTTGCTGGCTCTCCAGTCTTGCTTTAAAGAAGGCAGCATTCAGGACGTTCCAGTTTGTTATTAATGGTTTCTAGCATTACCACTAGTTATTAAGGTGTTTGCTGCGTGGTACTTGAATAAAAGAAAAAAGAGTTTATTAACTAGCTAATGCTTTTCTCTGTTAATTGAATGGCAAAGGTCAAGGTTTCATCTTAGATTAATAGTCCTCGGTGCTGGAAGATTGTGGTCTTTCATTTTTACGCAAGCTAATGGGCTATAAGGCAAAAAAATATATATATATTCAATTCCTTCTAAGATATAATCTGCACTCTAACAATGAATATGGCCACGAACCGCAAATTAGTACTTAGCCTTAATTATTAAGGCTAACCTTGCACTGTTAGTTTTAATTAGTTAATTTAGCTAAGGCAAAGTTCAAAGCAGGGTTTCTGTTTTGTCTTTGAAATAAGTTAGGCCAAGATAGAAAGAAAAATGAAGGAAATAGTTCAAGAAAGAAAAAAAAAAATTGGAAAGCTAAGAATATATCGTATCAGAATTAAAATTGCTTATCCTCCATGAATGGCTCGAGCTCAATGGTAAACTCATCTCGTAGGCTGAGAGTTTAAACTGATTGATGCTAAGAATATGACTTTAGTGAATCCAATAGTATCTGTAGTTTAGTCTCAAGATGGTATCTTAGCTTTACTTTTGTCAGATCTATGGCATAAGTAACTTAAGCTTGTCCGAAAAATTAGGTTTGAACTTTCAAATTATATTAGGAGCAATTGGCAATCGGCAAAGAACAATAAAATAGCCCAAAATTTGTGTGCATAGTTGAGCTAAATTGATACAGCCAAATCAATTCATTAACTACTATATAGCACATGAAACTCTTCATATACCCCCACTTCTCTAGCACAGTTAAAACCCCGTTTCTGATCTCTTTCATCTCCCCCACTTACTGATGTAAGCAAGTCTCTTTACCAAGCAAAATCTAAGACTAGCTCCTCTCCCTTTACCTCTTCTGCAGTCTTTCTCACTTCTATACTCTATGTTATCTGGAATTTTTGTTTTCCATCAAATCCAAATCCGGCATATGTGTCGAACACATATTTGAAAATGAGCATGGGGATACGATGTTTCACATATATATAAAAAACTTAAAAAAAAAAAAAAAAAACTCTGTATGCAGATATCCAACACTCGACTCTAAGTTGAGTCTGAGTTAACATATTTTATTCTACATCCTCCCTCTTTTACAGGAAACTCTTTTAGATTCTATCTTACATCCTTCATAACACTGGCCACAGCTAGCATCAAATTCTGGTATAGGCGATCCATGGTTATTGCTATGTCACTAATCAAAATCCACGTAAAGCCACCAATGCCGCCATTTTACTAAAGTCCTTTCCGAATAAGACTATTGACCAAGACTTAACCCTCTAGTGTAATCTTTGATTTTACTCTTTATAACCTACAAATAAAAGACGTCATCACCTTGATGCGTACAACTTCGCTTTGACCTAATGTTCTTTTTAACTACTTTTTATCACATTTTCAATCCTTCTAAGTGGAAAACAGCAATGATAAAAATTATTGCCAAATGGGTAAACGATAATGGAAACTGCAGAAAATTTTGTTAGTTGCAATGAATCCAGGAACTTATATTCTATCTCAAAGCAAGGCAGTTTTTTCTTCAGTAATTGTATTCTTAGTCTCGCAAGGCAACAGGTTAAAAATTAGTCAACCAAACTAAGATTAAATACATTGGAATTTAAAGTCTCATTAGCTGTGGAACTTCCTGTAAATATATGTTTGCCACTCTGGGGGAAAATCCTACTCTGCCTCTGCTGATGCTGTCTTATTGGATTCTCCTTTTGTCAGTTGATATATCAAAAACTGCCGCAGTATCTGTAGTTTAGAATCATAATGCATTCATATTTCTGTGTCAAAGTTGTCAACTCACTCAGAATTAATGTTCATCTTTTGAGCTTCCTTGTCCCAAAGCGTCTGCTTTAAGGTGCAGCAAATATTGATCGTTTAAGATGCCAGAATCATGTGTCATGGGCCGAGACTTACGCTCCAAGCCTGTCGACTCTCGGACCGTTGACACATGCTTGCTTAAAGCAGCAAGCTTAAAGCAAATCTATATAACGTATCTATATATATATTTTTTCCTTCATTTACACTTTTTTATAAGGATCTTTCCCAAATCCATCAAAAATTTTAGGAAAAGCAATAAAGCAAAATATCGCTCGAAGCCGTATTTACGAAAGATGATTAAAGCTTTATTGAAAATTAATGAATTGAAAAGTAACAGAAACGCCATTGAACTCCCAAGTGATAGCTAACTGAATTTTGGACAAAACGACGAAACTAATCTCCACAAATCCTTCCCAAACTTCTCCTCCGTAGTTTTGAACTTCAAATTTCCAAAGTCCAAGATCTAAGCATATCGATACCTCTTTTGGGGAGGTCTCTTTGATTAAGATAGAAAATGTAATTTTAAATTAAACATTTTAGCCTCACGTTGCTTTAGATTTTTAATTTAAAATCTATTGATATTACACTTTAGTACTTTTTAAGGTTGAAAATAGAAAAATTTTAAAAAAAAATTGTGAATATTTTTACATAGAAAAATATAGTGAACATTATATTGAAAATAAACATAAAAAGTAAAAAAAAAAAAAAAGAAATTCATCTTGGATTAGACCTGCTTATGGGTCGGGTCGGCTTGGCCTTGAGCATGGTTTTAAAATTAAATATACTTGTTCAAGCTTGGCTAGGCCCGACCCAAAATATGAGTCTCGAATTTTACCCAAGTCTCTCTATTTTAAATAGAGAGTCCAAGCCTGTTCAAACCTACCTCTATTATATTTAAAAAAATTAATAAAAAATTTAATTTTTATTAATTTAATAATTTTATTTTATTAAGTTTATAAATATAAATAATTTAATTTAACTTTTAAAGTTTATACTACAATATTATGCATATATGTTATTTATATGATAAAAATTACATAATACATAAAATATAAAATAAATAAATATATATATATATATAATGTAATTGTAAAATGAGTCAGATTGGCTTAAGCTTTGAAAGTTAGACCAAAAGCCCGATTGGGCTTAATTTTTTTGTCCAAACTTATTTTTTTGACTTAATATTTTTGTTCAAATCCGACTCTTGAGTAGATTTATCTTAAATGAAATTAGTGCAGTTAATTTTGTCAAATATCAATTTGTATTTTTGATATTCATAAAGGTTTATTGGATTTGCTTTATATAATGAAAGATTACCCGTTCCATACTATAAACTAGGACCTTTCTCTCCAAAATAATTAGATATATATATATATTATTGCATAATATAACTTGTACTAACTCTGACATAACACAACATATGCTGCAAACAAAAAAAAATACATATTTTATAATATTTATACAAATTATATATTCTAAAAAAAAAAATACTGACAAAAGTGAAATCTTCGAGTGATTATTCAAATTTTCTAGCAAAATAATTGCATTTTAATTATAACAAATTGATCTGAGAGAAAAACCTTCATAAATACGTACTAAAAAATCATCTAAACATTGAATTTTGAATGAGTCCCTAATCCACGAAATCTTGGATAAAGCAAGCCAAAACAAGGACTACATGGACTAAAATAA
Source organism: Adansonia gregorii (assembly GCA_038382025.1). NCBI lineage: Eukaryota > Viridiplantae > Streptophyta > Magnoliopsida > Malvales > Malvaceae > Adansonia > Adansonia gregorii. The sequence goes on along the minus strand of JBBYHO010000003.1, from coordinate 16,740,487 downwards.
ATCATAGTTAAACATCAAATGGTGGAAGGGCATCAGAACCATTTTCATCTTCTTCTCTGCCAACTTTTGTGCTTAATCCAAGATGTGCCATGATGAGGGCAACGTGAGTGAGCAGCTCCCCACCATGTCTCAACTGCTGAGCATGCGCCTTCCATGAACAATGACTAGCAGCATGAGTCATCATCTCCATCCACACCTCGCCAATCATTTCCCATTTCTCGTCAACATCCCACCGTATTTCTCTCCCCAAGTGCTGCAACTTCATGGCAAAGTTGGCCCCCTCAAGCAGTGCTCCTCCAACTTTATGGCGTCGCGGTTGATAGAAAGAATGTTGTTGTTGAAAGGCAACAAAGTTAAGCAGGTCCTTGGTAAATTGTTTCCGGCTCTTAATGAAGTTTGTTTTCATTTTCTCGGTCAAGAAAATCTGAGCTTCCTCGTAAATTTTACCGTTTATCACATCGCTGAACCCTTTACACAGCATCTCTGGACGCACCAGAGCAAGGTACATCATGTAATCAGATAAAGACTTGCTAATATTGCACAAGGAATGGGCTGCATCTATTCGATGATTATCATGATCATCATAATAGACAAGCTCTGTAGCTATATGCCAAAGGAAGATGCTACGAATAAAATATGTTGGATCCATTCTGGGGAAGACGGAGTAGAATTCTGCCAAATCGTCATCCATTCCAACCATTTTTCTGTACTTTTCTATGAACACACTGTCACCTTTCTCATTTAACAACTTCTCCAGTACATCCAGTTTGAAAAAACTCCCGCACTTTTCACGTTTCTTTAGCAATTGATCATAGATGAAGTTCTTCAAATCAGCATGGACTGGCTTCCATTTGGTATGACCGTACTTCTGTAAAAGGTTACCAGTGTCGAAAAGCTTGATGGCTCCAGTGAAGCTACCTGGTTTGGCCTTGACACAATACTCTATCAGATCATGTTGCGCCATTGATTTTATTCCCGAGTGGGCCTTAACAGACTGTACTCTAGAAGCAACAACCCTAGAGTACATCTTATGTATCTTGTTAACAGGAATCGGCAGCTCGATCATTGCCCAGGTGGAGACAGCATGCATAACAAATGAAGACGCATCCAGAGATATAGCTCCTACCAACAGCAAGAAGGTTACGCCAATGTCTATTGGTGAATGCCTACTCCGATCCAACATTGCTATCAAAGCAATCAATGAACAAATTGCAGACAGAAAACAGAAGCTGCGAAGACTTAAACTCACTTTAAGGTTACGGTATTGTATGGGATTCTTGGTGAAGAGCAGATCATAGACAAAACTCAGTTCAACATCTACAAACTTAAATGCATCCTCTGCAGATTTAGACTTCATGTAGACCATGTTATCATGAAACTCTCTGGAAAGCCGGAATGGGAGGTCCGTGAACAGAGGCTTGAAAACAATATATGATGAATACGCTTGGCGAAGAAAGTCAACATCAGGGACGACACCTTTGTTCTTAAAAAGATCTTTTATCTTGCTTTCAGACAGCCCTGTTCTGATAATTTTTCTCCATCTACTAGTCTTGCTGTCAGGAATTGAGAAAAAAGAATTCACGAGCTGTTTATCACTTGCACATCTGAGAGCCCATATCCTTTCTCCATACTTGATCACACCAGCAAGCAATATTGGAACAGCCATGGCATTAAGTGCAAAGCTTGATTTTGATCGAAATTTTGCATAGATATAAATAGCTTCTCCGACTTGAAAGACTAACCCAAAGAAGTGTCTTAACCATAGATCATTGTCTTCCAAAGAATAAGCTGTAATGTTATGTGGACTACCAAGATGCCATAGAAGGAAGGGTGTCCATAAGACAATAAGTTCATTTTTCAAACTAGTGTCACCTCTAAGAAGTGTGGTCAGAACAAGAGTTGCCGTCCAATCTGCTGACAAGTATACTAACCAGACAACTATTGCAACGTAGGGTAATTTCTTCCCTATGTATTTTTGTCGATAATACCCGGAGATGAGCTGCAATAGCTGGAGAATAAGGCTCAATACAAACAACAACCGGAGTTCCCATTCACCCCAAAACTTTTTTGTAACTTCTGTGAATATCTTCTTCAAGACCAATTCCTTGAACTCAAAATAGATCAAAGACGTAGCAACTGAAAATAAAAAAAATTTGGAGAGGATGGCAAATGATAAATTAGGCAATCAACATGACAAAACATGAATATATATTAACAGGAAATGAACATGAGTGAGAATAACACTTAAAATTAGGCAAATAACTTGGTTTACTATTTTGATTCTTTATTGTACTTACTTGTAAGCAACATATTAGTTGTTATCGCCGCTAGCTCTGCGACAAGATGCTGCTGATGGATCCCGTCTAAGGAATTCAAAACCAGATTAAGCCCCTTGCTTGTTGTTGAACCTGAAACAGTTGGCGAGCTAAGCAGAAGCATAAAAAGAAAAAGGTTGTCACTTGCCAGTATAGAAATTCTAACTAGCATTTTCAGCATAACATGTCTTGGCCCTGCTCATGGACTAATAAGAATACTTTCTTTCTAGCTGTCTGATTTTTGTTCTTCTTTATTTTTACTATTATTTCTTGTTATTAATTAGTTCCCTTAGCACAGTGTCGGATCTTGACTTTGGATTTTGAAGGGACCAATTAAAGTTATATTTTATATAAGGTATTTCACAATTTTTTTTTATATAAAAGATATTTGCAAACATTATACTAATAAAAAATAAAAATCTTATAAAATATATAATTATATTGATTTATAAATCTACAAATCTCTTATCAATTTAATCATCAAACTTTGCAAAAACAAAAGACGAGTCCATTTATATTGCAGTATAACGGAAATTAGGAAAGAATTATCTCAAAATTTTGACAAAAAACAAAAGATTTTTCATCCAAAGACCCTCAACAATAATTTTAGCCTCGCAAAAATCATTGGCAAGTGATTACTCAAATAACTTTAGCTTATTAATCAATGATTATACATAACAATTGGTGGATTCAATAAATAAATAAAGAGACAATAATATAATTTTAACTCATTTTGTTCATTTAAGATAAAATTAAAGATAATAATTTTAATTTGGAGAGGACAATTTAAATGCATTTAATATATATATATATATAT
>JBBYHO010000003.1:16722989-16734047 GCA_038382025.1 Adansonia gregorii | reverse complement strand
TAAAATATTAATTATATAAAAAGTTACATAAAAATATAAAAATAATTTAATTTTACACTAATATGAATAAATTTCTCTTCATTTTATATATATATATGTGTGTATATATATATATGTATACGTATTAGCATTAATAACATGAAACACCATAAAATGTTGGATGAAACTCTTTGAAAGTAGAGGAGTGAGATCCAAATAAAAAGGCTCATGGATCGATGATGTTCTGTTAGATTTGAATTGATATTTTTAAAATTTGTACGTGGATTAAAGCTCACTCAGCTTGAAACTATTCAAACAGGATTTAATATTGAAAACGATTATTATTTTATTGTTTTGATATTTTAAAATAAAATTAAATAAAAATATATTTTATTAATAAAATAATTTTTTAAACTTAAAGCTAAACTTAGATAAAAAAAAAATCATATTTAAAGTGAGCTATTTAACCCATAACCATGTCTACCTGACATGATCTCTCCATTGAAATCTGTTTTCTGTGATTAATTGTTTAGCATTTAATTTGTTTTACGATAGTTATAGGGTAAGGTTATATGGATAACGTCAGAATCCATCTTGTAAAAGTTACATAACCAATTCGTGAATAGCACTTCCCTATAGAGACTGACTCAAAGTTGTTGAATAGGCTGTTGCGTGCTTTATTCTCACAAGAATTATTTACAAAAATGTTATTCTCATAAGTCACAGCATTACACAAATAAAATTTACAAAAATATTATAAAGTAATTATTAGTAAATTATTAATACTATTACTATAATTTTTAAAATATATTTTTATAGAACTTTACTTTGCTATTTTGAAAACAACATTTGGCAAGCCGTAATCCAGTCTCTTTATTTTTAATTATTTGTTGATGTAAAAACACTTTTATTTTGAAAGGCACATATTTGTAGTATCTTAAGATATCGGTTTTCAATATTTAATGTCATTTAACATCGAAACAATGCTAAGAGTAAACATTAGTCAAGGATAAAACCAAAATCTTTAATTGGTGGAGAATAAACTCTTAAATAATGTTAAGGGTTAAATTGAATTTTTTTTAATCATTAATCATAAATCATATAAAACATAATCACAATAAGCATACAATAAAAGAAGATTATAATATCAAAAAGATTTTATTTATTTAAATTGAATACAACAATTCTGACTCACGTAATAAAGGTCGATAATTATCATCTTTACATCAAATTTCCCAACAATATTTTCTCATGAATATATACAATTAAAGAGTCTGATATAAAAAAGGTGCATAGCTATGGAAAAAAAAAACTAATATTTCATATACAAATTTTTAATTACATAAAATAGTAATTCATGTGTCCATTTATTATTATTATTATTATTATTATTATTATTATTATTTTTTACTTATGACTTAAAGGGTGTTGTCCTTTAAATTAAATCCATCAACAAGGTTGTCCGCGTTATGCTGTGGGTGAATGATTTTAATTTTGACTTATTTTATTTATAAAATAAAATATTTGAGGAATAAAAATACAATAAATTAGAGATAATAAAATAAAGTTACAGTATGCAATACAAAATGGTTGTATTATATATATTAACACAGCGAATGTAAGTCAATGACAATGAACTTATAATTCTACTTGAATCTTTATCACAATTTATGCAAAACAGGTTATGAAATGGTTTAAAAGCTTATGCAAAACACGTTAGGAAATTTAAAATGAAGTTAACAACATTTTTGCAGCTTCAATATCAACTATTAAATGGTTTAAAAGCTTCCAAATTATTAAAAGTAGCTTTTATCCTTTGAATCCATGAGAATATATTTGAATCAGCAAATTAATGAAACATCTTAGTAAGTACTAGTTTAGGTCAGAATTACTGTTCATTATATTAAAAATAGTTTTTATTAATATTTATATATTATATAATTAAATTTAAATAAAATTATATGTTATTTTAATTTAAAATCACTATTCTATATCAGGTTGAGCTTGGAACAAGAATATAAAAACTCGGCCCAAGCTAAATTGGGCAGAGCCTACAGCCTAGCCTTTAAGCAGGTCTATATATGATGATATAATAATTTTTGAGAAAATAAATCATATCATGAGTTTTGAAAATATTGTCAATCAGGTATATCACATATTTATCATATTTTTTTTAGTTTATTTAGTTAAAGACATTGAATATTAAGAGTTATGCGTGTCAGTAATAAAATTTTAAGTGCTTTTTTGAATATTATTCTTATTTTATTATTGTTATTTCAAGTAATAATAATTAAAGCTTAATAATAGTATAACAAAGTAATAAGTTAAATTAAAAAAATGAAAGCCATAGATAATACCTTATTAAAAATGAAAATATATATATATATATGTTAGACTTAGACTAGTAATTAGACTTGTCTACGGGCTAGGTAGCCCATCTAGCTTGGCACGCTCGAGTCTCAGATTTTAAGTTCCAAGCAAACTCAGCCTAAATTATTATTTTTAAATAAAATAATATATTTTTATCTAAATGTAATTATAAAATATATAAATATTACTATAAAAATATCTTTTTAATATTATGAACAGTTATTCATGTCAAATGGGCAGGTTTGGCCAAATTTGGCCTTAAGTTTAGAATTCAAAATTTTTTTCAAGTTACTGTTAGGCCCATAGAACCAAACTAAGATTTTTTTCAGGCTAGGTGAGGCCAAATTCGGGCCTGAGCTTAGAATTTAAAATTATGTAAAATTAATAACATTTAACATAAAATAAAAAATGCTGTAAAGCATACTCAAACCCAAACTTAAATCAAACTTGAACCTGAAAAACCCAAATACGAATACATTCAAACTCGAATAGACTTGAAACAGAATAAGCTCGAACCCGAACAAGCTCAAATCGAAAAGAACCTGAACCCAAAAGAATCCAAACTCGAAGTAGCTCGAAATTGAAAGAACCAGAACCTGAAATGACTTGACTCAAGCCCACCCAATAAGTACTTCCAGTTTTAGCCCTGATTTTTCCAGACCTCACTTTTTTATTATTTTTTTAATTTTTGGTTATCTTAATAAATTTTTAAGTCTTAAAATATTTATTAGCTAAGATTTATGTTTAATTAAATAACAAATATGTTTATACATAAATATTATCTAATTTTATTTCATGATAAAATATTTTGGCAATGCATACTCTCTTATAAAGTGACCAAAAATTCATACCCTCAACCTAAAGATAAGTACTTATTTATTTGTTGAAGTTTGTGTTAGTATTACAATCTTAATATGCATATATATGTATATCATGAAATAAATAGATTATGATCTTACACATAGTTTATGTGATTGAATGAAAGCATGTCATGGAATTTAATTATTATGTCATGATTTTGGAATATGTTAAAGGATTACAATTTGATATTCCATTGTAATATTTAAAGTTTTACTACATAAAGACTGTATGTAATTGTTAAGGATCTAAATCACTTACTTGTTATTAATCATAGCATTTTAAGTTATATGATTTAGATAAGTCAGTAGTTTTAAAATTAAAAATTTTTTTAAATACCTATATACGGTAAATGGCATTAATAAAGTTTTATACCATTAATTTATTCAATATATATTTGAATTATTAAATCATATATATAATTATTTATGATATATTATGTCACTATTGAGAATCTAAATCAATTACTTAGGATTAGCCACAGCATTAAGTTGATTGATTTGGTTAAAATTAATAGTAATTTAAAATAAAGTTTCTTTAAACAACTACCTATAGACTATGATATTAATATATGAAATTATTTGTGTAAAAATTGTAATAAGTTAGCATGATTTAATATTAAATTCTGCTACAATTATTTTTAACGTGCAATAGAGATTTCTATACATGTTCAAAATGTCATTAGTAAAGTTCTAAATCACTGACTTAAGAGTAGCCATAGTATCTTATGTTGGCAAATTTAGATAAAGATAATTATTTAATATAAAGTTTTCTTTAAATGACTGCATAAACAAAATGACATTGATAAAAAAACTATTCATGATAAACAATAAATTTTTTGCGTACACATCATATGTTATTATTTAGGTTCTAAATCATTAGCTTAACAGTAGCCACAACATCTTAAATTGATTGACTTAGATAAAATAGTAGTTATTTAAAATAAAAATTTTTCTTTAAAAACTACATAAGGAAAATGACATCAATAAAGTGAGAAACCATGAAATTAGTTATTTGGCCCCTCAAGAAAATAATTAATTTTGTACAATGATTAAAGGATGAAACCATATAGCATCAAAATTAAATTTTTCTAAGCTCACAAGTATGAATTATTTGATTTTGATTTTTTAAAGTTATTATTTTATCATTAAAATTTAGTAAATTCATATATGAGTTTCACCTCACAGGAAGGTTTAGATTTATATTTGATTATAAAGTATTTTATTCAATTAAAGTATAATTTCTTATATTTCTTAGCAATTTCTACTATTGTAATTAATAAGGTTGCTAGAATTAAATGCTATCTGGTGGTAAATAATTTCTTTGATTGAAAGGAGTAAATTTTAGGTGTAAAGGCCTTAACTTGGCATTCGAGTGGACAAATTGTCCTCACAAATCAAGTGCAGAAATGGCAAATGGATTCAGATGTACAATGGGAGAAATTTAACCATTTATGTATGATGTACATCACATCCTTTATTAGTATATCAATTTGGGATTTCATGCCAAATTGTGACATTGTTAAGGATTATTTAAAAGCCATTAAAGACCAGATTGTTAAATCTGACAAATTTTTAGCTATCATCCTGATAAGGAAGCTTTCAAGAATATAGTGTAATGGTTCTAAAAGTTGTATAAGCACATTATGGGATTTAAAAGATATTGTTGTTCTATTTGGGTTTTCAGAATTAAGTTTTTCGAGTAAATTTTTTATCACTTCCAATTCAACTCTTTTCCTAATAAGTATGGACCGTTTAAAACACACATAAAAAAGATGGTCTATCAATAAACTTGTAACTATGTGTGTTTAAGTGGAAAAGCAATTAAATAATGGGAAACTAGATTCAGAGCCTAGTGACTTAAGGTCAAAAGGTGATAAGCATGGCAAAAGTGTTATAAACATGAACCAAAAAAATATCAATAAAGAAAAAGGGCATGAAATTCTTCATTTTTGCGTTAACTTAGACACATATAAGGAAATATTGTCTAAAGTAAATAAGGAGCCTTGAAAATAAAGGCAAAATCATTTCGTATGAACCTTCTTTAGTAATGTTCCCTATAATACATGGTAATTGACTTAGGGTTAACAAATTATATTTCTATAACCATGTAATGTTTCATAAAGTTAAAGAAACCGAAAGAAAGTGAGAGAAACACCAACTCTATAAATCGATAAGAACTTCCAACATCATTTTTGAAATCTAGATTTATTTTAAATATTGAATATTTTTATTTGTTAAGAAATTTAATCTCATTCCTAAATTAAGAAAAATTGAGTTTCGAATTTAATTTTTAAATTCTATTGTTGAGATTTCAAAAAAAAAATTATTGGATTTTTCATCGTTAAATTGGATCCTGATTATTATGAGAAAGTTTATTAACTATTCATTTAATTTCTAGTTGTAAAACATGTGCTATATATGTAAACTTGGTTAACTTGTGGTATAATATTCTGTCATATCTCTATATAGAAATTTAGGAGAATTGATAATGATAGAGTTCTTGAAACTCTTGAATTTGACACTTAAGTTAGTTGCATTAAGAAGAAAACAAGCTAACAAGTCTACAAAAAGGAGCTAAAGAAAGCACTATATTATTTAGAGATCATACACCTCTTCTAAGTTTATAGATTGATGTATTAAAACTGCTATTTATGTCTTAGATAAAGCTCTAACTAAAGTTCTAACCAAATTGGTTTGTAAAGCTTTCTGAGAATTACGGAGTAGTTGAAAACTAGCTTAAGACACGAATTTGAGCTATCCTATTAAAGTGAATGTTTATAACCTAAACATAAGGTAACTTGATCTAATAATAGTTAGAAATTATGCAGTTGACTTAGAGGGGTATAACTTTTAAATGTCCCTCATATCCATTTAGAATTGTTAAAAGATAGAGATGACAAATTTCTTATGATCATGACTCTAGTGGCAGTGATTTTCCTTGAAGGTTGATATCCAAAGAATAAACTAATTTAGATTGATCTCTTATAAAAGACTTGATTGTTTTTCAAAACAAAGCTACAAAATTAAAAGAAGAATAATCAAACCAAGAATAACTTTTAGAAAAGAACAACAATGTCATTGATAATGCTATTAAAAGTGTGCAAAATGTACAAGCAATAGTAGAATTAAGAAAATCCAATGGGCTAGAAACTAGCTATTTTTATTACTTGGTTATATACCTATGGAAATCTAATTTTAATATTAGACCTAAAGATGATCTCGTTTTTACAAACCATTAATAGTAAAAATTTCGTACTTTGGCATAAAGTTATGATAAAGAGATGAAATTAATGGCTAATGATCTGATCTAATAACTCATTAAATCACCATTTGGTAATAATAAATGGTATAAGGTTCGAATTCTGCCCAAAGGTTTCACTCAAAAGGAAGGTAGTGATTACCATGAAATTTTATCTACAATTTTTAAAAAAGTTTCATTAAGAATTATCATAACTTTTATAGCTCATTTAGATTGAGAGCTATATTAAATGGTAGTGAAAACAATGTTCTTAATGTTAGGAACTTGAGTGAAGGTAGATATTATTCAACCTGAAGTTTTCTTTAAAGATAAATATATAGACTAAATCAAGCATCCCATTAATAGTATATAATTTTTCCCAATGTTGTGACATTATTTAGTTTACCAAAATTTTCATTGATTATTGTATATACCTTAAAGTTAAAGGGAGTAAGTTCATAATTTTAGTCCTATATGTTAGTGATATTTTCCTTTTAAGCAATGCTTTAGCTTTGTTATATGAAACTAAAGGTTGTAGTTAAAACTTCATTAGTCATAAGCATAAAGATTCATAGAGATAGATCTTAAAAGACATTAAGTTTATCTTAAAAAGCCTATATCAAGAAAGTTTTGGGAACATTTAAGATGCAAAGCTATTCACCTATAATGGCAAAAACAGCAAATGGGGTAAATTCAATTGAAGCCAATATCTCCAAATGATTTGAAAATAGAATATATGAAAGGTATTCTATATGCATTTAGTAAAAGTAGCCTTTTGTATGGTTAGGTTTATATAAAACTTGACATAAGGTTTATAGTAAAAATTCTTGGTAGATATTAAAGTAATTTTGGCTTTGGTCATATGAAAGCTACCAAGAGAATTATGTTATAAAGTAATGTCACAGTACAATAAGGTTGAGATATTTTATGTCTGGTTTAAGAGTTTTCAACAAAGCCATTAATTATCAAATGTGAAAACTCTTATGCAACATGTTTTTTTAAGAATGATAAATGTGAGAGTCGTAACAAGTTAATAAATATAAAATATATTGCTATTAGAGACTCTATAAAGAAGCAAGAAATAGATAACTAACACATCAATACGGATTCAATGATAATAGATCCCATGACTAAAGCATTGTTGACAAAACAGTTTAAATTTCATGTTAATCATATAGGCTAGTTAAATTCATTTATGATGTGTTTTGACTTCTTTCATTTTGTTGTTTACATTCTTAGAGTTTAAGGACATGTTTGTGAACATAACGTTTACATGTTTAGACCTTGAATGATTATATAAAATTTATTCGTAAAGTATTATCTCATAAAGTGCTCTTTTAGAGAGGATCATGCATTGTAATACTTGGAAGGAAATATTTTGATTAGAATGCTACAACCATGATTCGTGTTATATAAATTTTTAATTGAGTGGGAGTTAGGCTAGAGTGACTTATGGCTATGTTAAAGTTTGGATTCAATTATCACTTATTCAAGTTTTTGGTTTATTATATGTGCTAAGTGGGAAAATGGCGGAGTTTAATTAGCCCAAATGATAATTAATAAACTAAGGTAATCAAAATTTGTTTAACTGATGTTAAGATGATAATTATCAAGTAAATCCTAATTCAAGTTAATGACTCTAGTGATAAGAGTTAAATTCTACTTTAGTTACTGATTAGAACACAGATTCGTTTATGGTACGATTACAACTCTAATCAGTCTTCTAGTATAGGTCTCTAATCTAGACTATATAAATTAATTGTGCACCATCATAAGGTAATTGTTAAGATATTAAAGAAATAAACTACAAAACTTATACAAGATATTCATCTTCGTGTGCTTGGAGCGATGTCATGTTCTTGATTAATAGGGATTAGAGGTATGTTACTTAATTTAAATTCATACAATATAAGCATATCATATTTGTACGACTGAAAAATCATGGCAATCATATTCATAGACTAATAGTTAGATCTATCAAGGGTCAAATAACCTATCCAACTTGATAGGTTTGGCACAATATGGGTCAAGCCTTGTATTAGCTTTAGTGATATTGTTCATCCAATAAAAAAGTACTTAAATTTAATTATAAAAATATATAAATATTAATATAAAATACTATTTTAATATCTTTTAAATAATAAAACATGCCTATAGATCCGACTGGGCTTTGACAAAGGATTTGAAAAAAAAATTGAGCTACTACTTGATCCAACAATATAAATCTACTAATAATTAATATTAATTGAATATTTTTATTTTTATTCATATTCATATTATTATTATTATTATTGATATAATTAGCTTGTTAATTCATTATTTTCATTTCCTTAAATGATCAAAGTTAATAAAAATATTTTTAAAATGAGTTACAATTTTTCAAAAATTATATTTTAAAAATTTTCAAGTAATCATTTTTATTATTTTATTATTTCTTTCTTTCTTTTTCTTTCTTTTTTTTTTTTCTTTTTTTTACTCCCCTCATTGTTTTCTTTTCCTTTACTTTGTCTTTTCTTTCTCTTCTTTTTCCCTTCCTTTCTCCATTAAAAAAAATTGTCACACGTGTGATAAGTTATATGGTGACTCAATCATGAGTTGACTTCCAATTAACCATTCAATTATATAGTAACAAATATAATATCATAGTATTGAGATATTTATTTCGGGAGTTTAATAAATTAATTTTACCGTGATAATCGTAGAAAAGAAATGAAGAAAATGTTCAAAACAAAACAAAATTCAATTTAATTTAATTTAGAGGTCGAAATATGTACACTAAACAGCAATGGGTTGGAATTAGTTGACGTCTGAAACTATTATTCCACAAAAAGTTCCCTATTCGTTGAGTGCGGCATCTCTCTGAAATGACAACATAATCGACTACCTAATCTTTGCCTCAATTCTGGTGGTTGCTTTCGACCCCACGAAAAAGGAGGAAAAAGAAATTGAAAAGGACTCGCACGCCACCATTATTGTTTGGCAATACATGTGTATATTGAAAAATAAAGTTTAGTAAAATTAAAAAATTAACATTTTATTATTATTTAAATGATTTTGCATAAATATTTTTATTTAATTTTAATTTTTAATTTTATTTAATTTTAATTTTTTTAAAAAAATTTGTATTTATATGAAAAATATCGATCCTTTTGTTTAAGGGATTGATATATACATATATATATATTGCTTTTAACTTGATCAACTTTTTTTTACACTTTATTTTTGCTTTCCAAAAATGTTTGATTTTGAAAGTGTAAAACATTTTACAAATAAATGAGTTAAGTTTGCTGTAAACCTAAATTCATTCCTTCTTTATATATTTATTTTTAAAATAAACACCAAAAATTTTTCAGCAAACAAATAGACTCTTAACTTCAACTTTCTTTCTGCGCACGCAAAAGAGAAAGAGATTTTGACCGGTGGAGGTGGCAGACAAGGTTTTCAATTAAACTTGAGACTCTGTGTATTTGTATGTTTTTACGTATATTTACGTATGCAACTCATTCAATCAGTTTTATTTAGCCTCCAAAACTTCTGGAGCTCTACGTTTGTGTTGCCTCAGAAACTTATACCAGAGATAGATCAGCTGTGCTCCACGTTTCTTAGGAAAGGCAAGGAGGACAATGCAAAAGGGCCAAAGGTCAGTTGTGCAAGTGTATGCAAACCAAAAAAAAAGAAAGTGGACTAGGTCTAAAAAATCTCAAAGTTTGAAACATAGCATGCATTCTAAAGCATATATGGGCATTATTCTACAGCTTAAAATCAATATGGGCAGCTTGGATCAAAGCTTACCCATCGAGAAGAGCAAATTTTGGCAAATTAAAGTCCCACGGTTATGTAGCCAGGGGTGGAGAAGGATTCTTAAGCTAAGAGAGATTGCACAAAACCTGATTATGCTCCCAAGGACAACAAACGAATTTGCAAGATGGGCTGCAACAAGGTCCGGGGAATTCACTGTTTTTGTAGCCTGGAATTATTTGAGGAAACAGCATACAAAAATCCCCTGGTATCCCTTGGTTTGATTCTTGTTTTCTATTCCAAAATTCTCCTTTATAACATGGGTAGGCTAAGTACGTTGGACTAACTCAAATCATGGGCCATGTTCCATGATGACATTTGTGTTCTTTGTCAAGAATAAGTGGAATGTAGAGATCATCTTTTCCCTAATTGTCGCTTTTCACTATAGGTTTGGTGGAAAGTTTACGCAGCCTCTTTTATCCAGAGAAGACCTGCACGCTGGAATGAGGATCTTCAATCGGTAACTTCACAGTCTAAAGGCAAATCATTTTGATCACTCCTAGTCAGACTTGCCTGGATAGCAGCAATTTATTTTATCTGGGGGGAGAGGATTTCACGTAGACACTCAACAAAGGGTAGAACACCACAAGAAATTTTTCAGCTAGTTGCTAATGCTGTTAGATCCCAATTTTGTACAGGTTATAGATTTTTAGACAATGGTGTAAACACTTCTTTGTGCAAACAGTGAGGTTTGGTCAAAATATAAATATGTAAGGCTGGCTAAACCTGTTTTACTTTTGTCCAGGCTCTCCTGCTTTCTTTTGGATTTCTGCATAGAAACTTCAATTATCTATATATATATATATATATATA
>JBBYHO010000003.1:16701089-16712984 GCA_038382025.1 Adansonia gregorii | reverse complement strand
GGAATTCATAAATATTATTTAATATATTATTTTTTATGTAATATTTTAAAAATATTTAATAATTTTTTAATATTATTCAAAATTTTTTTTATTATTTTAATAACCGTTGTGCTACTAAATAGTTATATTCTAAAATTAAACTCGTAAAAACTTTCTAAGAAAGGTGATTTTATGAAAAAAAAATATTTTTAATTTATATCTCTTATATTCATAAAATAAAATTATATTAATATGTTAATTTTTTCTTAACTTTGATTAGAATATCACATCAACAAAGAAACATGTTTTAAAACAAAAATGTTCATGTAAATGACAATTTTTTTTTTGGTGTGATTTGTGCCCCAGTATTTGAAATTGAAAAAGTTATTTTAATTTAATTTCAATTTAAAATTTTAAAATATTATATAAAAATAATTTTTAATATTTTAAAATAATATCCGGCTTTAAACCTGGCATTAAGAAAATATGTTTTAAGCACCATGAAAATGAATACTTGAAGGGGATTTTAAAAAAATTATATTTAATGACAATGTATTAATTTATAATCATATTTTAATAATTATTAATAAATATAATTATTGTATTTATTTTTAAAATTTTTTATTTATCTAACGATAAGGTGTTATATCATTAACGATTGATAATACGAAAGTTTATAGACTGACAATACTGAGTCATTATGCACCACCACTGCCCAGGACGCCGGCTTATCTCCTTCTATATATTCTGCAACTCACTCATTTGGTTTGCACCAAAGCATATCAAAATAGCGTAAACCAAAAGAATATTAAAAAAACAAAGAAGATGTCAAAATCAGCAGAAGAAGAGCACTCACAAAAAGCTTTCGGTTGGGCTGCCACAGATGACTCCGGAACCCTTTCCCCTTTCCATTTCTCCAGAAGGTATATACTTCTATATATCCCTTTCTTCTTTTTCTAAAGGAGAAAAAAACAAATTGCCTTTTTTTTTTTCCTAGTTTTTTTGCTAAAATTTGCTGTATTTTCCTCTTTTCTTCAACGTAGTTTTTGGTTAGAGTTGACGTTTGTGTTGGGGTTGTTTACTAAAAAAATTGGGTAAGATTTTCCTCAATAAATAATATAAAACTTGAGTTATGATTAGAGGAACGTAACAAATATAAGAAAAAGATAGGCTTTTATATTGTTTAATAACGAATTCCAAGTATTAGCCGTTGAGATTATCATTTTGACATTTCTTAAATTTATTTTTACACGTTTTATCATTTATAAAATGGAAACAAAAAAATCATGTAATAAGCAGATAAGCCAATGAAGAAATAGGTCATGAACTGGCTAAACATGGCGACATGGAGTGGAAGGATCTATTTCTTCATTTTCTTTACTTCTGCTAGCTCATGAAAATATAAATCCTTTTTCTTCTCTAAATAAATAACCTTTTTTCTTCCGATTAAAGAAAGACCTTCTGGGTTTCGTGCTAGTTCATGGAATAACTATTTGTCATATTTTTTTTGCTTTAAAAAAAAAAAACAAAAGAAAAAACTATTTTATTTGGTGCCCCAAAAGTCGTTGCCACTTACCAGAGTGCAGTGTAACTTTATTTATCTTTATGTCAAAATTTTCCATTAATGTGGTTAAGTCATACTTTTTATGTTTGCCATTATTTATTGCAATTTCTTGCAAATAAAATTTCATAAAGAGATGTGGTTCTGGTCGATGATCTGAATCTGGAGGTGAAAAACGAAAATATAGAATTGTATGCAAAATAATACAACGATTAAAGGAATTGATCAAATTCCAGTATCCTTATGACATTTCATGTCGATGGAGATTACCTCTGATCTTAACCCGACAGTTTCTAGAACGATCCACTCAACTCTAGTATTCAAAAGACATCAACAAATTCATGTTATTTGTAGGGAGTTTATATTAATCATATTCCTATGATCCAATATGAGAAGGTGTAAGGTATTAGCAAATGAATTCATTCAACCTTTCACTTATGCATAATTTGGGTGATGATGGTTGTTTCATATTTTTTTTTCAGGGAAAATGGTGATGATGATATCACTTTAAAAATTCTTTACTGTGGAGTTTGCCATTCAGACCTGCATACTGTTAAGAATGATTGGGGCTTCACCCGTTACCCTGTTGTTCCTGGGTATGTTAATTATCTCATATTACCATGATTCTCCTGATGATGATGATGATGATGTGTCTTTTATATCTAACGTTTGTAAATTACGAGTATAATGTATAGCCAATTGAACGAATTAGCCATTAATGTGTTTGAATTAGGTGACCGCTGACTCTGCTCTAATAACTTGCTAGATGATTGTATATTTTATCCCGTAGGACATGGCCGACTATATAAATTTTTCATTTAGTATAAATGTTGAATATAAATTTATTTAATTTTTTTAAAATTTTTTAATATATTTAAAAAATTATATCTCTTTTTAAAGGATAAAAGAATACGTCTAACCTAACTAATTTACGCTATGTAGAGGTGCCTAAGTCAGCTTGACTACGGACTTATTAGATGACCAGTCTTTGTTTCTGTAATCGTCCCGTAAGGAGTATTAAACTGGAAGTGAAACGTCCCAATCCATTGAGATTATATTTATAATTTATAATCTATAATACGTATAAATATGAATCTAAAAAATTTTATTGAATTAATAAAAAATAGTTATTATTACTTATTTTATTTCTAATTGTCATTATAAATATTTTTATTATTAATAATATTTATCTAATTTATAAATAAGAAGTTTAATTTTATTAAAACACATATTAAACGAAAAAATGTATTATTGTTTATTATATTATTTAACAACTATTGGAATAATTTTTTAATTATATTATATATTATAATTTTATTTTTTAAAATTTTTATCCAAATATTATAAGATGATGATAATTTCATATTTTCAATTCAATAGTCTTAAACACAAATTCATCATAAAGTTTTTTGGAACTAAGTTTTATTTTTATAAATTATTATCAATTGATTCATTATTTACACAAACAAAAAATATATTATTTAGTAAATTAAAAAAATTAAGTATGTATAAATATGTTACATTAAAAACTAGTATATATAAATATCGAATGTAAAAATATTTTTAAACTAATGAAAATAGTCATTGATGTGCACTAAATTTCTAGATTGCCATTATAATTATTAATAAGAATTATTTGAGTTAATAAGAATTTAATTTTTTTAAGAGACTTTTATTAAATAAATTTATTTGATAATAAATTAAAAAGATTTAAGGCTTTACATTAAATTATTTTATTTTAAACATTTTATTTTTTTCATTAACAAAAATACTAGTTTTCTTAAAGACATTCAATATTTCGGTTTCTAATTCCTTCCTACGTCGTACGAGACCTCAGTATCTTTTCGGCTAATTATTACAAAGAGTACATTTAGTCATTTACTGGTCCAGATCACTTCTGTTTTGGTAGTAGAGTGCTAAATGACTAGTAGTTTATCAATTATTCATCCCTTGTTTCTAGCTTCCATTTCACCAGTTAGCTTTAATGATGGTCTAAAGCTAGGTAAATGCTCCTAAACTGGCATAAGTGGGTGGATATTATCATTGTCTTAAAAGCAGCCGCTACAAGTAAACATGCAGATGTTCAAGTTGTTCATGATCCAGTCCAGTCCCCAATACTGGCTGAGCGTTTGATTTCGAAGAGTATAACAAACTGGAAGTTGCAAAAAGAGCTGCAAATAATAACATGATCAGTAGTTTGGGAGTCCCACCATATAAAATAGAGACGAACTGACCAAGCGTGCCTGAGAGTAGTCATTAACTATACATCTAAGTAATGTCGTGAACAGTGTCTAATGTCTATGCAGATATTTTTTATTCTTCTTTTGAAGTAGTGAGAACTAATTAATTACAAACTGTTCAATTGAGGAGTTAATTGAATTCTTCATTGAGTATAATGGTATGGTCTGGTGGACAATGATATCTTCTGAAGCAAATTTTGGAGGAACCTACATAAATAATGCACGCGTTTTTGCTTGCTATGCAGGCATGAAATTGTTGGTGTTGCAACAAAAGTGGGAAATAATGTGACAAAATTCGACGTGGGTGACCGGGTTGGGGTTGGGGTTATCGTTGGCTCGTGCAAGACTTGTGAATGCTGCCAGCAGGACCTTGAGAGCTACTGCCCTCGTATGATATTTACCTATAACTCTGTTAATCCCGACGGGACAAGAAATTATGGTGGTTACTCAGATATGATCGTGGTTGACCAGCGCTATGTGCTTCGATTTCCTGATAATTTGCCACTTAACGCGGGTGCGCCACTATTATGTGCTGGGATCACAGCGTACAGCCCTATGAAATATTATGGAATGACTGAGGCAGGCAAGCATTTGGGTGTCGCAGGACTTGGTGGCATTGGTCATATTGCCGTGAAAATTGGTAAGGCCTTTGGGTTGAAAGTTACGGTCATTAGTAGCTCCCCGAGAAAGGAGTCTGAAGCAATCAATAGGCTTGGTGCTGACTCGTTCCTTCTTTCCAGTGATCCTGCAAAAATGAAGGTGCCTGATGAATTAACTTCGAGAATTAGGTGAACTACGGTGCACTTGACTCCTCAGTTATTGTAATAATGCAATCTAGTTTGTTCTTTGCAGTCAGCTATTGGTAGCATGGACTACATCATTGACACAGTGTCCGCAGTTCATTCCCTGCTTCCGCTACTTAATCTGCTGAAGGTGAACGGGAAATTGGTCACTGTGGGATTGCCTGATAAGCCACTTGAATTGCCTATTTTTCCTTTAGTTATGGGTAAGCCTCCCTCTTTATGGACCTCTTAAGTTATGATACGTATTCAACATGCAAAAATTCTTTGTTTTGAATTTCAGCTTCTACTTGCTAACTGGCACTTCCTCTATCCTTGGACCCAAAAAAATAGATGAATTTGCCCAGAAATATTCCACCCAGTTTCTAACCATTTTTTTTATTTATAGGACGGAGGCTTGTTGGAGGAAGTGATATTGGCGGGATGAAAGAAACACAGGAGATGCTAGACTTTTGTGCCAAGCACAATATCTGTGCAGATATTGAGCTGATTCGAATGGAGAACATCAACTCAGCCATGGAAA
Source organism: Adansonia gregorii (assembly GCA_038382025.1). NCBI lineage: Eukaryota > Viridiplantae > Streptophyta > Magnoliopsida > Malvales > Malvaceae > Adansonia > Adansonia gregorii. The sequence continues at coordinate 16,707,881 of JBBYHO010000003.1, read as the reverse complement.
GGCTCGCTAAATCTGATGTCAGATACCGTTTTGTGATTGATGTGGCAAATTCCTTGTTACGTCAGGTTAATTGCTAACTGGCAAAGTCCAGATAGTATAATAATAAGTTCAAAGATTATACGCTTTATGGTATATTTTATCCAAGTTAATTAATGGAGAGGAGAAAATAGATGAATCAAACTCATGTCGTACTGGCACTGCTATTTCAATAAATAAATACATAAATGGTATTATTGGATTTTGATTCCTTTAACTGCTCCTTTTAACTTGTTCATTGTTGGCCCTGCTAGGTTTAATCCCGTGACTCTTGAACCCAGACCAGCGCTATAGTACAAGCAATTTTAAAGCATAAGTAAAATGTTTTTCTGGTGTTTACTTGCTGCTGTCCTTGGATTGTTGGTCAATCAAATCTTTCTCAATGTTTTAATAACCGGATTCGATTAGAAGATGCTTTTGTTGCTGTCTAGTCTTGGAATGTTGTTCGACGGAATCTTTATCTGAACGCGAGGGAATCTCGACTGCCGGTTCAACGGGCCGGCTCGATTAGATGATGCTTTTATTGTTGACATTAAATATGTATCAAAAGAAATCCATATATGACAATTAATTGTTGGTTTAATGATGAGGTAATCAATGAATTCTTAAAAATTCACATCTTAACACTAACGGCAAAAAATTTGAAATGAAGAGTTAATATCATAGTTGGTCCCTGAATTGCTTAATATGATGCCTGTATTGTCAAACCTATGGTGTGATTCTGCATTATAATTTTGTCTACTAATATAGCTCACTCTTTTTATACTAACTTTCGACGATAACATTGACAATTTGCATACGTTACGTTGTCATATTTAATTTTTTTTAAATATAAATAAAATTTATTTTTTAAAAATTTTTTAATTTTTTTTCCTGTTCTCCGGGCCTCGTCTCCCCACCTCTCATTTGGCGGAATCCTATCAAGTAAAGGTTGGATATGATCAAGGTAAGCCGAAAATGGCTTGAAAGAGGCCGGATTAGCTTGAAACAGCTCAGGCCAGACCTATTCGTCTCAACCTATTTTAGACTGATCCGATTGCTTCTTAGGCAGTTCTCGCCTTCCCGTATCGAATCCGACCACATATGACGAATTCAGTGTGGACTTTGGCCGAATTCCGTCAAATGAGAAGGGGGAGTGAACGAAACCAGCAGACGAAGACGGAAGAAATAAAAAAATATATATATTAATAATTTATTTTTACTTAAAAAAGTTAAAAGATATTTTCATAAATATTATTTTTAAACAAAATTCTTTTCTTAAATAATCTATGTTTTTCGAAAAATAAACAATGTTCTTTGTTTTTCAAAAATTTATGCGATGTGACTTTTTTTTATTAAATATACACGGCTTTCTTTAATTTATGTTTTTTTTTTCTTGGAATTTATGTCACATGGCATATTCCTACCGGTTAATTCTGCGTCACTATTGAAAGTTAACAATGTTTGGGTGATAAACTACATTGGCAGGTGAAACGATATTACCGCAATTACATTCTACTTTTTTAATATAGATAGGTACCATATTTGATAATTTACTATAATTTAGGATCAAATTATTTTATCCTCTAAAACAAATAGTCAAAATTCAATCAGATAATTAACTGATCTAAGTATCATTCAAGTTTATGCTTATATTAAATAGTTCTTCACGTTTTATTGAATCAATTGGACCCATTGATCTTATCTAGTTTATTTTTTACCATGATTTTTATTGGTGTGCCAAAGGTTTTTGAAGTTAAGCAAAAATATTCTTGCCAAGCTATTATATCCGGCTACGGTATTAACTATTAATTTTCCTACGAATTTGTCGATTCGCTTTGAAGAGAAGTTGTTTTCAGAGTAGCCACACGTGAATTGCTATCTTCGGATCCCGATTCGGGTTTATACTTTATATCATCCAGGGACGAAAATTCATCTGAGGGCTTAAAACTTTGATTCAAACATTCAATGCCACACCTTTCTTAAACTCGTAAAGCATTAGTTCTTCCGTCACTTTGTCAAACATAATCTAACAGAATGCATTTTTGGTATGTTTAGGGTCCACTTGTCAACCCATCCTTATAGATTTATGTTTAAATGATTAACCAATGTCCCACCATGAAAAGTAGACATAAAAGCTTAGCATCCCACCTTTACATTAGTGCACTACATAAGTAATCAGAAGAACAACTTTGAAAATAAAAATAAATAAATAAAAAATTTAATAATGATAAAAAAATGTCATCACTTTTTTTTTTTACAATAAATAGCCAGCTTTATTAATAGAACTATTCACCCAAATTGGAATCCTCAGTTACAGACTCAATAATAAACTCAGGACAGCCTGTATCCAGACTCTACCTTCTGAAGTCGAGAGCCCAAACTTGGCTAACTTATGAGCGACAATGGAGCCGCCACGTTCGACATGGCTAAAGAGACCAAGTTGACAAGAATTAGCCACGTGCTTTGCATCTTCTATTGCAGGGCCAATAACAGATAAGTCCATACTTTTATCCCTCAACTTCCCAATTGCTGACAGAGCATTCCCTTCCAACACTACTCGAGAGTGGCCCAACTCCTTAGCAAACTGTAATGCTTTAAAAACTGATTGTGCCTCAGCCAGAAACGAATAAAAAATCTGGAATGCCTTCGATGCGCTCGCTGCCAGTAGTGATTCGGAAGTCGCGGATTATCAATCCAATCCCTCCAATGTTCGCAGCCTTGTCCACGGCCCCATCAAAAATGATCGTTTACAGCACTGTTAGTTGGTGGTTACAATTTAGGAACTGTAGTTGTTTGAACCCTTTCCTATAAATTCTGAGCAGTTATAAATTCCTCCAAATAGGATTTTATGAATCTAACCTCCTCGTGAGGGCTCCTCTTTTATCCTTCATGAGACTCTCGATTGCAACTTTCCCAAATTGTCCATAGTGTTAGGAAGAAACTTTGTATTTATGTGACAATACTACAAGCCAACCAAGAAGCAGAGAAAGGAATGATACCATCTGAAAGAATGTACAAGGTGGTATCAGCTGAAAGGAAATACAACAAGGACATGCAAGCTGAAGGAGAGATTCTAGTAGCTCAAAGGAAGAATGTCAGCAGAATGACAACTGGAATGCGAGTCACCAATGAGAAAGAGAATCTTGTTGATAACGGAATTTGTTACTCAGCCACCTATAGATGATTGAATGTAATTGACAGATTTTATGTTGCTATTGGTCACAATGATCTATTTAAGGAACGATTGTAACAGTCAACTACATAAATAATATAATTACAAATCTCCTTCTGCTTCTATTTTCTTCTCTTCTGCTTCTCTTCTCTATTCTTTTCTCTCATAATTTTTCAAGGCTAATTTGTTACAAATCATTGGTATTAGAGATGGACCAAAATCCATTTCCCAGAGCTCGGAAAGCACAAGAAAGCTACCACGATGGTAGAGGGCACTTGGCGCAACACTTTGATTGAATAGATCATAGCTCTTCAACGTTAGATTGAAGCTTTAAAGGTCTCTGACAACAGTATTCCACGATGGTGGGAAGAACAGAGGAAAAATATCGAAGCTCGACTGGAGGAGAACCATGGGTATGTTAGCTGTATGCTGGAGCTGATGATGCAAAAAGGTGATGCTGCGAGAGTCCAAGGTACAGCTCTTTTCAACAAATGACAAAGAAAAAGGGGAAAAAAATCAGTAGGTTACTGTCATTGACGATCGAGGTAAATACACTTATAAACCTGAGTAGCTTAGGATCTTATAGAAAAATTTCGAGGAGAATGACATCTCACGGTCCCCTAATAACTCATTCCCTCATAATACCGGCAATGTGAATCAAGATACTAGCTCAAACTCTAGCATGAATGCCTTCTCCCCTACGCCAAAGATAGAGTTACAATTATTTGATGGGTCTAATTCCAGGGGTTGGATAAAGAAATGTCAAAAGTATTTTACAATTTTCTCAATATCAGACCATCAAAAGCTTTAGCTGTAGCTATGTACCTCAGTGGTAAAGCTGAGGTTTAGTTCGATGGATATATCCTTTTAAAACAACTAGTAACTTCGTAGGACTTTGCTAGAGACTTATGTCAGAGGTTCGGTTATAAAACCTACTCTAATATAATAGAGAAGTTAAATAAGTTGAGTAAAAAGGGTATTGTTGATGACTATCTGGAAAAGTTTGAAAAACTTAGGCACTGAATCAAGGTAGTCAATACCGTACCTGTAGATATACCGTTTTTGTTTTGGTACAAATACATACCAGTACCAATGTCTTTCGGTATCGTTTCAGATTTATCGAAGTTTGAATATTTTTAATTTATATATATATAAATTAGTTTCAAATATGAAATAAATGAGATTAAATAAATTTTATACATTAAATATTCATCAATTATATATAAAGTTCTATAAAAAAACTTCATCAAATATAAAAAAATCAATATCAGTTAAGTAGTGAAGTTGAAATTTTTTAATAATCATTAAATTTATGAGTAATTATATCTAAGATTCATCAAATTTATGAATAATTATGTAAAATATTCATCAAATTTAAGATCAGTGTTAGTTTAACTTTTTTTTACAAGCTTATATTATATACCGGTAGGTATAGCTATTTTTGGTCGGTACCACCAAAACAGGCTGATACCTACCGGTGCAACTGATACAGACCAATACGAAACTAACTATTGCTGGTATCATTATACGTCAAAACCGGTACGGTACTGACAACACTGCCCTGCATGCTCCAGCATAACCCACGCTTGCTAGAGAGTTATTTTGTGTCCAGCTTTACTAGTGGACTTAAGGATGGGCTGAGATTTAAGGTAAAAGCTAGTGAACCTGCCACTTTAGCCACAGCCTTCAAGCAAGCCAAGTTACATGAACTCCTTAGAACTTGAGCGCAAAAGTTTCAAGCAATCCCCAAAACCACTTCTCTACTCAACCTATGCAACTGAAACACCTTAAATCAGCCTACTAAATACACCTCAAACACATTGCCACAAATTGCTTCAACCCAGACTAATAAAAACCTGTCCACAGAACCCAAAAGATTCCCAAACCCTTGTTTGAGGTGTAAAAAAATATTCATACTAGGCCACACCTGCAAACCAAAACAATTAAACTCTATTGCTGTTGAAAAGATTACTGATTAGATGAAAGGTCAGGGACTAGAAAACTTAGAAGAGCCACATGAGAGGAATGACAAAGGTGTGGAGACCTCTGTCAATGCCTCGACTAATAACAGTGGCATAACACTTTAAAGCTCAAAGGCTCAATCAAAGGGAAGTCAATCAGTGTACTTATAGATAGTGGTAGTACACACAGCTTCGTGATTCTTAGTTAGGCTAAGGAAGGAGCAAAGGTAATGTATACCACTCCTTTATCTATTACAGTAGCCAATGGGGACAAGCTGTATAGTTCAGCCAAGTGTAAGTAATTGGAGTGGGTGATGCAGAGTAACCATTTTCAGTATGATTTGAGAGTTTTAGCTATGGGGAGTAGTGACATGGTATTGGAGGTGGATTAGATAAGGAAGTACAGTCCACTCTGGTTCGATTTTAACAATACGAGAGTTTTCTTCTAGAAGGATGGCAAGCAAGTAGATTTGAAAGGGGCACTTAAGGTAATCTCTGGTGACCGATTGCAGAAAATAGTCAACAAAGAAATAGATTTAATCGAAGAATGTATATGCTAAGCATTACAGGCATTGGGACTTATATTCTTGATAGGCTATAGAACTTGTTGAAAGTTTTTTCGGATGTTTTTAAAGAGCCCAAGGGACTGCCATCACAGAGGTCTCATGATCATGTTATCCTTTAAAGGCTGGTTCCTAACCTATCAATTTAAGACCCTACATTTTCTTTTTCATCAAAAAATAGAAGTTGAAAACAGGTCATAGAGATGTTCATTTCTTCTATCATCCAAACTATTGCTAGTAAGGAAAAGAGATGGGAAATGGTGTCTATGTATTGACTATAGGCCGTTGAATGCTATGACCGTAAAAACACAATTTCCCATACATGTTGTTGAAGGTTTGTGAGATGAACTTCATGGAGCTTGAATCTTCTCCATGATTGACCTGAGGTCCGAGTATTGGTAGATAAGGTTGAAGGAAAAAGATATTCCTAAAACATCTTTTAGGACACATAAGTGTCTCTATGAATTCAAAATCATGCCCTTCGGCTTTACAAATGTACCAACCATTTTCCAAGCCCTGATGAACAAGATCTTTGCTCATTTTCTAAGAAGGTTCATTCTAGTTTTTTTTTTTGGATGATATACTCATTTATAGTTCTAACTTAAATGAGTATGTGAACCATTTGCAAACTATACTAGAACTTTTGAGACTAAACCAATTGTTTGCAAAGAAATGAAAATGCTTTTTTGGGCAAGAACAAATTTAGTAATTGGACCATATCATCTTTGCCAAAAGAGTCTCTATGGACCCAGCCAAGGTTGAAGCTTTGGTGAACTAGCCTGAGCCTAAACCTTGAAGTCTCTGAGAGGGTTTTTGGGACTCAATAGCTATTAAAGAAAGCTCATCAAGAACTCCGGCATAATTAGTAAGTCGTTGACTGAAATGCTCAAGAAAAAAGGGTTTCATTGAAGTCTTTTAGCATTGAATGCTTTCTAGCAACTCAAAAAGGCCATATGCACACCGGATTTCACTAAACCCTTCATATTAGAGACTGATGTAAGTGTTGGAATATTTTCAAAATAATGAAAGGTTATGTCTTTAAAGTAATGTCTCTTAATTATTTAATTAAGAGTAATGT
>JBBYHO010000003.1:16659958-16672424 GCA_038382025.1 Adansonia gregorii | reverse complement strand
TCAAACTTTTTAAAAGAACCCAAATAAATCAATTTTTAAATAGTAGCAGAATTCTCAATTCTATTGCCAATACTTAATTTGGAAAGAATTAAATTATTAGAACTTAACAATAGACGTGTTATTTATGTATTTTATTTTATTATATATTTAATATAAATTTTAATATATTAATAATATATATTATAATAATTTTAAAATATTTTTATATTTTTAATATGATAAATATATTTTATATTATATTTTAATTATTTTTTTTGTTTATATTATATTTAAAATTACTTGAATAAATAAAAAGGAATGGTTTAAAAAGAAAAAAAGGGCGGTCCAAAATCTGAATTGGGCCTGGCGGCGGTAACAGTTTTGGCGGGAGTGTAATTTTTGGCACCTAAACTTAAACTTTTCAAAAAATGAAAACAATCCCCCAAATTCATTTTCCCCTTTCCTTGGGTTCAAAGCAGACGTTGCAAACATTTCCATTCTCCAGACAAAGATCGCCGATCAACATCTGACAATGGCTCGCTGCGAGGAATTACAGATAAGCATGGCGAAGCGTGCGTACAGGAAAGCCAAAGAGGAAGGAAATAGGCAGGAAGAGGCGAGGTGGGCAAATGTAATTGGAGATATTCTGAAGAATAGAGGGGAGTATGTGGAGGCACTCAAGTGGTTTCGAATCGATTACGATGTTTCGAATAAGTATTTGCCTGAAAAACATTTGCTTCCCGCTTGTCAGTCTCTTGGTGAGGTCTATCTCAGGTTGGAACACTACAAGGACGCCTTGATTTATCAGGTAACCTCTTTTTCTTACTCTCCTTTATTATTTTTTGGTTGATTGCGTTGAGAAGATTGATTTTTTAGGGTTTTTTGATTGGTCTGTTGAGAAGAAAGGTTTTGGGGTTGCTTTTTTTTTTGTAGCTCTATTGAGATAAATGAGTTTTCTAAGCTTTGAGGGTTTGGAGAGATCTGAAGCCCAGGAAACTGAAAGAAATTTGTGAGTTGGGCAAAATTTCAACGGAAACTTGAGTTGTGGAACATAAATTAAGTTGTGGTTTGTTTGGATGGAGAGAAAATGCAGAAAACATAAAGGAATATACTGGGTTTAGTTAGGGATATAGAATCTTCATTGTTTGAGGCAAATGATTAGTGGGCTAATTGCAGCACAGTTGTAGATTTTAAATTAATCTAGTCATATTATGTTCTGTAGATGGAAAATCTTGACAACAAAAAAAATTCGTATTCAGTTTGGTGTTCTCAAGGGAAGCTCCAATCGTTAGAACCGAGACTCCAACTTGGGTGGCTTAGGTTCAAATCTTGAGAATGGGTGGGGGCGGGATTTGGAAGAGTTTTACCTCCCACTTTGTAGCTCAAAGCCTGTCTCCCGGGCACCAAAATCTAAAATTTAGTTTGTTGTATTTGTGATTCATAAGTAATTATTAATTTTTTTATTGCAGAAAAAGCATCTGGACCTTGCTAAGAATGCCAGTGATCTTGTTGAGCAGCAAAGAGCCAGCACACAACTTGGGCGTACCTACCATGAAATGTTCTTAAAATCTGATGATGACCATTACTCGGTTCAGAATGCCAAAAAGTATTTCAAGTCTGCCATGAAACTTGCTCAGACTCTCAAGGAGAACCCCCCTAACAATAAGTCTTCTTTTCTCAAAGAGTATATTGATGCACACAATAATATAGGAATGCTTGAAATGGACCTTGATAACTTGGACGAAGCACTAAGATTTCTCATTAAAGGTTTGGAGATATGTGATGAAGAGGAAGTCATCGAGGATGATGATGGGCGTAGTAGGCTTCATCACAATCTGGGAAATGTTTATATGGAGTTGAGGAGGTGGGATGAAGCACGTGAACATATTGAAAAGGACATAATGATTTGTAAAAGAATCGAGCACCGCCAAGGAGAGGCAAAAGGGTATGTTAACCTTGGTGAGTTGCATTACAGGGTTCAAAGGTATGATGAAGCAATACTTTGCTACCAGAGGGCATTTGATTTGGCAAAATCTATGGAAGATGAGGATGCTTTAGCAGCACAAATTGATCAAAATATTAGGACTGTAAAGGAAGCTATAAATGTAATGAATGAACTGAAAAAAGAAGAGCAAAATCTCAAGAAGCTAAAAAGAAACATGGTTATTGCAAAAGAAACACCGCAGGAGCGTAAGTTTCTGCTACTGCAGAATTCATGTCTTGATCGTCTCATTGAGAAATCAGCTATGATCTTTGCGTGGCCGAAGGTTAGTACTTCCTGCACATGAATTTTCCTTTCTTTTGTTTCCTCTAAGCATAATTGCATAATATTGCAGAAGACAGTTTGAGGAAAATCTAATTGTTATCATTATATTTCAAATCCCCCTGAAATCTTTGCATTGGACATGATTGCACAGAATTCTTGGTATGCAGTATGCTATCAGTAAGGCTTGCTTTTTTGCTCAAAAATTTTCCCCCCTAAGCTTGCTGTTTTTAAAATGCTGCATGCGGAAATGGGTTTGGGAAGTTTGATTCATCCTATTCCAATTTTCCCTTTTATAGTTGAATGTAATAGCATGGATGGGATTGCTGTCACCATCTCTGTTACATCTTTTTCTGTTTTTGTTATGGATATGCTAGAAAGGGTAAGAGTAAATATAGAAAACTGGTAGTAGTATCAAATAGATATTCCGGATATCTAATGAAATCAGATGGCATCACATTTATTTCCTATTATTTTAGTTTGGCAAGTTACACTTTTATTATACCAAGAGATCATTATCTTGGATATGATAATTATTGTCTACTTTTAGAATGATTTGTTGCATGTGTAAAAATTGAACATAGCAGAAGGAAAGTTTAGATCCAGAATCATTTGGCTCTAAACTTTTTTCGGTGGATAATAGAAACATAGAAAGTAGGACTAAGATAAATTGCCCAGGCTATACAAAGTAAGTCTTTGTACTATCAAATTAAAATTTCAATTAGGAAACTGGGAAAACTTATTCTCTTGTATGTATACAGAACAGTGAAATTCTACAGCTACTGGTAAACATATCCCAGGGCTGTTGTTCAGTGATTCAAGGAAGACAAAGTTGCTTGACTTCTTGAAAGAAGACCAACATAATCTAGGAGGACCTAAACCACAAGATGGATAAGTTTCTTAAATTTATTTACGTGTATATAAGGCTTCCTAAATGGATTCCATGGGTGCAAGTAAGCCATCTTATTTTTCTAGTATGCATCAGAGCTGACTGTAGGAGTGTATTTAGAGTTTTCATCTTGAAATCTCATTTTTCATAGTGTGGTATTTTCATGTTTGCTTCTAGTATGCTTTTGTTTATATTTGTAACATCTTAGCAAGATGTAAAATCTGCAAGTAATTATCTGTATATTGCCTCTTGACTTTTATAGCAGGCAGCAATTGCCAATTCAATGTGCTTATGCTTATGTTTTGAAAATTTATGTTTAGCATCGTGAATTTGCAAAGAGGAAGAAGCGTATAGCAAGTGAACTTTGTGATAAGGAAAAGTTAAGTGATGCGTTTTTAATTGTTGGAGAATCATACCAGAAGCTCAGGGACTTCAGCAAAGCCATTAAATGGTACACAAAGAGTTGGGAAGGGTACAAGTCAATTGGAAATCTGGAGGTGAGCTTGACCTTAGTTTTATGATCTGGTGATATATGACTCAGTTTTTATTGTTTGACCAAAATATAATTAAACTGGAGTTAAAATCATTTTATATTGTTTATTTGTAAATCACTTTGATAATCCAAGTACAAAACTTAGTTTTTTGAAGCTTGGGTTTCAGAGGTGGTGTTGGTCTTGCTTTAGGGAAGGGTTCTGTAGTATATTCCTTGTTCATGAATATGTTTTACATTGGAGGTGGATTCATTGACTGTTATTAGTTTCAGGGTCAAGCATTGGCACAAATTAATATAGGTGATGTTTTGGACTGCAATGGTGACTGGACTGGAGCATTTGAGGCATTTAAAGAAAGCTACAGGTAATTTTTTCTATTCTTTACTTTTTAAGGTACCTTCTGGCAAATTTTCATTTGTGTTTTTACTATTTCCATTTCCAAAATTTTAGAATCAGCCAAAAAATCGTTTGGTTGAAATTATTTGAAATGGCAAAAGTTTTTGAAAAGTAAGAAATATGAATTTCTTTTTCCCTACTATTTGGGACACAGATAGAAATAGATCCTTCAGTTAAGTCTGCCCTTTGAGCTCTCACGAATACACATTACATTTGCTGAAATGCCAATCTTTGTAATTTATGGATTATATGATAAAATTGACAGTGTGTTGTATGATAGGCAACTTAAGTATTTATAGAATAATGACTAATCTATTATGAGGATGATATATAATGCATTTGAATTGCTTGGTCAAGGCATCCTGCCAATGACCTATTTTATGTGAACCTAAGCATCTTCCTTTATATTAATCAAGCGTCCCATAACCCTGTCCTGGCATAATTGCTGCCTTGATTGACTGCGAATTGCATGTACTTTGTGCCAGCTGATGACTCACCATGATAAATGGGCAGTTCATTAAAATAATGCTATTATTATGATTCTTCAGAAAACAAGATTTAACCTGATTTTTAGGACACAATAGAACTGTCAATTTCAGAGGGCTGCAAGAGAGACCTCGCATTTCCGAGCACCATCTTTCATGTGGGGAAGTCAAAAAAAAGAAGAAGCTAAATTTTATTTGTACAATCAAAAGATGCAATTATTGTTTCTTTGCGGTTATTGGATTCTTTTGTTGTTGCTCTTAGTAGTTGATTGTTGAAGTTATGACTAAAAGGTATTCCAAAGTAATGCCTTGTACCATTTAGCAAATTGCAAGTCTTTGCAACCAAAAATTTCTGATTGTTTGCTTTGCATGGGCAAATCATTGTCATCCTTGCACCAAAGGTCAATTTTTTTTAAAAAAAAAAAAAAATTTAATCAGCCTAGTTAACTCCTACTTGCTTGTTAAGTTTGAAAGTTTAATTTTACTCTGTTACCTCATATTGCAGGATAGCTGCTGAAGCTAAGCGTCCTTCTGTTCAGCTTTCTGCACTAGAGAATATGCACTATAGCCACATGATAAGATTTGATAATGTTGAAGAGGCCAGGTAAATTTGCGTACATGAGCCCTGATAAGTTAGTTGCTCGCTTTTAACTTTTATGAACTGTAAAATTGGAGTTTCTGAAGTTATAAAGGTAATTTGTTTAAATTTTTAAGATTTTGAGGGTTTAGTATAGGTTAATTATATTGTCAACATTGGTCTTGATTATTGCTCATGAAGCTTCTATTATAGGATGTTGCAGCTTGAAATTGACAAATTGAAGCAGTCAAAAGTTAAGGAGCTTGAAGCAAAACATATTGCAACTGATTGCTGCTCTGAAACAGACACAGAAGGGGATGATCATTGCTCCGATGACAAGTCTAATGCATATTTGGAGGTGATGTGTAAATCTAATGCTAACAGATCAGCATCTTTGGATGCTAGTGGAGAGTGGAAAGATGATTTACCTCTAATTTCACTTATCCGACCCAGCAAAAGATCACCCAAAAATAAAACAGCTCACACGGTAAATTACAATATTTCTATCGAGCCAGATGAAACTTCTCCAAAAAGTTTATCTAAATCAACAAATAATCAGCAAACAGTTGTTGGTCGTAAACGTGCTCGTCTAGTCATTTCTGATGATGAAGGTGATGTGCATGATGAAGTAGGATGCTCAGCAAGAGGACTGCATAAACGCTCAGTTGATGTTGCTGCTTCAGATGAATGTTAGTTATTAGTATTTGAGATTTTTCTTTTTGGATTCCTGTTAAAATTTTAAAGCAATAACTTAAAATGTATTTTTATCTGACTGCAGTAAAGACTAAAAGTGGTCCAGCCAATTCTGATAATAAATTGCAGGTATACAAGCAACTGGATTAGTCCCAACGAATATTGTTAACCTTATCAAGTTGGTGCTCAATTGCTTAATCCTTTTGGTTCACAGGATATGTCAACTGTTGCCTCCAAAAGTCCCAGCAGGCCCTGCAATCTTGTCAATATTGAAGAAAGCACTTGTTCACACAAATCCCTGAGCCCCAGAATAATCGTTTCAAATGGAAAAATTAACAAATCTTTGAGCAATGCTGAAGTTGGTTCTGATTTTGCTGCTAGCACTTTGAAATGTGATATCAATGCTTCTGAAAACTTACTGCATAGACATAATTCTCCTCATCTCAAGTTGCATACTACTGATAATGAGGTCGATGTAAGTATCTTTCATATTTCTTATGTACAGCTTAATATGGTTAGTTATTGACTTTTTGCTGTCATTCTTGTTATGGAGAATGTAAAATTTACACAATTTGTAGGTAGCACTGCCAATTCAGTTTTCTATGACATGGTTGTCAATAGAAAAAGGTGTTTGATTTCTGTTCCCTCTGAAATCTGTGGCTAATTCTTTAACTTTTCATTATACTAGAACTCCAACAATGGGTATGGAAAATTGAATCGCATTGTTTAAATGCTAAATTGGTTCTTCAAAATCTCTAATTGTTCATGTGCATTATTGGTGTTATGCATCTTTTATGTGATGTTGCTATATTTTTGAATTCTGCTGTTTGCTGACTCTACTAAGTTTTTGCTGTTGTGCTAATTGCAGAGCTGCATAACATTCAAAATTGATGACAACTTGATACATGTGTCAGTGAGCTCATTTATGGCTGGTGATAAGATAAACATTGAGTGTTTGAAGGTTGAACTAGCTTGTTTATACTATTTGCAGCTTCCTCTAGAGAAGAGATCAAAGGGTAGGAACTTACTGTTAAAATTTACAAGTTTCTTATTTTATCAAATCAGGGCAGGTGAGCACAGTAGTTTGCTAGAAAGTATTAGTTATCCAGATAGACAGAGCAACTTGTTGCAATTGAATTGTGAGTATCATGACGAACTGTGCCAATCCTTAAGCTTCTGCAGTAACTGAAGATAAGAAAGAATAATATAGTGTTTGAAGATATTTACCAAACCAGCAGCTTTAAAATTCTGGTCAAATATTTCGTGTCTCAAATAAATCCTTATTTGAAGTAAAGTGGCAGTACTTTTACAGAGATTGTGGCTTTTATGGTACCATTTTAGTTGCTTGCCTGTGAATGTAATAGAACCGGCTTTATGCTCAGAGTCGTAGTTACTAATGGCCCGATGAGGATTCATATAACTCTTTTCAATATTGAAAATCGTGGGTCAAAAATGGTTACATGTTTGGAGATGTACCTAAGGATATAGTAATAGTGCAAGCACTTATTGCATCAATTTTTTTAAAGCAGCTTTTGCAAGAGGAACTGAAAAGTTCTTCGGATTGCTACGTACCATTACTTCTTTCTTCTTTTTTCTTTACCATTGTTACTCCTATTCAATTATCTTTACTTCTTTCCAGATCACTAACTGTTTCGTGAATGGTTTCTTGTTAGGTCTGTTGCCCATTATTCAAAACATGGAATGTGGTGGAAGACCTCTAGAATCCCTTGAAAATTTTGATTCTCTTGGTAATCATCTGAGGAAGGTTTTGGTTGATGTGCTGATTGATGGTATGTGTTAGAATTGGTTTTTGTCATCTGAAGGAATAATATCACCTTGTCTTTTCTAGTATTTCCTGCAGCCTTAATTGTATGAATTATGGTGCCTCTGTGTTTAAACTAACTATTCAGTTTTCAAGTGTGTTTCTTTCTTATTTTTGTCACATTGACAACACTATCTCGCATGCAGAGTAGTGTCAATCAAGTTGTATCAACAAGATTCCAGCTTGTTAGCATGACAAAGTACCCTTTTAGCTGTTTAATCATGTTTTTTTATGCTTATTGAATGGGTAATCTTGTGCATGCTTCGTTGAGATGTTCCAGAATAAAGATCATTTAAAGCTTTTTCACCATACTTAGTTATGGATTTAAATGTTCTATAGTCAATACATGTTTAGCATGCATGATGCTGTAGACATTTAATATTTTCAAAAAGAAATCGTTAGCCAGCTTGCTGTGTGCATGATAATTTTAGCATTATGCTCTCCATATAACTTTTTCCTTACTTGAACTTCTTTCTCATGTTAATATCGCAGGATGGGTCCAAAAGCGCTTGATGAAACTGTATATTGACAGCTGCGAAGAATTATGTGAGACACCAAATATGAAGTTGCTAAAAAAATTGTATGTTTCAGAGGTAAGAATGAAGATTTAACAGCAGTTGGTTGGTGATGCTATTTTTTTATATCGTTTATGTATTCTACAAATTGCTGCACTGTGGCCTCTTAACATTACCACTCGGAAGCCTAAATGGTTTTATTCTACTTTCTACTCTTTGTTTACCAGATAGAGGATGAAGTCAATGTTTCCGAATGTGAACTGCAAGATATATCAGTAATTCCATTGTTCAATGCCTTGCATACACACAAAGGGGTTGCAATGCTAGATCTTTCTCACAACTTGTTAGGTAATAATATCCCATTTCTGCTTCATATTCCAAAGAGTTTCAATGCTTTGTTCTGACTACAAGTTGTTTAGTCACCCTTTGTTTTGATATGCATATAGACAGAATCAGTTTGATTATTTCAGGTTGGAGTTTTTATTGAAAATGAGCAGTCCTGAATTCCTTTTATAAAATTAGTGGTCCATTTGGTGGTTTATTTTTCAGGAAATGGAACAATGGAGAAGCTCCAACAGTTTTTTTCATCATCAGGCCAAAAATATGGTGATTTGAGTTTGGACTTGCACTGCAATAGATTTGGTCCAACTGCTTTATTCCAGGTAGGTAGCCTATGTTATAACCATTTTTTTTTAGTAGTTGAGAGCTTCAAATTTTCTAATCTGTTTCTGTCTCTTTTAAATAGAAACAACATCCTTTCTTTAACATTGACTTTTCTGTTTGTATTGACTTTTCAATATATGTTGGGATAATGTCATAAATGTCATATTTGTATTATCAAATCATGTATCAATGTGTTACTTGGACTTAACACAGTTAACTAGCGATGATGATATGACAATGACCAATTAGGTGATAATATGTGATATTAATTTTTAGAATATAAAAAAATTTCAATTTTTAATTTTTTTTAAAGTAAAAAAAAAAATTTAAAATTTCTCTAAAGAAAATAGCATCTGATTTTTTTTAAATATAAAAAATTAAAATTATTTTATTATTTTAAATGTTTTAAAAATACAGATACAACATGGGAACATTTGATTAACTTCCGCGCGGTCATTTGTGACATTTTAATTTTAAACACACCCTTTTAATTTTCTTTTCCCCAACATTCAAGCATAGTAGTTAATTATGTTACACTTATTAAATATTGCAAGATTACTGAGATTCTTTACAGAATAAACTTCTAACTTATTGTTAGAGTAGCCAACACCTTCTTTTGGCATCCTAATATGTTTAAATTTCCCTAATCATTAGATTTGTGAGTGTCCTGTGTTGTTCACGCGACTTGAAGTGCTTAATATCTCTGGTAATCGTCTCACTGATGCATGTGGATCATATCTTTCAACAATCCTTGAAAAGTGCAAAGGTAAATTGCATTTCATACTGTTCAGTCAATTTTGATACATTAAATTTAACAAAAGGCTTATCAATGGTTTTTACCTTTGGAATAATGCTGTTTTGCATCAAATAATTGGAGCAAGGCTTCACGGGATTAATTTCGTGCAATTTCAGATAAAAAAATATGCTTTGTATTATTTGAACATAGATTGTTTTGCTCAAGTATATCAGCTGATGTCCTCTTTGATCTATAGCTCTGTATAGCTTGAACGTAGAGCGGTGTTCCATCACTTCTAGAACAATTCAAAAGGTTGCTGATGCACTGGATACTGGATCTGTACTATCACAACTTTTTATTGGTATATTTATCAAATCAGTGAATAATTCAATTCAGTTATTCATTTGTTTATGGAAAGCTCTCTAAGCATCACTACTGGGGCAGGACATAACAACCCTATATCTGGGAATGCTATCAGTAATTTATTGGGCAAACTTGCTATTTTGAAGAGGTACAAAATAAACAGAACATTTTTCTCGTTTTGCTTGAAGTATTTTACGATTAATAAATGGGGAAGCACCTAAGCTTCAAGTTTGCTAATGTTGAAGTTCTTTTTTTTCCCCAGATTTTCAGAACTTAGTTTAAATGGTTTAAAACTAAGCAAGACTGTGCTTGATGGTCTTTGCCACCTTGCTAAAACCTCATGTTTGTCACGACTGATGCTTGAGGGCACCGGTATAGGAACTGTAAGCAAATTTTGTATCACTGTGTTATTTATTAATATCAGTTTGATTTGACAGTATGAGTGATTGGTTTCTGATGCCATTTATAGGACGGAGCACTAAGATTGACTCAATCATTGTTCAGCTCGACCCAGGAGCCTTTGAAATTTGATCTGTCTTTTTGTGGAGTAACATCTACATACATTTATGAACTTAACACTGATGTTATTTTCATTTGTGGCATTCTTGAGCTGAACCTTGGAGGAAATCCCATTATGCAAGAGGTTTGTCTTACATCAGATTAGCAACACTTTTCTTGTATACAAGTATTGCAGAGAATGGTTTGAAATTTAAAAATTAGTGTAATTTCAGGTTTTGGATTTTAGACACGGGAGTACTTGAATCTGTTCTGAGGCTAGTATAATGGCCATTCTTTTTTAACTTAGACAGTATTTAATGGAAATATGTTGCTTTTCTTTGTGCATCCTTTGTGGTTTTACCTTAAATTTTGAGGACAAGATTAAGCATGAAAGAGCCACTCACCGCAGACTAGCTTTATGCTATAATTTTTCTTTCCAGCTTTGAAATCCTTCGAATTTAAGATTACTTTTCTATGTGTAATATGACTGGAGTGATGGACACAGGGTGGCAATGCATTGGCATCACTGCTTATGAACCCTCAATGCTGTCTTAAAATTCTGAATCTCAACAATTGTCAGCTGGGGATTTCTGGGATTCTTCAAATAATTCACGCGCTAGCAGGTTAAATTATGAACTTCAATATGATTTTTATATTTCTATCAAAATCTAATTTTCTAATTGCTAAGTTGATTTTCCTTCCAGAAAATGACTCTCTAGAAGAGCTCAGTCTTGCTGATAATGCTAACATGGATAAGCTGTTGGCTATACAATATGATAAACCGACAAATAAGAGTTCAGAATTCTTACAGCTAAACCACACCATATCTGAACCATCTCTTGAACCATGTGCCCCCAAGGCATTTGATTGTGAACTTAACACCAACTGCAGTAAGCTTGAAGTTGCTGATAGTGAAGAAGAGGAGATAAGGATAGAAACAACTGCATCTGGATTTGATGACAGCAGTGCAAGCTCATGCCAAAGAAACTTGTCTTTGGAGTGCCAGTTCATTCAAGAGCTCTCCGTTGCCATTGGCATGGCAAAACAGTTGCAGGTGTTAGATCTTAGCAATAATGGGTTGTCAGTGCAAGCTTCAGAAGCTTTATATAATGCTTGGTCATCAGGTTCAAGGGCTGGTTTATCTTGGCGGCAAATAGAGAATCAGATGGTCCATTTGTCTGTTGAAGGAAACAAGTGTTGCAGACTCAAATCCTGCTGCAAAAAGGACTGAATTTCTTCCTGCTGGAATTTCTTCCAAATCTTTAATCGGATTAGCATCAATAACTACACAGCATTGACTTCTCAGTTGATTCTGGTATGTGGTCTATCACCTTTATAGTAACAACCACGCATTATCATAGCAACACATCTGTACGTGTTTATATATATATATATATATATATATATCTTGATCCTGTTAGCCTTGTTTTAATGATAATTTGCTATATAATTGTAATTAGCCTAAACTGATTGGAAGTATATAGATATGTGATAGCATATTGTATCAAATTTCAAGGAAATTATATGCAATGAAGTTTAATATATAGGTTCATTGTAATAAAGATTCCAAGGATTTATGGAGCCTGAGAAACCGAAACTGTAGGTTTGCTGTATGCAGATTCTGTCATTCATATTTCGTATCCCTACTCCTAACTAACAGCCTAAGTGAAGCTTTCAGGCCTAAACTAAGTTTAATTCATGTGATGTAGATCCAATATCATCTATATTGTCTATAAAATCTTTGATTGAGTTTCATGTTGAGTCAAGTGAAATTAATTTAGTTAAGAGTAATTGAAAAAAAAAAGTTGAATGTGTATTTTTTTTTAAAATTTTTTTCTTAGAAGTAGGATTTGAATTTACACATCTGAAAATTTTTGTGCTTATTTTTTCGTTTTTCTAAATAACTTTATGATTTGAATCATTTACATTTTCATATAGCTGTAATTTATTACTACTTTTTTCTTAACATTTTTTTTTAAATTATAAAATTATTTATTATGCTGAATTTTATTTTTATTTATGATTGTTGGTTTTATTTTTGTTAGTTTTGGGCATGAGGATACATGCATTTATAAATCTATTATTGATTATTGAGT
>JBBYHO010000003.1:16573273-16590880 GCA_038382025.1 Adansonia gregorii | reverse complement strand
TTTACACAGGCTCCACCTTAGCAACCCACAAAGGACTTTAACTTTTTAGAGTAGGAAAGCCACTTCGATGATCGTTTTGGATCAAAAAAGATATTATGAAGAAGACATATTAATATAATGATTTTACAATAGCTTGATTTTCCATATTTAACTTTTTGAAACTCTATCAGTTAATAAATATGCTAGAACCATTGATTCACTACTATGAGGGGTTAGTGTAATTATTTTACAATAATGTTGATAGAGGAAGAAATGATAGTATGGAAGAACAGTTTGAAAACCTTGCTGAGATTTTGGAAGTCATTTCTTTTCACACATATGTCGGTAGGAAGCAAATATTGGTCAATCCTAGAAATTTGTGTGAGACATTTGGTGTGGATTTTATACACTATTGTCAATGTGAATTGTATATATGTGGGTGCATATTAGATCATGATAAGGTCTTATTTAAGACATATCTCTGCAATGTATTAAGACTAATGCTAATAGCCTAAATATACATGAAAGATTGTTGCATTTGATAGTAGTTCACCATGATAAGTCATGAAACATATGGTTTATGTTGTTTGATGAAAGGTAGATATTCGGGCTTACATTTCATTATTCCTTAAAAAATTAGGGCAGCCAATAATAGCCATAAGAGAATCCTTCTATATGCATCCTTTATATTTGAGTTCCTACTACATTGTGAAGTTTGTACCACCAATGAAATAGGAATTTTAGTCTCTAAAACTTAAACAATAGGACGAGCTAAAACTTATACAATAGGACGGGCTAGCCTGAAAAAGGCTGGCTTTGACTTGGATTGAAGGAATAAACTCAACATGGTTAAAGAAAAGCAAAAAAAAAAAAAAATAGGCCAGAGTTATTTAGACCTTCAACAATGGACATATTAGTCTTACCTCCTAGAAATGAAAACTCTTCTACCACTAGCGTAGTCTAGGAAAAAAAACGTTGCTAAGAACAAAAATAGACAAATTGGAGGAACACATGGCAACAATAGGATCTAATGTCATAAGCATAGGAAGACAAAATGGTTTTGTAGTTAACTTTGCCAGAGACGAGGTTGCCTAAATTATCTACCAATTTACCCACTTAGGAGCAACTACAAAAGAAGACATTATTGCCATTACTAAGGAAGAATGGTCATAGAATGATGAGGTATGTGAAAGTTTCCAGTTACATATATGGCACTTTAATAGTATGGGTCTTGATTGATGTCCTATTTTTTTCTCTTTGGCTTCACTTAGTTTAGTTATGGATTATGGTAGACTCTATTACCATATATAGACTGACAAATGATCTTGACTTAATATGAATGATAGGGATTGAATTATAGTAATTGACAACTAAAGCGAAATACTAAGAAACTCATTGTCCTTGATGTCAATGGTGTCATGGCAAATATAGTCCGCTTGTCAAAGTGTCCACTAGATTTCAAAAAGAGAAAAATCCACTCTTGCACAAGCAAGGCAGCCTTTCAGTAGTAGTATGATAGCTGTATAGTAGTCTTCATTAACAGAACACCTTACAATCAGCTAGTAACTTCCTTTTGATGTTACACTTTTCATGATGAAATTACATGATTTTTTAATTTTATAAAGACTATTTATGAAGATTTCATGCGGTTCTACTTTAACACCTTTGAAGTTAGGGTTTCGTCATCAAAAACAAGTTGTGTATTAAATCCCAATGCAAAACCTAAGACACTAAACATATATGTCATATGTTGAGATGCGGGAAAAACTTGAAAAGTGTTTTGATGCATTTGTTGGGTGATATTAAGGGCATATTGTTGTTTTGTTAGGTAAACCAAAGCAGACTTTGTTCAAATTTTGTGAAATGTATGACAATCAAGTAAGCTTAAATCTAACACACAAATTTCTCATTTTATGGAATGCGTTCCACTGCATAAAAATGAAATATAGCATTTTCAATAATCCTGCTAAACTTTGGTTGTTTAAGGATCTATAGAATCTATAGGATAGATGTAACAACTTTAGGGAGAATGGCTAGATAAGTCCAACATGTTGTTGGATGACACCCTTTACAAATCCTTGCTAAATCCTGTAAGTAATTTCATGAATGCGATATCATGAGACGTTTGACTTCCTAACATAATGTAGGAATTGAACATTGAGTTATTTTCCCATTCCCATTGATTCGATTTGCCTGATTGGATGATATCATAGTTTTTAATTATGATGTAACCACGCAATGCAATATTGCCATATCCATACAAATTTGGGAATGACACTGATGCTTTATTAAGTTAGCTTTAATTGTGAATTAGAAAATAATTAATGTACATTCACTTATTACATCTCATATACATCAACTGATCTGTTGTACTATCTATTAGTAGAGGTTCCGTCCTCTATTGGCAAATTGTAATGCTATTAACACAATAACTTTGACATGTGTGGCCATTGGGGGATCGCTCGAAGTATATCTAGAGAAATTGGTAGAAGTAGAAAATGTCCCAGACTTTGTATGGTAAAATTGATTTGGACATGAGCCTATCACTGAAGGACACAAGTATTGGTAGTTTTGCTCATGAGTTATTAGGAGTTTAGGAAGAACTACATCGTAAATAATATATGAACATTCAGTTTTTGGCTTTGTTTTGCTCATTAAGATAATCACTTTCTTAAATTCTGTCTATTGGTTTTAGGTACCTATATCTGAACAGTGAAATGTATACAACAACAAAAGTGAACACTTGACGTATTGAACAATTATATTCAATTACACAAGTGTATTTTCCAATTATTTACAACCTTTGTTTGAATGGATATATAGTTTCCATATTTAAAGTTTTCAAGTTGCACATAAAGTTATGGTGTATCAGTGTTGAATTCGTTATGACATCTATGTACATAGTTCTTGAATTCGCTAAAACATTTATATTACTATAATAATAAACTAAATTTGAAGATAATCAAATTCAAAAAGGAAAAAGAATGCAAATGCACATATAGTGAAACCTGAATACACATATATGCACCCCCAATATAAATAGCTGAATATGTTAACCGACATGCTAATCCCTAAATCTAGTTAAGCTCATCTAACATGGATTTAATCTTTTGCATCATTTTAAGCTTCATTTCAATTCTCCCTCAAACTCAGCAGTATATTTATCTATATACAATCTAATGGGTCTGTTAGAGTTCTTCTATAAGGGATTGCCATGCTATGTCAATCAATTTTTGTTTATTGTATATTTGTTTATAGTGTTTGAACATGTCATAGTTGTCATTGATCTTGAAGCTGAAATATGTTTTCATATGAGATATCACATTTTTAATGGCTGATGTTTCTGCTCTTTTCTCATCTTCCTGAAACTAACTTTCCACTAAAATATATGCCAATTCTCTAATTCATGGAGGAACACAATACGAATAACTATCATGTATTCATTCTTTAGGTTGCATACAACTTGATAAGTTGGAGTATTATATCCACATGCATCAGCAACCTTGTGAATAAGGTCCTGAAAGTTAATTGACATAATTTCTATTGGCTTGCAACCAAAGACTACATAGATATGATTAATAGCAATTACTATGAAGACAAAAAAAGATAAAAAAAAAAGATATGATTTAAGTTCTAGCTCTAATTCTGCTAATGGGAAAAATTTAAGATAAAAAGTAAAAGTCCATTTCATATGCTTAATATCAATTAGTTTGAACCAAAGTGGATTATGGACTGTAGAATGAGGAATATAAAGTGTGCACTAAATATAAATTACTTATTGATCAGTTACAGTCATGTTAAACAATTAACCTATAACTACCTTTAATAGTGAGATGTCTATATTGTATGCTGCAACTTCAGGAATATGTCAGCTAATGTTAAAATAGTGCCTCTTGTTCGGTTGATTAATATTGTCATATTGACGGTGTATTTTCAAAGTTTTAAATTTAATTGTATAAGAATGTATATATGATCATAAATTAATGTACATAGAGCATTTACAAAAGATACACAGTATAGTAATTGAATGTACATATAGTAATCACTGAGTTCATGTTTCAAAATTTTTAAATATACATATAAGAATTTTTGAATGTACATGTTAGATTTACTGAATGTACAAACCTAATATGTACATTTAGGAACTAAAAACTAGTATGAATATAACTAAATGTACATATGGCAACACTATTAGGCCGAATTAGCAAAGCTGGTTTGTCATAAGACAATCATCACTTCACTGGTAAAGAAAGATGTTAAGAAAATTATGTTGTATTCTATGTATAAACAAATTCTAACCTCAAATGTACAAATGAGTTTTGATAGGGCTATATAGATAGTATGGATGATAGGTAATATATTTATCTGCTGGTATAAATGGATTAATATGAAGGACAAATACAAATGCAAGTGGATAATTATGAAAATTGAAAAATAGATATATATTATATAATATAATATGTATAATATTCCTGTACATCATTCAAATAATTTAATATGTAGTTTTCTTGACCATAAACTCTTAGAAGCCCTATACCAATTTCAAAATGTGCATGTCAATCCTATTTACATTTTACACACCCTAAACACTAGTCAATAGGCTTAGTACTCTATACTTTCCTATATTTCTTGGGTCCAAAATCATTTATGTCGCAAGTTTCAGTCAGTACTTCTTGGCATTAGCGTATACAAAAGCCAAAGCATTTGTTATCACACAAATAATAGTTATGAATGGAAGTAAAGAGTAAATCTTATGCAGTGTATGCTTACTCGATTCAATGGTGGAGTGATTTGACCATTCCAACCTTGGAAATGCTTAATTAAAAATACCCCACAGTCATCAGAATTGTAATACAATGCCGAAACTAGTTAAGTCTAAACCACTCTAAAGACAACCAAAAAAAAAGGGCCTAAACTAATATTATGATAAGCGATTCAAGATTTACTTGTCTTCTAGCTACTACTCCAACTGGATGCATCTTTCCTTGTACTATTTAACAACATCTACAGTTGGATGGTTTCATTCATGCTGCAATGCGAATAACAACTTCTGCTGCAAGTAAGAACATATATCACATAGAATTATCATAAATTTTATCCTTAATGTATCACCTTAGATGAGGCTACTATAAGTTATGTTTTCTTATATATTAACAATCATCTAGGGAATCGAAAGTGGTCCCTTCCTAACCATAACCTTTTGGAATCAATAACTTCTATCATGGAAGACAACCTATTAACGCAATATGTGACCCAATGATTGTTTGCATATAATGGCAAACATATCTAACAATTATATAAAGTATTAGAAATAAATCAAAAATATTTACATATATAAACAACTTCTTTCACCTTACATGCGTAATTGATACATACCAATTGAGCTTTTTCTATTTCAGCATTATACAGTTTAACTACTATAAAATTAGTAAAATGAGTCACGGCATCATGTTAACTTATCTTTTCTATAGGATTGTAGTGCAGTATCGTACCCTACACAAAAATGTCATTGCATATTAACATTTACTAATTATAACAACAAACATTCAATGAAATGTATGCATTCTGATGTATTTCTGACCATAAGGTCAAATTCATACCGCCAATTGGAAAGTGAAAACAACTCGTTGTAGTTTTGATTTCTTGCTTACATAAACTTTCTCCACATTAATGGCGCGTACATATATCTCCACTACTTGAAATATATGTAGATAAACAAACTATTATGTTCATCATGAGAATCTACACATTCATGTAATACGATATGTATGAAAGACAAGCTTAACATACCATGTTGCTGAGCCAGTTGAATTTGGCTAAGGATAACATGTCCAACCTTGTTAGATCTCAACCATGCATTTTGCAGAGTGATTGGCTATAATAGAGTGTGATGGACACATTATAATGCTTTTAAATGTAAGCATGACTAATGTACATTATGTGTGCTGAACTCACTCCATGGGTAAATTTTCATCCCATGCATACTTAACCATAACTCCTTAAAGTTTCGTCAACAAGCAGAATGGCCAACTAACAAATAGGGTGATTGAAGATTAGCAGCCGCCTTAACTACCCTATGAACATTAGGGGAACTCGCACTCACACTAGCATCACCATGTATTTCTTCCTCTGCCATATCCAACACTTTATCCTCAAAAATTACACCCCCTATGATACTCTGACTTTTAAAGAATGAGGTAGCACATTTACTATAGAACTGTAACCAATCTCAAATGATCTAAACTAACACGATGAAGATCCCTTCATCTTTCAAATAATGGTTGTCACCTCCCTCTGCCTTGGCTATTACATTTTATTTGTAGCATCTGGTATTCCACTATTTCCATGTGATGATGATAGCTTTGGTAGTGCCATTATATCGACAAAATTGTCTTTGTGCAATCTCACATTCTTCTGGTTTCACTTCATCATCTCGTCAGTTCATGACCTGATCCTTTGCAATATAACCTAAAATATAATATGTTTTATGCCATGCATCAATTGACAAGGATTGAATTACCAACATATTACATAAAATTGCATAAAACATAGCCTCCATTCTTGCCGATGTAAATTGTTAATAGCATTCAAAGGTTACACTTTATAAGCTGAATAAGAAAAAGAAAAATTAAACATACCACCATCTTTGGATCTTTAGGGATTCATTTCTTTTGCTACTTTCATTCGTCACAGGTTTAATGTCACTAACAACCAATAAACATAATTACATAACATTTATGATGATAACAATTGTAATAGCCGTAAATATTCAGTTCACTAGTATAATTCATAACTGTTTAATTAACAACTAAAAACAAAATAAGTTTTTACAATATAACTATAGTTACTTGCCTGAAACCATATCCACCATACTCTTCCTCTAGCTATATGCATTTTTTGATCAAGTCATCATCCTATTCGCTTATTTGGGGCATTATGCAAGGTATGCATATTTTAGATAGGACAACCTTGTCCAAGTAAAACATATAAAAAGAAATTTTCTAGATTATATCTCTAATTGAAGCTTACTAAGATAATGCCATATACTAAAATTAGTCAGGGAAGTATAATTTTTGATACTTATAGAAATACGATGCAGTCGGTTAGCCATGTTATGCATTTTCTTCCTTTGTGCTTCCTAGCAGCATTAACTAAGTGCTTCAATGTAAACCTGCCCTAATTGTACACCTTGATTTACATTGGATCAAAGATGATCTTTATGAGTTTCAAATTAACCTCCACCTTATAAGATGGACCCTATCACATATAATAGAAATAGCATCTTCTAATAATCTAAATCTGTTACAGTGTGTAACAAATCCTTAACATTCGATAATGAATTTGAAGGCAATATCCTACTGCATTACACCTTTATCTTATTAGTTTCGTCTACAAATTATTTAGTAACTTTTAACCCACTACAAGGAAAGCCAAACACTAGACCAACATCAGCATCCCTAATTGCAATGACATGGTTTGACCATGTCAAAGTATTATTTAATGTGTCAAAATCTTCAATCAACCAAATGCTAAATGGGTGACGTAAAAAGTTACTCTTAAATTCAAAAAGCCACCAAAGCCTATTTCTTTAAGTGCATTCCCATTTTTATCGTTAGCTACAACAACCTCATTTATTAACCTAACCAACATACCCAGGCTATAACGGGTGCTTACTTTAAATCGAGCTGCAATTTTGTCTGGTCCCATGTTAGCTAAAATTGGCCAATATTAATACACTAAACCATATACTATCAAAAAAATAACTTTACCTCTGTAACTTTTATTTTTTTCTGCACTCCTATAGCAGCTTTGATCCATGTGGGCCTTGGTTTAAATATTATATTATTATAAATCTAGACCCATGTATATACATGTGTGTGTGTGTGTGCATATATATATAGAAAACAACCTTTCAAAATTAGAACACTATGCTATCAATACATGTTTATTGTTAAAATTGCAATCCCATTTCACTAGAAATTAATAGTACATTGCATACTAAAAGTCATAAGTTAAAATTTTCTACATTAGTTAATCTTACTTGCTAAGTTCTAACAATTGCAGCTTCTTTCACCCCAAATATATAGCCATTGCTAATAGGCTTATAACATTCGTGGGTAACACTCCCATAGGAAATGTATCTCACAACTACAGCTTTACACATGGAGCAGCAGTAACTCCTACAAGTGTACATATATCTTTGGTTTACAATTTTTTTCTTAACACAATACACATAAACATATATTTTGATCTTGTTTTTAACATAATCTTGCTGAACATATACCTAAATCCTATAATTTTAAAATCCTTTTTAAAAGTAATGCTAAATATATTATGTCTAACAAGAGAACTAATTTTTTTCCTAATAATTCAATTTAACATTCAAAAGTACCAACATCATAGCTTAACTTTCTTACAATATCACTTTCTCTGAAATTATGGAATCCATAAACACCAATATTGCCACTAACAAGGAAACTCGAGATTGAACAATAGAAAAAGGAAAATGCCATATGAAAACCTATGTATACCAGGTAAAACACAACGGGTTCTTTTAATTGGAATTGGAACAGGGTCAGTGATAAAATTTTATGAGAAATTAAGCAAAGGTTGAAACTGGGTAGTAGACTATATTTGGAAAAAGAGCTGGTTCTTAATAATGTTTTCTTTATTTTTTTGAGAGAGGGAAAGTTAGTGATGAAAATTTAGTTTCTCATTAAGGGTATAATAGTAACTTTTATTTCCTTATTATTATTTTTGATAATTGATATTTCTTTTTATTTATTAATTTTCTTGCATTTGACCTTTTTTTTTTATTTTCGATAAAAATTTTTCTATTTTTTGGAAATCTCCCAATAATATTCTCATTGACGAAGCTCTTTTCAAGACATTTGTACATAAGCATCTTATTAATAATATAACGGCAAACATAAACAGATCCCAAGTCCTTCATGGCTAGTAGTTGTATAACTTAAAAATATATATTATTAAATAGGAAATTATTGACTAAAGGTTAGTCAATGCATTTTTTTAGAAGTTGGATGCATATGTTATTATAAGAATGTAGCATATGCAATGATAAACTAAAGTAGCTATATAGCTGGTAAAAGTTAAATATAAATTTTTGTATTGTAATAAATAAAGTATTTTAGTCTTATTATTAAATTTAGTATTTTAATTTTCGTACTTTAAAAATTGTAGCAAATAAAGAAAAATAATTAAATGTGTTAAAAAGCCATGTGAATGTTAATAAAACACTAACGTATCATGTGATATAAAATTTTAAATTTTCTATAAAAATAAATTTGGTTTTAGAGTCGGGTTTGGGTTTATGTTTTATAAAATTTCATATCACATGAAACACCAGCATTTTATCGATATTCAAATAGTTTTTTAACACCATTAACTATTTTTCTTTATTTACTATAATTTCAAAAATATAAGGACTACAATATCAAATTTAATAGTACATGGACTAAAATATTTCTTACACTATGGTACGAGGATTTCTAGTGAACGTTTACTCTATATCGTCACTTTCTTTATGATTTAATAACCAAAGAAGTTTAATATATCTAATATATATTTTATTTTAGAAAAATATGCATCAAACTCGTAATTAATTCTATCAAATAATCTGATAAAATATAAATTAATAAAATAATAAAAAATTGGAAAGCTTTTCTATCCATGTATCATAATCAATGATGCAAAGATACCATGGGATGCAACATTACTCTCTTTTTTTTTCAATGCAAAGAATTTTTAATAAAAATAGTTAGTTAATTTAAAAATTTTAAATAATTTTTTAAGTAAAAAAATTTATGCATTTCAATGAATACTTATTTGATTTTGATTATTGATTTTGATGTCGCTCTTGCTCTACATGTTTCTTCCTCACCAATACTATTACAACATGGTGTTGGTAGTACAACTAGTACTTTTGGAACACGTTCAAGGAATGTTTCTATTTTTCAAGGAGTGGACTTCATTTTTTGCATAGTTGACAAGTTGGGAAAAGCTTACAGATGATGTTCTGAAAGCCGGATTATTTTGCTGCCACCACATCTAAAGTCAAAGCCTTTCTTTCTATAAGGGTTAACAAAATTCAATTGGAAGCAAAAAAGGAAAAAATTACCAAAAAGGTTTCCTTCTTACAAAAAGTATTGGAATTGCAAAAGAATTGTGGAGTTATTTTGCAAAAACCTAGATGTCATTTCTCAGTTCTGTAGTGTTAGCTCCCCTTTATAGAGCTACATAGTTTTCTATTTTCTCTTTTAGTTTCCTTTGACTATGAACTTTGATATGAATATATTTTCTATTTTCCCACAGCTAACGTATGTACATATGCAACCAAGGAGAACTTTTTTCAACTTCACATAACGGAAATAATATCTCTCAACTTAATATTTAGGAGAAACATTCAGTCCTCTTTTTTAAAATGTTACAGCTATGGTTAATGTATTAATCTCAGCCAAAAATAAGTGTTAAAGATACGCTTGGAATTAAATATAGTAACATATAGCCAAAATATAAGCAATAAAGTAACAACTATAAATAAAAATAAAGCCAAAGTATAAGCGATAAAGTTACAGCTGAAGTATGATTAATTTCTCTAAGTATCAAACTTTGTTACAAGAAGAGCAAAAAAATGGGTTTGACTTGTATTGAGCTTTACTCATAATTTAATATTTAAGAAGAAAAGTTAGGGTATAAGTTTCATACATGAAATTTTTTAATGCATTAAAAGTTAATGGGTGCTGTAATAGCATTATTGTTTGGGTTCATCAATATGTAATATCCCTTTCATTCACTCTATGCATAACGTATTGTCTTTCTTACTTTGGGTTGAACTTAGAAGCTGGTGTTCCTCTTTTGATGTTTTCTGCAGCACGTAGGACGAAATCACCTTCTTTAAAATTTCTCCTTTTCACCAATTTATAACATGCTATGCTCAATCTTCTTTGGCACACTAACAAGTTCTTTGTTTTATCACCTATTTCGTTAAATGCTTATAATTCCAACATCTGTAGGCTATCATTGTAAAGTTCAGCATCTAGCACTACCTTACATATGGAACTAGTATTTCTACAGGAAGTACAGCTTCTCTTCTATAAATAAATAAATAAAAGAGTTGCATTTATAGGTCCATACTTAGAAGCCCTAAATGCCAACAATGCCACCAGTAATGCATCTACCCACATCTTTAGATCTTCATACACCATCCTAGTTATCACCTTAAACAAAGTCTTATTGGTAGCTTTAGCTTAGCCATTGCCTTTTGGGTAGTAAGGGTTAGTTTAACATGATCGACATCATACAAAGCAAGCAATTTTGTTAGACAACTATTGATGAAAGGTGTTCCATTGTCTAATAATATCTTCCTTGATTTTCTGAAATGGCAAATAATATTCCCCTTGATGAAATTAGCCACTGTAAGAACTATTACCTTTTTTAGAGGGATAGCTTCCACCCACTTCGTAAAACATTTTGTTGTTGCCAATATCCATATGTACCATTTAAAAGGAGGATGGATAGGCTAAATTAGGTCAAATGTCCTAGTATGAAAATGTCATGGAGTAGTAATATTGTGGAGTTCAACTATTGGACCATGTATAGTATTTCTATGAATTTGACATTAGTTACATTTTTTTCTATGGTTTATAACATCTACTTCCATTGCAGGCCAATAATACCTAATGTCTAAGAGTTTTTTGTAAAAGCTTTCTACCTTTGTCATGTTCTCCACCGCTTCCATCTTGTATTTCTTCCAAAAATGGATGTATATCAACTAGAGAAATACACTTTAGTGTTCTTCCTGTAAATGAAATTTGAAAAAGATTGTTCTCATTCATGAAAAATCTTTGAGCTCTCCATTTGAGTTGTCTTGTACCATTATAATTGGTAGAAAGAACACCATTCTTGAGATAATCAATGTAAGGTCTATGCCAATCTCTTTCTCTACCTATAAAGTTGCATTCTTTAACATCTGGAGGTTAAGAACACTTGTTATCAGACTTTTAAAGCTATAATGCATCTTTGGACATTGTTGGCAAACAATATCTAGCTACTTGTAATAAGTGATTTAATGGCAGACCTTCCTCCCTACACCATTATTTGTGTTTCTTTTAGTTGTTATTACACTTCACATTTGGAAACACGTCTTGCTAACACTCCATTGTTGTATCTATGGTACTGAAACAAAGTGTTTCAACTCTAGAACGTTAATTAAAGTAGGCGAAACTAACTTCTTGATGATAGGCATTTGCCAATCCTTATCATTTTCATATTTTAGAGGGCATAACAACTTACTTGTTGGACAAGGTAGCATTCTCTTGATCACTGACAGAATAATATCCTGACTCTCTTTTGAATCTGAATTTTGGATGCTAAAGTAGCAAGAGCATTAGAATACTTTTTTATGGATCTCGAACTATGTTTGCAATTTATATTATGAAACTTTTTCCACAAAGCTTGAACAAATGTTATGCAAAAGGCTAATATGGGTTCCTTTAATAAAAACTCCCCATTAGTCTATTTCGTAACGAGGTTAAAAACTCTACCAATACAAAAGTTATTGATCCCTATTAAATTTGCAGTATGTAAACCTATGATCAATGCTTCATACTTCACTTAATCCAACTTGAAGGCTAAATAAATAGTTTCTCTTCTTAATTATGAAAAGTTTAACTCTACACTAAAATAAAGGAGCACTCTCCTATTTTGGCTTTTTTTTCCAAAAATATGTCATTTTCACTCAAATGATAGGAGATTAAATCAAGACTTTTCATTGAGGAATCAACTTCTCTACATGGTGGGATTAAAACTATTCCAATACCTCCTCTAAAAGTAGTTAAAAAGCCATTAAAGTATATCTTTCATTCCTCTTCTTATGCATTAACTAAGCATACTTCTTCATAAAACTTGTTCATAATAGAATAGTTTAGTGCTTCTTTATTTTAAGATAGAAAATGTGCCAATAAATCCAAAAATGCTTGAAACTTGATAGCTTTTAGGTAAAAAATAGATATATCAAATTCTCCAAGCAAAAAAAGCCATTTTGCTATTCTTCTGGACAGAGCTGGCCTCGAGAACAAGTATTTAATGGGATCAGACTTGGTTCCTACAATGAGCTTATGAGCCAAAAAATAATGGCGGAGTTTTTGAGTAGTAAAAAACCAAGGAGAATTAATATTTTTCCATGGATAGATAATTTAACTCACTTGTATGTAAACATCTATGCAAGTAAAACATAGGTCATTCTTGCTTTTCCACTTATTATACTAGTAAGCCCCAATTGAATGTGGAATAAAGGTTAGCTACAATATCATTAGCTTGTCTTTCACTATATAGTCATGGTTATTAAAGAAGCTAAAATTTTTTTTCATCTTTTCAAACGTCTTATGTTATTGTTTACCATATACAAATGAAACTCCTTTCTTCAACAAAGCTTAGAAAGGATCTATGATTTCCCCTAAGGCTAGGATAAACCTCTTGATATAAGCAACTTTTCCAACAAACTTTTCAACCACTTCTGATTTGCCAGATAAGGCATAGATTGAATAGCTTTTATTTTTGAACGATCAACATCAATGCCTTTTCTATGAACCACAAAGCTTAAGAACTTCCTAGTTAAAACTTTAAATGCACACTTCAAAGGATTTATCCATAATCTGTACTTTTGACACCATTCAAACACTTTCATCAAATCTTTAAAATGATCTGAAGCTTTCTTGGTTTTCAACACTATATCATCTACATATTCTATACAATCATGCATCATGTAAAAAAATAGTTTTCATGGTGTGCTAATAAGTTACACTTGAGTTCTTCAATCCAAAAGGCATGACAGTGTTGTAAAAATTACCGAAAAGAGTTTTAAAAGTAGTCTTTTTTGCATCATCTGGACTATCTTAATTTGATTTTAGCCACTGAACCTATCCATAAATGAGAACGTCTCATGACTAGTAGTAGCATCAAACAAAGTATCAATATTAAAAAGAAGGAAATTATCTTTAAGGTATGCATTGTTCAAATCCCTAAAATCCATACACTCAAATTGCTCTATTCTTTTTCGTCACTAACTAACAAAGTGGGATAATGTATTAGCTTTATAAAACCAACTTTGAGAAGTTTATAAATCTTTTCTTTCATCTGGTTCTCAATCTCATTGTAAAACACTCGAGCATGTTGTTTGATAACTTTATTTTTAGGAGCAATGTTCTTCTAACTCAAACATCTATTCATATGTCTAAGTAAATATATCTTGGAATTCCTTCAATATTTGAATGATGCTAGCTCTTTACTTACTTGAAAGATATTGTTAATAAAAAATGGTATGGTTGTCTTTCCTTCTTTAATCATTTTTATCTATTCTAACTCATCTCCTTGTGGCTTAGGCTGATCTTGAAGTTGTTCTGCAGTGGGTACCATGTCTTGTATCTCTTCTTTATTTGCTCCTACCTGAACGAAAAATAATTATTCATTTGATGGCCCCAATGGAATAAGATCAAAAAAAGGTCTTTCTTTAGACCTCATGTCCCATCATAAATAATAGACCATTTTTACATCTTAAGTATAAGAACTTATACCATATTTTGCCTATTTTCTTTCACTACATCATTTTTGAAAATATTTCCATTTTTTTGGCCCTTATGCTTTTTTTTCTTTTTATTCTTCTTATTATATTTTTTTCCAAAAAGCTCCTCCTATTTTAGAAGTAGAACACCAATATTCTAGCTATGGTTGTTTCTCTATCTTTTGTAAGATCTTCAAAGAAAAACATTTTCATATAATTCATTTCATTACCTAATAAAGACTTCTTTTCCCTTCCAATAGCCTTTGACACACTGATGATATGATAAAGGAATAATATTGTAAGTGTGTAGAAACTTTCTTCCTATGAAAAGGTGATAAGCCTCATTTGCATCAATAAAATGGAAATAAGTTTAATCTTGTATTAGCTCTATTTTTAAATTCATTATAACTTGTCCCAGTTTCATAATCTCTTTATTATCGAAGGAATAAATAATTATAGGGAGACGTAAACTTTTCATATCAATATTTATAGCCTTCAAAGTAGACGAAGGCATTAGATTCACAAAAGATCCATCATCAATGAATATTCTGATAAGGTATCCGTTGATAAAACTCTCCATATAAAGTAGCTTATTATGATAAGGATGAAAAGTGTACATATCAACCTCAGTAAAATGTATGGCACTCTAATATCCACTTACAATCTTCCCTATATATGTTTTCACTAAAGTACATTCTCTATACTATTATCTTGTTATCTAAACAAGCACAATAATTACTTCATTCCTTTATTCTTTTATAAATCTAAGCTAATCAAAGAAGTGTATAAAACTTGGAGTTTTTATCAATGTATTAGCAAAGAAAGAAGTAATAATGAAATCTATTTATCAATCTTTAGATTGAATAGTGGAAGGAAAAGAATCATATTGTGAGCATGGGTGATTACATTCGCATGCCCTCAAAGATTATGATAAGCTAGGGGTGGATTGTTTTAGACACCATTGATCCCAATCAAAACTTTTTTGCTTGCACTCTTTGATGGAATATCTTTAAGAGATGTTTACATTCCAAAAAAAGATACCCAATTGCCCGGTGATAATCACAATACTTGAGGTTAGATTTTTCTTTCGCTATTGATAGCAAGGACATAAGGTAGGTTAATATTCCATCTTTATTCCATATTTCGAGCGAAACTTTTACTCTATCTACTAGAATTAAAAACAAAGAAGCATCAGTATCATCATTTTGTTTTCTCTAAGATTATTATCCCTTTTAGGATGCATGTTAAGTTGAAAGGGGCCTCTGTTTTCTTGACTTTTTCTCTGAATTACATTTACTGTAGGAGTGTTCCTTCTCATGAAATGATTGATTCTTTTTTGCTTAAGAACTGTATTATTGGTTTTTCTTGCAACTTTAACTAAAGTAGCAAAGGTTGGAAAAGGTAAATTTTCCAAAGGCACCCTGTACTTATCAAACATCCTCTAGATGCATAATTTAACTAACTTTTCTTATCATAAGAATATCAAATGTCTAGCATTTTTTTTTTTGTTAAACATTGGATGAAACCTAAGAGATCTTTTTGAGGCTTCTGATGTTCTATTCCAAATCAATAAAAGCAACCTTCTCCTAGGTGGAAAAGAACTTTTCTTTGAACATCCTGCATATTTGGCTCCATGACTCCATAGAACCAGGAGTTAGGTTGACATACCAGTGTATGGCTTTTTAGTTAGTGATTTAGAAAACTCTTTCAACCTCAAATCATCATCAAGTCCAACCATTTTAAAAGTTTCTACAAACTTCATCACATGCTCAAGAGCATCTCAATCTTCCTATTAAGTTGCTTGACCCTAGGACCAGTGTAACCCTTAGGTTATGGCTTTACAGCCACACTAGTTGGATAGGGTGACTTAAGATCAAACTCAAAAAAGCTCAAACTCTTGTTGTTTACTCAAGTAGATTCTGAAGTTTTTTTTTTAGTATCAGAATCATAGGTAGCGATTCAAGAAGTAAATACATTAGATGCACTTGCATTAGTGTTGAAAGTACCAACAATATGGTAAAAGTATTTACAATCTTGGCATTTCCAGCAAGTATAATATATCAAGTTGGTTTTCTCCATTTTCAGTATTTAGAAGGGTAGCTTCATCAAAGGTGTTTCCACCTCTATTCACAGTTTAAACTTGAGGAGTTATGGAAGAACAAGTAATTTTAGAGATGATCTCCATCATTTGTTTGTTATTTTCCTCCATCATTGCATCATTTTTTAGGAGGTCTAGACTATAATCATTAGTTTTTGGATATAGCTACGAACATGGGGGTTTTGATTTTAGGCAGAGTTATGCATTTTTTTTTCAAGTGTTAAAGGACTTTTACTAATACAATTACTCATCCCTAACAGAGTTGCCAAAATGTAAATGGTATTCTAATGCAAAGAGGAAACATTGTAAACAAGTGAATGAAATATTGTCAGGAGACGATAGAGAGGAAGACTAGAGCAAGCCCTAAAATACTGAGTGCAGCAGTAGGTGGTGGTTAGTAAGGTGGACTAAGGCTGAGGAGTGCATTAGAATGGAAAGGACAATAGAAAAAAATCTCAAAGAGCAAGTTTGCCAAAAGTCCAAAAAATCTTTTCAAAGGTTAAGGGAATCCTAATCAAAGGGTTCAAAAACTGAGTTAATAGTATTTATATTTATGAATAGGAGTTACCAAGTTTGTATATTTAATAGGTATAATAAAAAGTTGTTAGTTACAAGAATTAATGTCTTGTTTAGTAGGGTTTAAATTATTAAAAGTAATAGTGAACAAGATTTCACTATCTGTTCTAAAGAAAAGGGTGAAGCACTTATATTTTAAGGAAAAGTTAAACTAAAACCTTTAAACTATCTCAATGCCTGACCCACCACGCAAAACTCTCTAAAACATCATAATAACAAAACTAACCTAAGAACCTTACGTTACTTCCACTTTTTGCACTTTGGTGAAGTAATATCAGGAAGAAAATTTTCTCTAGAATACTTCTTGGTAGAGATGTTTTTTCCATGAGAGTGTTGTTCTATGCAAAAACTATTTTAAACAATAATTATTTTGAGT
>JBBYHO010000003.1:16495842-16536485 GCA_038382025.1 Adansonia gregorii | reverse complement strand
AAGCCCAAATCACCAATTTCATGAACAGAATTCAGACTAAATGACTACTCAATTTCGATCATTTGCACAATATATATATACATATAAGAGTTATAGTGAAAATCTCAGTTTTGTATGCACCATTTATTCTAGAGGAATAAGTTCATGTAAATTGGAGTATTTGTTAAGTAAATTCTGGGTTAGAAATTAAAACATCATAACAAAAGCTATATATATATATTTATATATAAAAAATAGTTAGCTGCCAAGTTTAGTTTAGTAAGAGCAAATATTATATGTTGATATCACTATTAGAATAAGAATGCAGACATAAACATTCAATCAGAAGCAAAGACACACTGTGCCTCCAAATTCCATGGAAAATTTTGGTTTCTCTCCCTTCCCATTATTTTAACCACATAAAACTATTAAAAACCGGAAAACGATTACGTAACTTAGAACATAGAGTTCCTAAGATTGGTTTTCATCATTATCTTTGTCCTCTCTAATGCCTCAAAAATCCTTGAGCAACTTCCGGACCTGTTCCAGCGTCACGAAAAGCACCACCGTGAACGGTCCCTGTCTCGAGATCGTCGGTATAAACCCTTTATACAAAGCCATGGGCCCTTCCGCCTTCACCGTCTTGATAGCACAATCCAAAGCGCCAGCATACGGCGGCTTTTGGCCAGGCTCCACCTTCATGTTCATGACCCTTGTCTTGATCACATCGACGGGATTTGACGCCACTGCCGCAACAAACCCAGCCGAAAAACTCGCTGCCACGTGTGTCCCAAGGCCGTCTTTCATCAACCCGTTTTCCAAAATCATTTCTTTGATCTGATCGTAAGAAGCCAGCTGCGATGCCGTCACCAGCATCGCACGATTCACCGTCAGAGATGAGCCGCGCCACAGGGAGATGACGCCTTCTTGTTTAGTCATGCGAGTGATAGCGTCGATAACGCTGGTGTAGTTACGGCGTTGAGATAAAGGGAGGCGTCCGTCAGCTTGCATTCGAACCATTGCCACGTCAGCTGGGTTCCCGACGGCCGCGCCGATCCCTCCAGCGATTAATCCAGCGGCGATTTTGCGCGAGAGAGGCATGATTTTCGTCTCCTTGTCGGTCCATTTCTGTTTCAGGATGTCATAGAGTCCCATGCGGGTGGTGGAATAAAGGGTCTGGCGGAGGACAGTGGCAGAGACGCCAGAAAAAAGAGCTGCCACGCCTTCGGTCTGGAAGATCCGGATTCCAGTGGCTACAGGTCCGACGCGCGCTGCCGCCGGTGGTGGCGGAGGTGGCATGTGGATAGCAGAGGCAGCGGCTGTGGTGGTGGTAGTAGTGTGAAAGGCTAAAGCAGGGCGGAGGGTTTGAACAGCCGGATTCGGGACATGGGTTTCACCCTGGAGTTGCATTCGCACTTTGATTAAATCGAGTGGGTGGGTGGAACATCCAGCCACAATTGATGCTATTCCTCCTTCAACAAAACCTTTGACTCCCATTTCAATTCTCTCAAAGAAAATCTAAACCCTGATGTTTAAAAACCGATAGTTTACCAAAATTTGCTCGCAAATTAACAAGCAAATTCCCTTTGTTAAAAAGCCAAAAGAATGAAGATAAAAAAAATGGAATTATGATCCAATTTTTTTTAAAAAAAGATGAAACTATTATTGACACCAGTTGGAATTGGCGTTCATCTCACTGGAAACCAGGAGATGAGAATGGAGACCAAAAGCTATTGAAGAAGAATGAGGAACGCTAGACCTTTGAGACATAAGCTGGGGGAGAATTTTCTTTCTTTTTTCTGAAAGAAATATAAAGCAAATGAAGGGATGATTTGACTGTGGGCTGGGGAAGAGTATTTATAGCAGCGCCGAGGGAAGTCGCGTGGCAGTTTCAGTTCAGCTGAAGGCAGGTGGTGGAAAACGGCCGTTACGCGAAAATTGGAAAATTTGGAAAGTCGAAGTGGAAACATTAAAAAAAAAACAATTGTGGGGACACTTCCCTCGTTTGCTCCGTCCCCGTCTCTAGTTGTCCTACGCGCTTTTGCCCGTGGGTCGTCCTTTTGGTGCTGGCTTCAATTCATTAAAGTAAATTGTTTTTTTTCCCCCGACATAGGCTCGAGCCTGCCACGAGTCTCTCAAGCGGAGGGCGAGTCCACACACAATTTCAGAAAAATTTAAGATGTTTTTATTTTTAGTATAAATAAATAAATAATATCTATCAAACAAAATTTAATTAAATCTTATATAAATATATAAAAATTTTAAGTTTTGACAACAAAATTGTCAAAGTGAATAGCTTAACTTCTCAACATGTAGATTATTTTATATTTTTGATCAATGTACTTAATTTAATACATAATAATCAATTTAAAATATTTAATTAAACTAATATCAATTATCACCTTAATTATACTTGAATAATTTGAACAATTATTCTTTTAAATTTCATATATATATATATATTAATTTAAATTTAATTTTTTAATTGCTTTAAATTCAAAATTATTTATACAAATCTCTATTTTTAGTAATCTTTAATTACTTTTGGTCTTAGTTTCCTTTCATATGGATTAAATTTAAAGTCAAAATTATATAATACTAAATTTATTCATTTGCCATCTATAAATAAGTTAGGGTAAACTTCCAAAAAAAAAAACCTATGATTTTAGAAATAATCAAGTAACATTCTTGTACTTTAAAAATTATTACTTATATTTTTTATGATTTTATTTTTTAAAAATATATTTAAAACCAACGAGCACCATTAAAATTTTTAAGAATAAAATGAATAGTTCACACAAATTTTAAAATGGTACTAAACATATTTTAGACGGAATAAAACCATAAAAGAGATTGTTGAAGTTTGCTCTTCTGGTACTTGAAAGCCGGTCAGAATCTTGCAACACAGAAAGTCATGAGAACGCTAAAGTTTAACTTCGAAGGCCTTCTCCGATGATTAAGTCAGAGGCGTTTTATTAGTGTGTATAAGTTTCCTTGAAGTCGTATTCTTACCTGTGAGCATGTTTCTTCCTTTTATAAGATTTGCTTGGAGACATCGTGTTAGATGATTTGGTGATAATGTGACCAACGCCGAGCTAGGTGTCAGGCCATGATGCTTAGTGGTCAGCTCAGTCAGTCGGCCGCCATTCGGTTAAGGTCAACTCCGCATTTAAGTCATTGTTAAAGAGGTCAACTCCGCATTTAAGTTGTTGTCGGAGAGGTCACATCGCTGTCAGATGTGGTTAGGCGATTGCCTTCCCGTTATCTGACGATCGCCCTATCGTTTGTAAGAACAGTGTATTACGAATGGTTAGACGACCGTCATTAATGGAGGTATAACAGAGATAAATAATAATTTTTAAAGCATAAAAAGATTAAATAATTTTTACTAAAATCATCAAAAAATTTTAAAATAAAATAAATAAATTTTAATTAATTCATTAATTAGATTAATTAAAATTATTTCGATTCTATCAATTTATCTCTCTTTTAATTTGATTTGGTTAGCCGTTTAAAAAAATAAAAAAATAATTAATTCAATCACCAGAAATTCGTCTCCGTTATTGTATAAGCCAAATCAATTGAACGGCCAATGAATGAATCATTTGGAGTTCTAATTTCTTATGATTGGGCAGTCTTACCTCTTTTTTTTTTTCTTTTAATACGACCTTTTAACCCTTTTCGTCTAATATTTCGTTTTTTTATTAATTTCAAAAATATTCCATGTGCAATACGTATAGCTGTCGTGCGTGGTCTTGACCATGTAAGATGCATGTTATTAGGGAAATAGTAGAAAAAAAAAAGGGAAAAGGCAATTAAAAACATTTTATTTTTTCTTGTGAAAGAAAAATAACTGTTATACGATTTTTGCTTACCATCATTAAAATAACGTCATTAATAATTTGATTGATTTTCTTGTAACAACCAAACGAATAGCGTCTGTATACTTGCAAAGCCCGTTGCCAAATAAAATTAATTGTCTTTGACATAATAAAGTACTTGTTAGTTCAAAAATGAGTTAAAACATCGATTACCTTTTCGGCCTTTCATTAGGATTAATTATCAAAGTGTTAAGACCCCCCCCCCCCCCAAAAAAAAACAAAATCACAAGTCAATATTATATTTTCATTTGTCAAAAAGAAAAGAAAAAAGCTCATTTTCTATGACCGCTCATCACTTAGATCATGATGGGTAGGAATCCAGATCCTAGCTAAATATTTAGGTGCCGGGCAAAATATTAATTAATATTTATTGACAATGATTAAAAATAATATTTTAAAAAAATTGTAATAAGTGTATTATTTTTTGAATTTTAATATAAAGTAACATATTAAATGAAAATTTCTTATATTATAATAAAATAATCATTTAATTGTTACCTAATTACCCATAAACACTCTTGACCAAATATATCGATTTAAAATTTAAATCATTAATTTGTTTTCAAGAAAAATATTGGGGGTTATATTAAAAATATATACGTATATTGAAGGGGAAGGCGGTGACCAGTGGAAGGGGCTAAATGCTATTCTTGACTAGCAGTGATTGCCATTTTCCCACTTGGACCTGGGAAAAATTCACATTGGGGCTTTTCCGGTCCTCTAAACGCCATCCACGTGTACGGATTTAATTAAACGTCTAATGGCGGACTCGACTGACCTGGTCAGGGATGACCAGGTTTTGTTTGGTGTAGGCGGGATTTGGGGCAGTTTTTACTTTTAAGCCGCTGACTGGAGGCGTTCGGGTGGCTCAGGTTGGGTCCACATCATTAATAGTAAATTGACAAAAAAACATCACGTCGCCTGAGAGATTCGAACTCTCGCGGGAAAATCCCATGAACTTAGCAGGCACACGCCTTAACCACTCGGCCAAAGCGACGGTTGCACAACTTCGCCAAAACTCAAAGTATATAACGATTATCCCCAAAACGTTATTATCCTTAAGGAACCATGTCGGAAGATAACTAACTACTTATTTAACCAAAAAATAAAAAGTTCGAGTTAACCTTTCAGTTCTGATGCCAGCAACAGTAATTAAGAAATGAAAGAAAACTGGGAAAAAGAATAATACATTATTGGACCCCGGTAAATTATTTGATGCGGTACTTTAAAAAATATTTATCATGGTATTTAGACTACCGTTTAGTCTACCAATATATTGCATGAGGTTAACGCATTACATAATGATATGTGACACATTTTATCAAATCAATTAGTAACTTTTCAATTAAAAATGAAAATAATTTATAACCTTTTTTGAAAATTAAATTTATTTATTTCTCTTTCTATCTCCCCTTCTCTTCTCTCCTTCAATTGTCTCCTATGCAGGCCAATCTGACCTACCAACATCAAGTTCGACCTATCTTGGAGGACTCTGTTGGTGGCTTTGCCAGATTCAACTTGAAATAGAAGAGAATCAAGGGAGACAGGGAAATGAAAAAAATAGAAAAATGAAAATTTTATTTTTTTAAATAATTATTTGTTTGTTAATACACATTGAGACATTGTGTAATAACTCATGTCTTCATAATTAGCAGTGTTCGAAATAGGTATCACATTAGCTAACAAAACTATGATACATAAGTGACATTGCATATACTTAAAGTATAGTTACCCTATTAAACAATTTAGTACAGTTTGGAAGCTTAATATGACATTATTCTTGAGAAAATTAAAGGAAGGTATATCGTTAAATAATAAGAAAGTATATATTCTTCTCCATCTTTTCTTCGTTCATTATATATGGAATTTGAATACAAATTTTATTCGATTCTTTCCATTTTTAATTGTAATTTCTTTTTTATTAATTTATTTGCATGATTGCAATTGTTTCAAAGTCGTGCTCTTATTGTCTTTGATTAAACGTCTTGGTTGAGTGCTATAATTGCATGTTAAGGGTAAGCTAAGAATATTCAGATTAGGAACATAGAATAACAACAATCTCCTTTTTGGTTGCATCCTTACAGAAATTAGCAACAACAAAAAAAAGAAGAAAACAGTAATGTCGTTAGTTTATAACTAAATTTCTGGCAGCGTACCCAAAACCAGACATTTTGATTGTGGAATAACTATTATGTTTTCTTAGATTTGATAATATATATTTATATTGTATTTATTTTTTATATATTATAATCATATTTAAAGTATTATAAATTAATTTATATTATATAAATTTTGATACTTTTATATTCATTTTATGTTTGTATTATTTTTTATATTATATTTTAATTATCTTTATATGTTATTTTCGTATTATGTTTATACTTGTCAAATCCATGGGTTTTTTTTATACCAATAATTTCTTAATTTAGTGATTGAGAATCTCTTAAAATTTAATTGATTCTAACTATCTCTTCTCCACCTTTAAATTATAAAAGAAAAGAAGGAAATTCTATGTTTTCATTCAATCCTGTGGGTCTTAGACCTTGAGCCTTAGAATGAAAGATCGAACATTCTCTATTGAATGGAATGAAGTGGAATGCAATTGCAAAGGCTTAAGAATGAAATTCTTACCTCCAAAAGGCAGTGGGTGGTGGGCACGCTTTTGTAAACGTTCCTGGCCAAGGAATATTAGCCAGGATGCTTGGAGGTAGTGGTAGCTATTGCACTCGGATTCACCCCCATGGTTTTATACCATTTGGCAAGACTCTGGGTTTAAGCAAACTTAAAATTAATTATCATCGGGCGGTCGTCACTCAAATCATGTGTAGAGAAAAAAAAAAAAAAAAACCTATTTTCCTTCAGATAGGAATATGCACTTTTATAGTGATTAGTATAGCAAGATTTAGAAGAGGATGGGGGAAACTGTATCTCAGGACCGTCACGCTACTGACCCCTTACACGGCAATGATTACGTTCAGGCCTTCAGGGCGAT
Source organism: Adansonia gregorii (assembly GCA_038382025.1). Lineage (NCBI taxonomy): Eukaryota > Viridiplantae > Streptophyta > Magnoliopsida > Malvales > Malvaceae > Adansonia > Adansonia gregorii. The sequence continues at coordinate 16,529,633 of JBBYHO010000003.1, read as the reverse complement.
GATTACTCCTCTTATTGCAACTGCTCTTAGCCATCCAATTTGGCTCTTAAGTATCAACAATGACGGGCCTAAGTCTAATAATATTAAAAAGGCCATCAACCATAAAATGTTCACTAAATAAAGAGTACAATCTCACAAAATTTTTATTAAAATAGTGATTGAAATTTTAATAAAATGGTTTTAGAAAAAACGGTTGATTATCATTTAAGATGAAGCCGACCTTTGATTATCATCTAAGATGAAGCTGAGTAGATCTGTCAGTTCAAGATTAAGAAAGACTTGCAAGAATAGAATATACAAGAAAGCATCAGAACATGGTCTCTATGCGTGCTTTGCTATATAAATGAATATTGAGAAACAAAAGGAATAAGCAAGAAAACAATAGAAAGTTTTAATGTTTTCTTTTATCTTTGCCCAGCCTTTACTTTATATACATCTTATTGTTGGAGTGCCTATAAACTTAACAAGCGTGAATCAAGTGTATGCTTTACCTGAAATTATTCAATAATTATAGATCCGTCGAATATTTTATATGTGATGATACAATTTGAAAAGGTGAGGAGAGGTTCGATGTAAATAAAAGGGGGGGGGGAACGGATGATGAAGCTATGAACAGCAGTAATGAAGGGTTGTTCGTGTTTGTCCAAATTCTTGATTTTATTAATATAATAAAAAATCATATAAAAATGATAAAATGTACTGTATACCATTGGTTAGACCGAAAGTTCAGAACAAATGCGAGCCTACACTTGGAAGTTGAAAAAGAAAAACATTATCGAAGTTGATGGTTGACCTCAAATCAGGGTAAAGTTCCGAGCCTTGTCGTTGTTGGGCTAGACAGGTCGAGTCGCCCAATGCAAAGTATAAACTCTACTTAAAATTAAAATGCACAATTATCATTTTTTTTAATAATTGAACCTCAGGAATTAAATTTTAATTATTAAATTAAACGTCCCTACGTGCTGTTAAAAACTAAACAAATGTTGACCATAATTATGTAATCTTTAGTACTAAAAACAAATCACAATCATTTTTTGTTTGAATTATCAGCTACTGTGGTGGGTGTGTGTGTATGTATTATCCCTTTTAATTTTTGTGATTCAATGCACGTGAAAAAGTGCCTACGTGATAAACGAATCTGTATGCCAGGCCAGCAGCCCACTATCATTCCATTTGCTAAATGTGTCTACCTTTTTCTCTCCTAAACTGCTACAACAAATGTTGTAAACGTGTTTTCACGAAAGAAGAAAGAAGGTTGCGATGGGATTAGCATGCCAAACAACCAGTAATGGTCCGAGCAAGAAGGTTGTGATAAGAAAAAAGAAAAATCCAGAAGCAATGATGGATTATCCAAATTGATGGAAGAGATCGGAAAATTTAGGTCCGCATATTAAACGCATGTCCTTTAAAAGAAAAAAAACGAAGTGGCCGGAGGAAATGATAAGAGGATGACGCTTTTCAAGAAAATCATGTAAGTGGAGGGCTTTTGAAGGGATAAGATGCTTACTAGTGGGGAACATATAAGAAAGGATGGACTCCAGATTGATTTTTTTTTTTTAAATATTCATTAGGTTTTATATTCTGATTCGATTTTTAATTTAGTATTCAAGAAAATATACTAATTTGGTATCTAAATGTTTATTCCGTCATGCATGTTGTGTTATTTCTCTGGATTAACGTTGCTAGTTCAATGCCAACATGATAAAATAAAATCGATGACAAATTAAAATGTGATAAAATATCATACTATCAGTACGGTATCAGCATAAAAAATTTTCAAAAAATTTTTGAAATATTTAATTTTAATTTTTATAATTGTTATCATCTTTATTATTTTGAGTGTTTTTTTATTTTATGATAACATGATACTAATGACATGATATTTTATCGTATGTCAACCTCTTAGTGATTGTTTTCTACCACATGATATAATTATTGTTTTGTGATAACATGACAAATTTTTTCTTTTAAATACCAAATAGAAAATTGAGTATTTATTTATTTATTTATTTATTTATTTTTTTTGATTGTGATATGAATTTATAAGGGAATACATCTTGAAACAATTGAACAAGTATAATGCATATGACCTTCCATTTGACTTTGGCTCCACTGATTTGTAGCTGAAGGTGGATGGTTTCGATGGCGGCTTGTTTTACGAAGATGATGGAAGACAAATGGAACTCTTTGGTGTCAATGCTAGAGCACCGACAAGGAAGGGATGGACGGACAGCGAGCTTGTTGTTAGGATGGAATCACCTTTTTTGCTTGAACAATAGTTGCCAAACGATTGTTGCCTGATATGTGCCTTTTAGGTTTCTAACTTATTTACATACATTTTATAGTTCATCTATATGGATTTGGATGTATGTTAACACTCTTAAAATTATTCCAAATAATTTTGTTGTTAGGGGTAGAGGGATCAATTTTTTAAAAAGGAGTTTGATCTCTTTTAAGTTGTACTTGAAAAATATGAAATGAAAATATTGGATGATTTATCCTTTTTTAAATTGTATAATCAAAGATATCATTTTGTGTTAAAAAACGATTAATTATTTAACAAAGATATCAAGTCATTTAAATTTAACAACTTATTTTGTATCCGTTTTAAGAAAGATTGATTCAAATTTCAATTTGACCAAATTTACAAAATTTTACATATTTTATTAAAAAAAAGTAGTTTTGACTAAAAACCATTTCACTTAAAAATTTGTATTTTTTAGAAAAATAATTGAACCCAAAATAAGAAACAATCTTTCAAATACATTTTCTAGTCCAAACATATTAATTTGAAATCTCAGTTTCCAATATAGTTGAAAATTTTTGAAGTAAATAAACTGTTTAATACTTGATCAAGCTAGTAGCTTAATATTTTATGATTTTAAAATAAAGATCAATAGAAGTATATGATTACTTTTGTAAAGAAGATCAGGATTAATTTGAAGTATATTTTGGTAATACAGTTCATGTTATATTCTTGATGAACCAAATATAATAATATTATATTTTCTGTGACATTGGCAGCTAAACATAAATTGATAAGGTTACTATCAACTTAGATTAGAGAATTTTGTCAAAAGGAACGAAAGATTAATTTTATTTTCAAAACTTTTTGATTATTAATTCAATTAGCATATTATAATTGATAAATTTTTGAAAGTTGTGAGTTTAAAAAATTTTAAGTACATAATATTTTTTAAAATGAATTAATTAGAATAGGATTAAGTGAATTAAAAATATATATATAATAAAAAACTTTTCATGAATAAAATATTCTTTCTTGTTCTATTCACTTCAAAGATTAAAATTAGTTAATATACTTCCATCATTAAAAACAAGGTCCTATTTAATATTTAAATTATTATTTTAAGACATTTATAATTATTTTTTTTAGAAAAGTAATATGTTAATTACATAATTAATTTTGTATATATCATATTTTTAATTTTAAACATTTGGCTTTTCTTCCCAAGCTTTACATGTTTTTGGTTAATATTGACGTTTGGGCCAGACCATATAGGTCCATTTTATTATTTTAAAAAAATATTAAAATTACTTTTACGTTAATATTTATATATTTAAAAATTAAATTTAAATAAAATATATTTTTATTAATGAATAATGATTTAAATTGAGTTAATTTGATCTAAATTTAAAAAAAAAAGCTCATGCTTAACTCAACTTAATGCGAGTTTAGTCATTGGCCAAGTCTTCTCATAGGCCATTAATTTGCTCAAATTAGGAGTAACAATACAACGACGTGAGGCAGAAATTGCCTTATCCACTTTCACTCTACTCTTGCATGGATTTTAAAAGCATCTACCTCCAAAGACATTGATTACATTCATAATCGTTCCACCATACGTCACTTTACTTTTTTATTAATTATTTTTAATTTAATATTATAAAAATATATTATAATTTATTCATAACATAATTTTAATATATATATATAAATTTTTAATATATATAATATTAGTATATCTATGACTTTAGTATATGCATATTGATATATGTATACTAAAAATATAAAATATATATATAATTTGAAGAGGGTAGACCAATAATTTTAAAAAGTGGGCGAGGCAAATCAAATATTTACAAAAACTGTGCTCTACTCAACATTCAATATTAAAAAAAAAAAAAAAAACCTCGAAACATCAATGCAAAATCCGTAAAATAAATCAAATTTTGTTATCTCCAGTTCAAATGCTTGTAGAAGTTTTCGTTGTGATATTATTTGTTGTTTTGCCAACTAAACTTAAAAATAATAATAATAATAATAATTGTGGTGCACACTTAGACAATTTCATTTTTAGTGCATGGGTGGGTATGAATAAGACAATTGATTACATAACAATAAGTAGAAATTTTACTAATATTTTTTTAGAAATTAAGACTTGATATAGCTGTTATTTTTACTACTTTTTAAACTTATAATTACAAAAAGTAAAAGAAAATCATATTTAATTAAAACTAAGCAAATAATTAAATAGTAATACCAAATAAAATATACGGGTTTAATATAAAAATAAAAATCATGCAATTTTGCCCTTGATGGAAATGGGATTTTCTTTTTTATAAAAATACATTTTCTTTGACATTTTAACTTTACAAAAAGAAATAAATATAGGTAGTCAAAATAATGCCATTTTTACCATTTTGCATGGCATTTAAAGAGGAGAAAAGAAAGTGCAAAATTGATTTTATAAAAATTCAAAAATTTATTACTATAAAAATATTATAATTTATTAGTTTATATCGATATTTATAAAATTGAACTGAGTCAATTCAATCAAGAATTGAAAACGTATATTTTAATGAACTGATAAAAAATGATTTAAATAATAAAAATGATTTATATAAATTTTATTATTTTTAATAAATGATAAAATTTTAACTTTTAATTTTTTAATTATACATTAAAAAACAGTTCATTAAATATTTATTTTTATTAACTGTTTATTATGTTTATATTTTTTTAATATTAAAATCATATATTTAATTTATTTTTAATTAAATAACCCATCACCGGACTTGAGCAGGAGAAGGGGGGAGGAAAAAAAAGGACAAAACTTATTGACGGCCAAATCCAGTGACGCGATAGAAAGAAAAGTTTTTGTCATTTAACAGCGAGAAGACAAAATAAGAAACCTCCGTAAAAATTAATAACAGCAAAAAAGGGTCAAAATTTCATTTCGTTCTTTTTCCGATCCTCCCAGATGCTCAAATCCTTTCCTCACCCTACCCGCTACGTAAATTTCCCATTTTGGCCCTCCAACCACCATCACCACCGTCATCGCCACCGTCGTCGTCGAAGAAATCTATGTATAACAAATCTGCCGTCATACTAGGTTTCCTCTGTTCAGGACTAATCCTCGGCGCCGGCTAAATAAAGTGCGATCGAATAAGAATAATTAAAAAAAAATGCTGGTTCCTGGATTTGTAGGTCTCAACGGCGTCGTTCTTGTGTCGTTGCTGTTTGTTTTTCTGGTAATCCGGCATAAGTTGAGGAATGCTGTGGCGAGGAAAGAGGAGGTTACGAGGTTGCTCGAAATGGTCTCACATGAAGCTGCCGTGGTGGAGGCTCAAGCCGCCGCCGAGTACGGTTACTATCCCAAGTATCAATGTGCTGTTTGCTTTGCCTCTACCACCACGCGCTGTTCTCAGTGCAAATCTGTTCGTTACTGGTTGGTTTCTATTTTCCCTTTAATATTTTATTTAATTTTGACCTAATTTGGACAAATAGAAACGTAATTTTTGGGCATTTTTGTTAGTGTTTGGTAGAGAGTAGCAGCTACTGAGTTAGTTATGAGAATTTATAGAAAGAGCAATTGCAGCTGTTGAGGGTGAATTGAATGAAATTTTTATTGCGTGGTTCGAGGGCAATGGTGGAATAAATGTTTGAGGGGAAGACTGAAGAGGTTAAAGCCTTGAATTTTGCTGCAAAATAATTGTGATTTTCCCATTTTAGTTGTGTTGTAATAAACATTATAATTGAGAGTGGTACCATCTTAGTGAAGTTTTGATCTTAGGCCTCTCAAGAAGCTCTACGTGGTTAAGGATGTATATGTGTTTGCTTGATTGATTGTTCGATCAATCAAATTCAGGGAAAAGGTAAAGCTGAATCACTTACATTTTTCCAGGGGATGGTCTTTATATTTTATCAAATTTATTATGTGGTTATTGTTGTGGTGGTATTCTATGTTCATGTGGTGTTTATTGGGATTGTTTTGTGGAGAAAGTGGGCGGACTCTAAACTTAATGTTTAGATAAGCTGGTGAGAAATGAAACTCTACCTTTCTGATGATGCGTATGGTGTAGGTTCATCTTAGAAATGTACTTTGAATGATGTACTTATCAATAGCCACTTCTGGAGCATTTATGGGAATCCTTTTTGTCAATACTTTCTTTGCTAGATACTTATGCTTAATCTATGGTTTCTGCATGGATCCTGTTGTTCGGCACCATTCTTGCTGGTAAATAGTAGGTTTCAATATCCCTTATTTAATATATATATATATATATATATATATAATTGTAGAGCTAAAGCACATGGCTTCATAATAAAAGTGCTTTAAAATTTAAAGATGTTGAAGAGAAAGCTTGGTGTCCATTTTCAGTTTAGCTTAATTAAATTTCAATCAACTTGAATCCCTTTGCACTTCTTAATCAAATTTTGTGCTGCCAATTTTTTAAAGGTTATATATATCATGGTGGCTTGAAATTTTTTTGCCACTTTTTTCGTTCTTAGATTGCTTTGCAACATAAAATAGAAGATGTGTGCCTTTTCTTGTAAACATCTTGAATAATTGTACTGGATTGCTTTGCAACGTAAAATAGAAGATGTGTGCCTTTTCTTGTAAACTGCTTGAATAATTGTACTGGATATTCTGGTATGTTGTTGTGCTATTTTCATCCTTTCATGGTATTCACTTCTTTCTTGGTTCTCATGTAGTTCTGGTAAGTGTCAAATAATTCATTGGAGACAAGGGCACAAAGAAGAATGTCATCCCCTAACTGATTTTGCTGCTATGAAACAGACTGCAATTCAGCGTAGTGATTCTGAGGTGGAAAGTATATTTAAGACATCTTCTAACAGTTCATTAGTTGAAGATGATGACAAGCTAGGGAGGCAACTTTCTGATGATATTGCCACTGATATACCTAGAACCAGTTCTGCTACTAAGAAGATGGAAGAAGCCATCTCACCGTTGTCAGAGTCTAATTTGACCTGCTCTGCGAATAATCTGACTAAATTAAATAAGAATAATTCCACTCATAATGATGAAGAGGTTGAATTTAGAATGCAGTTCACGAAGGACAATAATCTCATGTCTGATGATGTCCATCCTAAAAAAGCCGTCTCTAAGAAGTCGACCAAAGACATTTCATCTGAAATCTTAGTTAATAATGCATCCAAGAACTGTAATTTGACATCCCTAAGCTTTTCAGGGCTTAAAACTGTGACTAAAGATAAGGAAGATGATTTGCAAATTTGTGATAGCAAACTTGTCAAAACTTCCTCATGTATTGCTTCTGATGATCATTCATCCTCAGCTACTGGAAGGCATGCTGTTCATAGTTCAAACTCTGGCTTGCTTGTAAAACCTAATGCAACCCCTACCTTGCCACAGATTGCTAGTATTGGCTTGAAAACATCAATGCGGAAGGTTGTACAGCAGTTAAAAGCCTCCAAACAGTCCAAGTCCTATCTTTTTGGTTTTGGTAATGAGGTTTATGGAAAACACAATTACAAGGTAATTTCCAAATTACCTTGTGTTTTTGTTGATAGTCTCATAGTTTTGCTGTGTCATGTTCTGACTTTTGAACATTTTTTGTTGAGATTTGACAGACAATATTTCCATATGAACTATTCATGGAACTTTACTCTTGTGACGTGGTGGAACTATGCCCATTTGGCCTTAATAATTGTGGGAACAGGTAATCTTGATATTTATACTTTTTTTCAGTTCATAACAAGTACTTTCTTTTTTTCTCCAGAGAATGGTTTCAAGCAGTTTATATTTTGTGAAACTTTTTATTTGGTACTAATTTGGTATGCTGAAACCTGTGCATAGCTCTTCACCTTTGAAGTACAAGACGGGGAAAATTATATACTTGGTTCTTAGATATGATACGTCATGGAGTTCTTCTTTATCCCCAAACAGTTACCTCTTGTGTTTGAATTGTTGTTTTCTCCTTTGCTATGATTTGATGAAGCCTGTTTTCTTTCAATAGCCAGTTTTCAAGTTTCTGATTCATGTTGTTCCTTTGAAAATTACTGCAGTTGTTATGCTAATGCTGTGCTTCAATGTTTGGCTTTTACTCGGCCACTTACGTCTTACCTTGTTAGAGGACTTCACTCTAAAGCATGCAAGTTTCTTTACATGACCTTTTCATGATTTAATTCCTCATTCTTGCCTCTTCTTTATTATGATGTTTATTGTTGCTGTGCAGGTCGAAAAAAGGAGTGGTGCTTCACATGTGAGTTTGAATGTTTGATTTTGAAGGCAAAGGAAGGGGAGTCCCCTTTGTCTCCAATCCGGATATTATCCCAGATACAAAAAATTGGAAGCAATCTTGGTCCTGGGAAGGAAGAGGATGCCCATGAATTTTTTAGGTAAACTAAATGTTAATCGTACTTTCTTTCTGCATTGTATTTTGTTATAATCTTCTTCAAATGCGACTTCACATTAGCGAGATGGCAGGTATGCTGTTGATGTGATGCAATCTGTTTGCCTCAAGGAAGCAAGGGCTGCGGGTCCACTGGCAGAAGAGACTAGTCTAATTGGCCTAACTTTTGGAGGTTACCTTCATTCTAAGGTTTTTCCACAATTTTGATGCTTGACTGATGTCCATGTATTCATTGAACTCATTCTTATTCAAAGGACAAAAACGTAATCGTGATTTTTGCTATTTTGTTATTGAATTAACATGAGTGGGTTTTCAGATAAAGTGCATGAAGTGCCTTGGTAAATCTGAGCGGTATGAGAGGATGATGGATCTAACTGTTGGGATAGATGGGGACATTGGAAGTCTCGAGGAGGCACTTGCACAGTTTACAGCTACGGAAATCTTGGATGGAGAGAACAAATATCATTGCATTAGGTTGGTTGCTTTTTAATGTGCGATTTCAGTATTGTTGTTAAGGTTCTGCATATTATCATGCACTTGGCCATTGTGGTTTATTGTTTTAAGTCTGTCTGTAGTTTTATAATCCAGCTAATCTAATCTGTATTATAACTTTTTCCATCCCAATTTTGGTGTCAATGAACTCTGGCTTTGGATATTTTTTGTCATTTTAATGATTTGTTTAAATCTCACTTCTCTGGCACATGCGGTCCTATTTTTAAGTTCTCCATCTTCTTTTGATCAGGTGTAAATCCTACGTCAGAGCAAGAAAGAAGTTGACAGTATTAGAGGCGCCTAATATTCTTACCATTGTTTTAAAGCGGTTCCAGGTAATTCTTTGCTGGCAAGTTTATATTTTTGCAGTTCCATGTGCTTTATTTGAATGTCAACCCCTACTTTTACAATTTGTGCTTTTGCAGTCTGGTAACTTTGGGAAGTTAAATAAGCCGGTTCGATTTCCTGAGGTCCTTAATTTGGCCCCATATATGACTGAAACAAGTGATAAGACTGCAGTGTACAATCTCTATGCTGTGGTTGTTCACTTGGATGTTATGAATGCTGCCTTTTCGGGTCATTATGTGTGTTATGTGAAGAGCTTCCGAGGGGAATGGATCAGGATTGATGATAGCACAGTACGTAAATTTCCACTAATACATATGGAGATCCACCTATCCAAAATCATGAGATGAACTTCTGTACATAAATCTGACTAGCGCAGCCAATTTTGTAGGTAATACCAGTGGATTCGGGGAGGGTCTTACTCGAAGGGGCATACATGCTCCTCTATGCAAGGTAAACGTGACTTCAGAGCTTGGTTTAAGGAAATCACAAAACCTTTTTCTTTTTTTTCTTTTTGGAATAACTGCAGTTCCTCAAATTTTAGGCACTCTCCAAGGGCTCCAGCTTTGGCAAGAAACAGTCTTGAGTCTAACGGTGCGAGGTTTGGGAGAAGTAATTTGGAAGCTGTTCATTTTAGCCACCATCATAATACATCGAAGACGAGATCTGAGTCTAATTTTTCAAGGTTGGATCCATCTATACTGAAGCAGAAGTATCCTTCCAATGCTTCAACCCGCAAGCACTTGTTAGATCCAGAAGATAGGAGATTTCATTCAATGCAAAGAACTATTCCAGCTGATTCATCGAGTGAGAATTCTTCCATTTTCAGTGGCTCCGATGCGAGCTCTTGCAGCACAGCAAGCACCAAGGACTCATCAAGGAGTGAAGACTTCTCCGATTATTTATTCGGTGAAACAGGACCCGAATGGTACAGCCCATATGGGAATTCATTGGACAGAAGTGCCTCTCCCTCCTATCGGAGTTTCGATGCACGTTCGGGAGCAGAGATGGATGGCCATGGTTGGTGGCCGGAGAGGTATGGGAACTCCACATTTTTGTACACTGACTCAACTAGGCATCGTAGGAATAGGAACAATGGAGGAGCCTCTGATTTGGAGCAAGGAGGCTGGTCTAACCCTTTCGATGTAAGATCATCAGGTATTTCATTGAGGAGAGCCAGCGTAGATGGGTCAGCTCAAATATTTTATTGAGGTTTGAGTTGACATTAAAATCTAGCTTTTTATTTATTAAGCTATGATTATTATTCAAAAAAGGAGTAATCAATCATCATCATTTCCCCGATTGTTTTCCCGTAACATTTTTCCCGTCCTTGGTCTTGAACTATGAAGCTTAGTCTGCGGTAAGACCGACCAACAGATTAACCAATCGGTAGGGACCTGTCATTGCCTAGGTGCCCTGCCTGGGTAGACATATAATATTAAACATGACGGGAATACGATATGAAAAAATAATTAAAATAAAATATAAAATATATTATTAAATAAAAAATAATATAAATAAAATATAAATATATAAATATTTTAAAATTTATATAATATAAATTATTAATTTATTAAATATTATATAAATATATATTTTAAATATGATTATAATATTAAAACATATACAAAATAAGAGTAATAAAAAAATATATAAATATGATATAAATATATAAATTGTTGTGCCAAGGTCAATTGCATCTTTAGACTGATTTTTAAACAAAGTTTTAAGCCGAAGCTTGGTATGGCTCGAGCTCTCTCTTTTAACAGTAACAAAATGTTAATTCTAAAAATTACATTCTTCTTTCTTAAGTTCCTTTATTTTTTTTTTCAAGTTTTTAAATTATATAAATAGTTAAAATTTTAGTTATATTTTTATGGATAATTAAAGTTTTAAAATTTTATAAACGAAATTAATAGAGGGATTCATATTTTTTTAGTATATTTAAAACAAAAAATAATGAATGTGATATATCATCTCACTAAATTTATTTACAAAATTTTTACATTCCGCCAACAAGTATATGAAATAATAAACTTACTTTTTTCTATTAATTTTTTTATTTAATATGCTTTAACGGCATTCGTCTCAAACCTTCAAGTTATAAGAGATCGAACTTCCATGGTTGAAATATTCCATCAACTCATCACATTACGATTGGCATGAAATAATTGTCTTTATAATGATCAATGTTTTTTGCATATGTCTGAAAAAAAAAAAGGTTAAAATACGTAATAAATGGTTCTTGCAATCGCATGATAAACTTCGAAACTGAGCTAAATTATATTTTATTAATATATATAATAAATATTTTATTTATAAATTTAAATAAATTAATTTAAAATAATATATTGAAATAAAAATTCTTTAAAATTTAAAAGTCAACCAACTGAATTCATTTCGAATCAGTTTTTTATACTTAAACCTGTTTGATTTTTAAAAAGTTAAAAATATGAGTTCTGATATATGTATATATATATATATTATATTACATTATATTATATTTAGTTATTTTTCACAATCATGCATAACAAAATTGTTATTGCCCTTCAGACCATCACGTTTACATATATTAATTTTAAATATAATAAAAAAATTAAAAAATATTATATCATAAAATATAAAATATTAAAATTACCGTAATATAAATATATAATATTTTAAAATTAATTATATTTAAAAAATATGATAAAAATATATAATAACGAAATTATTGATCATAGGAAAAAATAAATAAATAACAGTGTTATTTATTCGGCGCATAACGCCGTCGTTTAGATGCGATTGGACTCCATTTCAGAACGGCGGCCGGAGAAGGAAAAGGCTAAGCATTGTAATTAAAACGAGAAAAAAAAAAAATCCTAAAACCACAACAAACAAGCAAATGCCAGTTGCGATAACAACAGCTGGCCACCGCTACTGCCACAAGCTCAACCACTGCCTTTCCGCCTCACTCTCCTCCTTCTCCACCGCCAAAAAACCAATGGTCATCACTGCCAGCAGCTCCAGCGCCACCAGCAATGCAGGCGCGTATACCACCATTAAGGAAACAGTAACATTCGAGAAAGAAATAAAAAAGAGCAAATTCATCGCCATCGCCGGCCCCATCTCTAACGAACAATCCGCTCACTCTTTCCTCAATCGGGTCAAGGATCCGCGTGCCACTCACAATTGTTGGGCTTACAAGGTATCTTATACGACGCCGCGGTTTACTATTGTCTGCTTCATCTTCCCTCTTTAATTGACATATCAAAAGGATTATAGGTTGGGGATCAGTACCGGTCGAATGATGACGGCGAACCTTCTGGAACGGCGGGGAAGCCGATACATTCTGCGATTGTTTCTTCAGGTTTAGACAGAATCATGGTGGTGGTTATTAGGTAAATGTAATTACTTTCGATTCTTTTTGGCCATAATCAAAATTAGAAGGACAAAAAAGGTAAATAAATTTCAGGTATTTTGGAGGAATTAAATTGGGAACTGGAGGACTAGTTAGGGCTTATGGTGGAGTGGCGTCGGAATGCTTGAGAAATGCTCCAAGTTGTCTTGTAAAATCTAAAGTAAGATTGGAAATAATTTTGTGCTTCTACATATGACAATTTAGTAGTTTTTAAAGTTTTATGATTTCAATATTTTGATATGCTAATATTTTGTTGGAATTTTTCCAGGTTCCAATGGGAGTGGAGGTTCCTTTCGATCTTTTGGGAGCTCTATACCATCAAGTGAGCATTGTTTTCCGATTCAAATTACACCTTTTTTCTTTTCAAAGTAAATTGATGTTTTTATTGTTAGTCTTTAGTGTTAGTTGTGTGCATATAATGTTTAAAGTAGAGAAAAATGTTTTCTTCTTTTATTGGTATGAATTTTGTTCAATTTAGTTTTTCATCCGTTTATCGCCATTGGAATGTGTGTGACTGTATACCTTAGTTTCTCATCTGATGATCGCCATTGGAATGTGTTTGATTGTATACTTTAGTTCCTCATCTGACTATCAAAATTGGAATGTGTGTGATTGTATAATTTAGTTTCTCATCCAATTATTGCCATTGGAATATGTGTGATTTTATAATTTAGTTTCTCATCAGATTATTACATTGGAATGTGTATGATAGTATACTTTAGTTTCTCATCCGATTATCGCATTGAATGTGTATGCTTGCATAATTTAGTTACTCATCGAATTATTGCCATTGGAATGTTTATGATTGTATAATTTAGTTTCTCATGTGATTATCGCCATAGGAATCTGTCTTATTGTGTAATTTGGTTTCTCATCTAATTGTGAACATTGGAATGTGTATGATTGTATAACATCCTTGAGATGCTACTTGCTTGTTTCTCTAATAACTTTTTCCCTTTAGTGATGCATCAGTTCTTTCATGTTATTTGTTTGTAGTAGTTTTGGCCATCCGGGTCGTATTGTGACCACCTCAGATTAATCATAAGCTGGGATCGACATGTTAATATTAAAGGAAAGAAGGTATATTTCAATAAGGTATAGGATGATGTTAAACTATTGATTTTTTCTTGGGATTCAAACAAATTATGTTTTTTACTCTCACATTTTATGCTTCCTTTTCTTTTGCTCTGGATTTTTAAATATATCTTTGGATTTAGGTATGTTGATGCAATAACTAATTAAAAATCAGTGTATGTAAGTCGCATTATTTAAATTCTTTGAACATTTTGTTGCTTTCTTTTCCACAAAAAATGGAACCTTCAAGATGTATCAAATGGTAAATTGAATGTTTGACTGTATGGTCATCTTTTTCTTCTTGGCTTGCAGTTGCAATCTTTTCAAGTTGAGGACATCAAACAAGATTACGATACAGGCAAAGATGGGATCACCATGGTCTCCTTCAAAGTTGACTTCGATCAGGTTGAGAAATTAGAAGACTCGATCAAAGCCAATTGTAGCAGAGAACTCGTGTTTTATAAGCATTGAAAAACTGACTTTGCACTAAAGATAGATTTCATCTACTAATTTCTCAGCTTTGGAGCTACAGATTTAGGACTGGTATGTGCTCTTAATCTCCTTTTCCTGCTTAGGAGCAGAGATCAGAATTACATGTTTGATCGTTTGGGAAAATACATTGCGAAATTTGTCAAAGGGATTACCAGTTCTTTCCAGTCTTAAAAGTAAATGTTTGTTCTTATACCTTGATTAACATATTGTACATAGGTTTTTATCTTTTTTGTGTTTTTTAAGTTTGACAGTAATAATAATATCATGGGAACCCTTGTTTTATAGACTTCATCACAAGTTTTAGTTTACAAGTAGTGAGCTATAAATCAATCCTTTGAAGTTGAGAGAATTGGAGAGTCATGTTTGGAACTACTATTCTTTGTCATAGAAAATTTAACTATGAAATTGAGTAGAACATCAGAATAATCAGAATATATCTCACAACTGCTAGAAATTCTACCATTTCGCACATCAGAATAATCAGAATGAAACCAGGCCTCCTATGTTTCTTCCTAGTTCTATCTATAACCATCTTTGATATATGTAGCCCGGATTCTTCGTTTTCCTCAAAGTATCCGTATTTGATACTTGTATATGACATATTAAATATGGGTACGGCGGTATGATCTCCAAATTTATAGAAAAATTTAGAAAATTTTGAGTGTATCTTAGTCGGACACGAAATCTTATCCGACATTACTTCTAAATCCGGGTAACATAGTCTTCAGTGCTCTCTTATGCATCCCTAACTCTTCATTTCTGCAAAACCCTTTTACCCAAGACATACTTTTATTCCTTCCTCCTATAAAAACCATCTTCAGCCCTCGCAACTGCCCCATTCTCCTCGCTGCCACTTGAGATCAGACATCAGCTCTGGCCTGCCGTTGGAGCTGAATGTAACCAAACACCTATCGTTTTCACAATAACCCACAACTCAAGTTGTGTTCAACTCATCGGGGCGGAGCACATGCTATAAGCTTGCTTCCACGACCACGACGAAAGTCTTTCATTTCTTTTACTCTCTTTTTCAACTTCCTTACCTGTCTAATTGTCTCGCCAAGCATAGGGTGCGTTGTCCATCTGTTGCTGAAATCATGGTGGAAACTATTCCTAGCGAAAGGGTATTTGGCCTTGACAATAACGTTGAACCCAATCTCCAACAGGTTGTTGTGTATCTTGTTCTAACTACAAGCATAAAATCGGATGAGTAAAATAGATAATTATAAGAACATTGGCTTCATCAAGGAATGAGAAAATGGAATAAACAGTAAAACATGACCTATTTCAGACAGACCATGGGAGATCTCAGTTTCACCTGAAGGAGATGTTTGTTCCTTAGTAAAAAATAGAGTGGTAATTATTGCCATGTAAAACTAATGAAAGAAAGAAAACAAAGTTTTAATTTCGATAGAAAAATTTTGATCCAAAGATTGTGCAAGGTTATTGCCTTTTGCAGCTTAATTAATAGGATAGGCATATATGGATGCAATATGAGGAAAAATTAGACATACCAAAATAAAAAATTTAACTCAATCGGTAGACATTGCTATTTTTAAGGGGTTACATTCAAAACAGTTTGCAATATAAATTCTAACATATGTAAAAAAAAAAATTGAAAGTGATTATCAAATACACCGATAATAAAATTTTTAACTTTATAAATAAAATTAAAAAATTATCAGATATCTGTATTATATACTTAAAAAATAAATAAATAAAACATATAATAACTTTTTAACTATATTCCAAAAATTAAAGACACTACACCTAATCAATGAGCATTAAAGATGCCTATGCAAGAAATACTAAACTGCGTCAGTTGACTTTGAGATATTATCACACGCGACTGAAACTTACTTTCATCATTTGTCCTTCAAAAATTTACACCTTGACAAAAATATATATTTTATTTTATAAAATCGAAGTTTAATATTTTTCTAATAAATATGAGATCATTCCTCTTAATAAAGGTGTTGAATGTTTGGTTTATAAGGCTGATACTTTATTCATGTTTTAATTATTTTTTCTATCAGATCTACACAAATTTGCCAAGAATATCAGCCGCAACAGCGGCTAATGAGATGTGATACAATGGGCATCGATGGTTATACAAGACTTCCAATACAATTTTACTCCTTTATAAATCGCTACAAAGCACGGTAAATTACAGGTTTACAACATCGGATGGTCCCCGCCAAGCCACGCCAAGCCAAAGCCCTCCTAAACATATAAACCAAAAAAAAAAAAAGAAGAAAACCCTCCCCGAGCCAAACATTCAACATCAGAAAAGAAAACAAGATCTTAATTTATATCCAACACCCTTTGCATTCACGATTTTACATCTTTCAATACTCCCCCTTTTTCGAGCTCCCCGACTAGATCCCTTAGTGATGGAACCTTCATCGCCAAAGTCCGATACAATCTGGAATACCGAGCTCGGGTGCCATCTGCAGTCCGAGCCAGGGCAAGTAAGCTCAGAGCCTCGGGAAGTTCCAAGAATACTTGTTTCATTTCATCCAAGCTCATATTTTCTAAAACAGACGGTCTTGGGACAACCCTCACAATTTCACCACCCTTGGGTTCCTGAACCTTTGCATCTGCTTTGATAACCAGTTCCGAATTAGAGTTTGCTCCACACTTGATGATAAACGGAGTTGTTGAGCCTGTGTTGAATTGTAATACGTTCCACTGTGCCACATCGGTTTCGGTACCAGATCCCAAATCGGTAGATGGCTTTCGAGCATGGAGTATCTCTTGTGTTTGATCATCTTCTTCATGGATTGACTTCAGAAGTACATGACAGATTAAAATTAAAGCAATAAAATATCAGATGCAGTGCAGCATGAGATGCAGAATTCAGCAAGCCTTACAACTGAATTGATCATGAAAACCTAAGTTACTTGAATTCAGGTGCAAGGTCAGATATAAGTATGTATCCGGCAAAGAAATATTCAATTTTTTGAAGGTTTTTTCATGTATTTGGAGAGTCCTATCTCTAAAACCATGTCCAAAAAGGTGTGGGACACAAGTACTTAAAGAAAAATGAAAAGTTCCAAGTGACATAGATCAAAACACTAATATTTAATTGCACTTAAAACATCTCCAAGGGACAAATTAAAACAACTTGTACAACTGAGCACCTTCTGATTAAATAAAGATGAGCACTTTACTATATATATTTTTTTGTATTCACCATTAATTTCAACTTTTTCATTCAATTGTCAAAAGGACAGATTAAAATGATGTAAGAAAGAAATCATTTTTCCTTCTAGAGCACCAGATAGTCTATTTTGTTCACGTTGTTTCGGCAATTTTGTTACCAACAACCCTATAAGCAGAAAGTCCAAGTTCAACAATTCTCGTCACGCAGACAAATGCACGAATCACATGTTTCATTCACAAGAATTTATGTTGATATGGAACGCTTTAAGCTTTTTGGAGAAAAACAGCATAGATTTCAGACATTATAGTAATAAACAACCATGGCACATGCATCTCCATACCTATTTGCCTCCAACCATCCTGATCAATATTTAGAAAAACTGTGCAAACATAGTTGCCAAACAATTCTGAATAATTCCTTTAGTCAGCAAGTAGGAAGCATATGCTGAAGAAATTTTGCATCTCTAAAACTACTAAACACAATTTCATACCTCAACGAGGCGCCGAGCATTGGCAATTTGCCTCTGAGCACATGGATGATCGATGTCAAGGAGGGAGGGCATCCGTTCCCCCAGCTCATCTAGAGATGCTAGCATTGCTTTCTTCTTACTTCTACCCACACTACTTACCGAGGATTGCCTCACTATATCCTGCTCAACATACAAGAGTAATGTTAAATTTTTTGTTATTCTACAGCAAAGCATCAAGTAAAAAGTAAATAACAATTTTGAGAAGAGCTGAAAACCTTGACTTGCTTCAATATGCCATCAAGTGAAATCAGAGATGCTAAGCGAGCATCTTCGGCTGCAGTAGAAGGATTCTGAATGGGTGAACTGCCATTCTCCAACGTTAGCAATGCAGCATCACTTCTCATTTGTTGCAAAATCTAATCACAAACAAATATCATTCTAATCTGTCAGCATAAAACTTTTGACAGAAACGAAACAGTTAACAAGTTTCAGCTAATGATGTCCTCATGCAAAATTCAGCTAAGACCAATAATGTTTTGAGTAAGGAGATATCAAAGGGATAAAAGCAAGCAGACAATGGTAAACAAAATAATGGCAACTGGAGATTTGAAATTTAAATGCTACAGAAAAATTGATTAAATCAGAGGGATCATTCATTTGTCCTGAATTCCTATTGAACATGAAAGCAATCTCTCAGCTTTCAATAAAATGAAAAATATCCTAGATCCTATGACAATGGGAAAATGGATATTTGAAGAAAAAGAATAAGTAATAAATTATTCTGTCATCCAGAAATAAGTATTTTTATTGATCATCCATTATCCTGATCTATGAAGCAATCTAATTTTAGTCCATAGTGAACAGATTTCTCATTAAGAAGATTCAAGTGTGACGAACATTCTCATTGAGGCAATCAGGTAAAGTCCACCCAAATCAGTGTTTTAGTCAAGATATCACAGCAGATCTGCTAAGCAGTCACAACTTTCTATATTTCTCTTTCTAATAAATATGAATTTTAACTCATCCTACATTACCAAGGCTAGCTCAAGAAGTATGACAGTAAACTGAAGCCACCCCAAAAGTACCAGAGAACCGATACATGCTATGAATATATTAAAAATATTAACATTGGATTAAACAATGACTAAAATATGCAGGTAAGCCACTTATAAAATATTTATGGGGCAAGGAAAAGAAAAAAAAAAAAGGAAAGAGCATGATGGTTTACCTTTCTTCGTTTGTGATCAACAGATTCAAGAGCTGAACGCAACTTTGCCACTTGGGCAGCATCATCAGCCTCTTCTGTTGCTAGGGTACCAGCAATATCCTGACAGAGGGAAAAAAATACTAGGAATGTCTAGATTGAATCACACAGTTGTTTTTTTTTTTTTTGTTTGGGAGGGGGGGAGGGAACAAGACACAGCCACTTGCCATAAACATATACAAGAAATACTAACAAGGCATATAGCACCATGAATAGGTCACTAATAGGGCAGGAGGAGCTTTTCTACCATAATTCAATGCACCTGAAGTCACACTCTAATAATTATCTTACTTAATTTATTAATAAGAAATTTTCTATATTGCTTTGAAAAATGTTTATAGTACCCCGCTTCCCACTCCCATCCTCGAAAAGAAAATGCAAAAAAGAGTCAGCGGAACTGGAAAGACAACAATATGAAATCCCCAACAAACGCAAAGCTCAGATAAGAATTAAAATGACAAACAGAAAAACTATTCAGATAAAAGAAAATTTTCCTTCCGTTAATGGATCCTTTCAATTTAAAAGTTCCGAATATGAAATCAAGATAATGGCAGAGGAAGAAAAAATGTCTATGGAATCTAGAATTCAACACCTTCAAATTTTTACTAGTTTTTCAAAAAAAAAGCTAGACTAAAAACCTACAAGGCAATGTTTCTGAAGAGAAGTCTAATAGGGAAATGAAATTAATTTTATTTGTGGTTAAAGAATGAACGTAGCAGTCCCACTCACTTGACTGCTTCACATTATTTGTTGAGTACAAAAGTAAGTGGTAAATACCAGAGATTTGCGCACTTATGATGTGAGGTCCAGTATACTGACTTGCTTTTAAGAGTTCATTCTGTTAGATTTAAGGATCAGATATTAGCAGATAAACATAATGGACCTGTTTTTTTCTCTTTTCTTGCACAGGTTATACTTGTACTTTTCCCACCTTCAATAAAACAATTTCTTTTTTACCCATGAACTTTAAGGGTTGCATGATTGCACCCAAAAAGAGGTTATCCATTGACTTACAACTAAAATAGACCTGAAATTTAAAAGAAATAGGTCTTACTACCTTGCCCCACTTGGAACAACATGTTAAACATTACACCCAAAATTTTTATGAAACTAACAAGCATAACAAACAACATGCCACATGTAAACTTCAAAGTTTTCTAGAATCAACAGAAGCAAAAGACAAACAACATCTTGAAGTTAATTCCATAGGAACCTGAAGGAACTTATACTGTTCTGCTTACTTAAAAATATTGAACTATGACTTGGTCTCAATGATATTCCAGACATCACTAAACACATGCCACATGTAAACTTAAAATTTTCTAGAATCAACAGAAGCAAAGAACAAACAACATCCTGAAGTTAATTCCTTATGAATCTGAAGGAACTTAAACTGTTCTATTGACATAAACGTATTGAACTCTGAATTGGTCTCAATAATATTCCAGATTTTGGGATAACCCAGTGAACCATCAATCCAACTTTCCTACCAAGATGGTAAACATTTGCTTGAATAACAAAACTAAGGTGTTATGTCATGGTGTTTAAGAAAACAATTAGTCAGCAGGAAGGAACTGCCAACATAGAAGATTAATGCCTATCTATAACAAATATCTGTCCAAGATTTGGCATACTCATGTCTGGATTAAATAGTTAAATAAGAAGATTTACAGAAAGATCGCTAAAGAGTTATTCTTAAGGTATCTAGCATACCTTCAAGTGTTGCAATTGAGAAGTAAAAACCCGCTTTGCATACTCTGATAAAAGCTGACCAAGAGCATCCGTATTAGGAGGCAGTGCAGCACCAAGTCCGGCCATCCAACCATCCATAATAGCAGTT
This sequence comes from Adansonia gregorii, assembly GCA_038382025.1. Lineage (NCBI taxonomy): Eukaryota > Viridiplantae > Streptophyta > Magnoliopsida > Malvales > Malvaceae > Adansonia > Adansonia gregorii. The sequence goes on along the minus strand of JBBYHO010000003.1, from coordinate 16,508,457 downwards.
GAAAGAAGCTCTAGCTGACCAGTGGTCCCCCCGGATGCTTCATCCCCTGTAACAGAAAGAAAGTCGAAGTTTTCTGCAAGCCAAGACCTAATTTGCCGCTGCAGTTCGCCAGCAGGAGTATGAACAAAAAGAGCGGCAAGAGCTTTGTTTCCAACCGCAAAACTTCTGGCCTCCTCTTGTATTTCTCTTAACTTTCCACCAGTAACCTGCTGCTGCCTCAGAGTATCCTGTGCATTTAATTGTAGTCTCATTTAAGAAACTTTTGAATTTTGATAGTCACCATGCCACATGAGATACATGTAACCAGATGAATGTCTCCCACACATTATAGGACTGACACATATAATAACTATTGAATTTTTTTTTAATGAGAACAATTAACAATAAGAAGCCTCCAGCAGGGAGAAGGCTAGGGTTCTCTACCAGCCCATGTAATGGAAAAGAACCAAAGACTTATGGTAGCATATACCTGATCGAGTCCACGTATTCTTGAAACAACTGAAGACAACTTTGATTTCTTTTCTGGCTTAATATTTACTTTAAAGCCCTGGATCTGATCATCAACATAGCGCACAGGAGATCTTCCAGGACTGTTACTCCGGCTGGAACTTCTACTGCGTCCTGGATTAGGCTTTTCTAGAAAACAGTCAACGGGGGACACCTACAAATTGAAAAGTAAAATTCACCTTCATCTCCATAACAATACAAGTAACTATAAAAAGTGAGAGTAAAACCAGCAGCTAGTATATAGTTTACCTTGATGGACTGCAGCTCCGGTGATCTAGCAAGCAAAGATCTTATATATAAAATTCTAACACGAGAAACAAGCATGGTATCCATTACTCTCTTTGGTTCCATTTTCCGGATAAAAGCAAAAACAGCATCTCTAATTTCAGCAAGTATTTCATGCTCTCTAGAAGCACCTGCTTTAATGACAGCTGCCAAGACCTGCAACATTGTAGATGAACACAGCAGTCAAACTTTGTACATCACCATTTTAGCATGCATTTATCAGAATGTTAACAAGAAATAAAATTATATATGAAAGGGTATTCAAGTGACTTGTCTTGACATCGAATCATAGGAAAATTGAGATATATTGGATTATTCTAGCTTTTAACCGGCAAAAGAATTAGAAGATAAAAGGAATACATATCTTTAGAAAATAGACCAATTGTATCAACTCTTAAAATAGTTTCCAGCATTTTAAAATGACAGGAGATCATTAAATAGATATAGAATTACAATAATTCCCGTTTTCTGCCAAAAAATCTAAATACAGGAAAGGAACATCAGTTTTTTCAACAAGCACTCAGTCCAAAACCAAGAAGCCTGAATATACAAAACATGCAAAACAAAAACACAATCATAAGTTGTGTTTCTATGGGACTCCATCCGTAAGGATAAAACATTGGAGGACTTTATCCCTTTTTGAATGAGAGCACATAAATTTTACCATCATAATTTTAGATAATTTTTTTTACAACGGATCATAGTTTAGACTTTAGAGTTTAGACCAAACAATTAGAAAAGTCCTGAAGCTTACCAGCATCAAAAGCTTGTTTGCTCCATCTGAAATTGCAGCAACACTGTCATACTGGTCAGGATCAAATTCATTAAGTGCAGCAGTAAGATATTCTCCAGCAGGTGTGGTTTTAACTTTATCAGAACCTGCTTTAACCAAAGCACCTGCACCATCAGTCTTATCCATGGCCAATTGCAAAGGAACATCCATAGATCGTCCCTTGTTATAATTGTTCCTGTTTAAAGATAATTACAAAGAAGTTCAACAACCGGCCATGAAGGCAGTTAGAAACAAGAACAACCAAAGCTACTGCAAAAATGAACTGAAGTAGCACCTCGCAGGGTCTCGAGCCTGAGCATTTGCCTGTCCTTTAGAAAACGGACTTGAAACCTGAATTCACAGTATTAGCTTAAAACTTTAAAATATTTCACAAACAAAAACACCTAAAGTAGAATTTATAACAAAAAGATGATGATGGAACAAATACAAAAGCACACAAGCTATAACAAGGCTAATTATTCATGCTAATCAGAGACATAGATAGTAAAGTAATACAGTTATGCTGATTTGATACATAGAAAATCAAAATAAAAAAATACCTGCGGTGATCCAACCGTAGATGCTTTCTCCGTTAATCTATCAAATAATTTCTCATTTTCTTCGTGCAATCTCTGTACTTGCAATAAAATTCATGTAAGAACAAAATTAAACTATAGTGAGAAAGTCTACTGTCATCATTCAGGTGACTGGAAAAACCATTTCAAGAACAAGAAAGAGATACACTTTGAAAGCTAGCTGTTCAAAGATAAATTTCCAGAGCCACCATCTGACAGCTCTTGAAGGAATGAGATACATTCCTATCAATGGTCCAAGGAGGCATCACATACGTTGGATTGTTTTAAGGGCCAATTGATCTTTCTACCTTTGATAATTTTTATGCAATCAGAAAACTCCTTTATCTCCCCTCAGCGGAGTAACTAATTAAGTATATTCCACACATGCACTCAAGACATTTTTATCAGTCGAAAGTCAGAATGGTATAAAGAAAATAACTAATACCCAAAACCATATTATCCTAACCCAACCACTTAAAGACTTTTTTTGCATAAATGTTTCACCACTTTGATATATCCAGGGCAAATTATTGGACTACGAACTTGCCAGTTAAAAATTACTCCATACCTAGCTTTAACTAATAACGGATTGGTACTTTTTTCCCCCCAAAATAACTACAAGTTATCTCAAATAGATTGGTCTTCTCCACTCCATGTTCCACACATTCTAAGATGTCCCAACTAATTGTCCTTTTTTAAAAAGTCAACGAAGCTCCACAGCATTCCTAGTCTATACCGCAATATATATATCACAAGATTAAAGCAGAATTACAAAAGACAAGGTGCATTAAATGAGCGTAATTTTGGCAGAATTTGATAAGTTTTCCTAATTAACAGATAGATTTTATATGGTAGAATGATCAAGTGGGCAGAAGGAGTACAGTTGTTTTACACAGGATTTTCTCATTTGTTTCTAGAATTAAAACCTCAGACATCATAACTTATACATGCAATGAAAAGACAAGATCGACAGCAAAAATTCAACAGATTGTGATTGTCAGTTACAAAGTAATGCATATCATTTAGCAATAGTACCTCATCATTTACTGAACAACAAAATTAATTACAAAAATCAAATATTTTAATCGCAAAGTTTAGCATACCTCAATCAGAGCATCACGTTTCTTGAGTTCTTCCTCAAGTTTCTTAGTTACAGCTGAAGAATCCATACCATCCACTGCCGTTTTCAATATTGTTGAAACTCCAGACCCCTTTTCTGAGCTAAAGGACTTAGCTTCACTAGAAGGAGTGGCCTCATTGAGTTGAGATTCAAGACTTTTAAGTTTTGCCTACATCATGAAAGGTCATCTCATATAGCAACCATGCAGACATGAAATCTCAGATCTGGAGAATAGAACTATGGATGTGTCCATTACTTAATGATAAATTTAAACCAAGTTCATCATTCTCAGTTTTATTTTCACTAGAAGTATATGCATCCATACATACATACAAACATGCAAAGACAAATGCATATATCTTAAGTCATGAGTATTGATCTAAAACCAACCTGCAATGTTTGAATCGTTGAATCACATTGTTGCATTTGCAATTTTTGGTCTTGTTCTGACTGTAGCAATTGAGCCACTTGATTTCTGAGCTGTGCATTCTGTTCCTTCTCTATCTTATGCTTGTCCACAAGCATAACATTCTCAGACTGCATTATGGAATAATAATTAATAGTTTAGCAACATGCATGCCCAAAGCTAAGAGAAATTTGATAGCATACAATTCTCGTGCATAAAACAAAATATAAATGCCTTCGATCCCCCATACTCCTAAAAAAAAAAAGAATGAAGCACCAACTATTTGATGCCTTGAACTTTACAAAAATGCCCCTAGACACAAAAGCATTTCTCATTTGTATGTGGCTAGATATTGAAGAACCAAGACTCCGTACCATCTAAACCATTCTATCGTTTCCCATATTAAAAAAAATTTAAACCATTTTGTCATGGCAGTAGTCTGAAATAGCCATAAGACAGTCACATTATGACTTAAACAATAAAAGAAACATCAGAGAGTTGAAAGTCACAAGGCAAGAGGAGAAGAGAGAGTGGGGGCTGACACCACCACAAACAAAAACAGAGACAGTACTAGGGATGTAAATTAGGTTAGCAAAAAGCAAGATCCAGCTGATAAATGTTAAAAACATGTCAACATCAAGTTAGACTTAACTCACGGCAAAATCACAAAAAAAACAAACTCAGAAGTTACAAAACCTTTAGGTCTGAATGCAGAGTAAACGAAACTTTCCACGCCTTCTGAACTTCATTGAATAGTAGGACACACTGATCATTTGCCTCTTTAAGTGCTTGTTTTAGTCCCAAAACCTCTTGTTTCAGATCTTGAATTTCCTTTTCTTTCTCATAGAGCTCCTTTCGTGCGTCATTCGCCTAGAAGAATAATTGCAAGCTATAAAGATGCACATTCCAATAATTGAGCTTTCAACAATTCACTGTATTGCCAGCAAGAGAATTGATAAATGCAGAATGCACATACCAGCACATTTCTTATGGACTACAGCAAGTAATTCTGTTTATTTCTGAGAAAAAGGAGAAAATGAAATAAAAACCAATGTGACATCAGGTCAATTCTAGGCTTCAACTGTGTTGAACTACTACTAGGTTTATTAGTCTTCTATCTGATCCCCCTAAAGTTGGTCCTGGTTTTATCATCAGCTCTCTCTTTCGGCTAACCTTCAAAGATGCATATTGACTGCTAGTAGGTAAAACTTCTTCCTTCAAATAAAATTTATTGATAATCTTGCAGCAGGATACCAGCTTATCAGGTAACGACACAAACAAGCACAACGGAAGTTAAAAATCAAACAGTGACTTCAGAAATCAATATCATCACTTACAACATCTCTCCATTTCTTAATAGTATCTCGATTTCCAAGGCTTTGTACAGAAGTTCGAGCTCGTGCAGCGAAATTGAGAGATGATAATGTCTCAGACAGATTTGCAACGTTTGGACAGATGTTAACTATCATCAAACATTTAGAGTTTCCCCCTGCAGAAAGAAGAATGTTAGATTTCAACAATAGTTTGGTTCAGAAATTTAAATAGGTTATACGTAAAAATAAAAAACTTTGTACATTACAAAAGAAACAGTGACATATCAATATTTTAGGAGAAAAGGAGAACAATGGGCAGGGCATATGAAGTACAATGCAGGATAATTGCGTTGATAAGATCACTTAGTTATTCTAGATCACTCGCTGGAATTTTTTTTTTTTTTAATTTGATGACCTTTTAATGACTGATAACTTAGTAAATGAGCAACACAGACTTCAACCATATAACGTGAAAGAGAATATATATATATATATATATATATATAAAAGAATGTTGCTTGATTAATTATATTAAGGTTGCTTCTTCATCCAAAAAAATAAAAAACACTATAGTGTTAAGGATGCTAGAATAAAGTCAACATATGGTCCTAAGATGAGGGAAAACAAGTTTTCATGATAAAGCTAGGAATCATAAATCTTTTCAGAAAGCTATGTAACTGAATTTTGCAGCAGGTTTAAAATGAAGAAAGCCAAGGGTTCTGAAAGAATATTAATGAACTTCATGAATAAATGGTATAAAGGTAAAAGATGTAAATAACTGCAAATCTTATATTATGTTTAACAGGCAGGGAAGACACCATAAATTTGTTTCTTCATTATTAAGAAGACCTATCCATCAGTAAAACCTTCCCTTAGTTTTTATCTTTAAATTTCATCATTTTGCAGTCAGATGCAAGAGACAAATTTAAATATTACACCAGAAATAGACCTCAACTAATAAAAGAGGCAATGAAACCAACAAGTTGTCCTTTCAGAGACACCTACCACTACAGCTGGGCACATTTTTCCATCAGATTATTTTGATGTAAAAAATACATGAGAACAAAGTCAACAATTATAGCATTACATGCAATCTAATTCTTCAGTTCTATTCAGGGCATTCTGAAGTGCTAGTAAATCTCACATATATAAGAAACAGAGGATACCTAGCGAATCTGCAAGTATATTGGTAAGCATTGAATTTTCATAAGGAATATTATCCTTCTTTGAGGTCAAAGAAGACAAAACATCTCCCAACCTATACATGCAACACAAAATGCAACAACAGTGCAAAGATAGTGAGAGTAAAATCAGAAATATCGGAATCAGTCTGAAACTTAAGAAAGGCAGATTTCATATGCATAATTAGATAACAATTACACTCTGCTTGGGAACATACTCCACTACTCCACATAAAAGAGAAAGCAAGCCTTTCCAATAAATACTAATATTTTTACTTCCAAATGACAAGAATCTTCATATGCACATAGAAGGTTGAAATTTCTTGTTATTTGATGGCCAATGGTTGTATTAAAAAAGGAAGCAGAAAACTGGTATATACATGCATGCACTTGCTACATCCATAAGTAGCTGTTCTATCTTCATATCCACAATCAAAAGTAAAGGCCAATAACTTCTAAGCGTACAAGTCAGAACAGCCCCCTCTGCTATAATAATGATTTTGTCAACTAAGGGCATTGAGGGAAAAAAAGGCTGCTAAATTTTTGTTAGGGTAAAGCTGCCAGTACTAATTAGTGTGAAAACATTAAATAAAATGCGTCACTCCAGAAGCTTTTCAAAATACGAGGTGGCGGTGCACTGAGAGGTAACTTCAATACATGCAGCTTTCAATGCTTCGTAAGCAAGCAGAAAATATCATATCAATACAAGAAAAATTAATAGTGAAGATGACATACGCTGAAAGTGATTTCATAACATGCAGCAAGTCTGTCACACGCTCCCCACTATCATCTTCTAAAATTTGACCATCACTTCCAGCCAGGTCAATAAGAGAAAGCTTGCTGTATGAGTTTTCTCCACTGATCATATTGTTATAATAAATGTGCACGGTGATGATCCTGAAAAAAATTAACACAAGAAAACAACCCAAATAAAATAAAGAATGACACTAGGTAAGAAAACCATAGACAACTAACGGAGAAATGAATAGAATCAAATTGTCTTTCAACATCTCAACCAAATATTGGCATACAACCATCAACCTAGAAAACTCTGATTATAGGTTCAACATAAAATTATATTGCCTCAAATAGACATTTTGTGCAAATGGTTAGATTATTATAGGTCGACTGAACATAATATATACATATCGAAGTATTACTGATAGAGGAGTAGGCAGCTGAGAAACAGGGAACAAATATAATTTCTTAGAATTAACTTTATTTAACAACATGCCATGCATTTAATGACAAAAGACAGGATTTGAGTTGTACAAATGAGAAACATTGAACTTTGATGTGCTACTTTGCCGGCTTTGAAATGCTGCTTTCAGGACTTTAGAGAAGTCGACTGGGTTATCAACTTTGTCCTGCACAAGTTCTACAGAAGATTCTGGTAACTCCAAACGAATCTTTGGTAAAGTACTCCCTGATTCTGAGAGCAAATCTCTTATCTATAAGGACATTTATGGTGTCAGCATTAGTACACCTCAGTATTAACATGTTAAAATGATCATTCAACAATCAAAACCAAAATCAGATATCAAAACAACCACTAGAGAAAGTGAGAATATGGTGAGAACCATGCAGAAACCTGTTCATTATAGAGATCAAAGGCTGTGACAGAGAAATTGAATTTAGAAGTTGAAGTTAAATCTGAGTTGGCTAAATCAAATAGCTCCTCGAAACAACGAGCATATAAGCCACGATCATGGTTAGATCCTTCCTGAGATAAACAAAGCATGTCAAAAAGCAAAACACAGGCCAATACTAGTAAATGAAAGGACGTCATAAGACATAAAATTCCCAATATATACAGTGCTCCTCGAATGGAAGTTAGAAACTCTATTCAGGCCATGAATATCCTGATTGTTTTGTTTGAAAGAAAAAAAAATTGAAGAGGTTACATGATGATGAATCATCAATCCAACAAAAGCAATCACTAATTCTAATTATATGGACAGACGAGCCAAATGCAGCAGACTCCGGATTAAGAAAACTTGAAAGAAGTAGAAACAACTCATATTTTTGAGAGGCCTAAAAAGGCATAACTAGTGACATGAGGTGCTCCGCTGGAGAAAGTGAGCACCCGACTGGCAAACATGAGTATCTTGACCATCAAATTATGTATCAAGCATATTTATGGGAAAAAAAAAAAAGAAGAAGAAGAAGAAGAAAATAAAGAGATTATCTAATAAGACGGAAACTCAAACATCCATCCAAAGGAAACACATAGCAATTCTAGTTCTAATTTTATAGATAGATAAATACACATAAGTGCAAGAGCAGATGCAAAACAGACACACAAACAAATATATTTATATTTATATTTATATTTATATATATATATAGAGTGAGAGAGAGGGTAACAACCATGGTGTGTGTCTTTCCCGACCGAGTTTGTCCATAAGCAAATACGGAAACATTATATCCATCCAAAGCTGATTGCACAAATGGTTGAACATCACTGAACAGCTCAGCTGCAGCAAAATGAATGTCATTATTTTCTTGTCTTAACCAACATATATAACCACTACCAAAGCTATAAAAAGTAATTTAGATTTTTTCCAGCCATAAATTCTGGCCAATTCCTTCTTGCTTAAATCAATAAACAATATCATACTGACCTTGTCCAACATGAGGCCCATACAGTCTGTCAAATTCAAAATCTTTTTTGGGGTTGGCAATTGTACTATCACCAGTATTTATGCGGATAGTACAATCATCAGGAAATTCAACAATTGAAGGACCTTCATCTTCAAAAAGTGGTCTTGTTCGACAAAATAACTTTATGTTTCCTGGAAAAAAAAAATTGTTTCTCAAAAGAAAGTACTATCATTGTGTCTTGTTTAAATTCAGCAGAAACATGAAAGACAGATAGAAATAATATATGCTAGTAAATATCTGAAAACAAGAAGGGAAGGAAGAAGAGATAATTCAGAAAGCACAAAGTTGAAGAGTACCTTTGGCTGTCAATAAGTCATTAAACAACCTTTTCTTCTCATTGATCAATGGGGATATTCTAGCCTCACTTTCAAGGGCAACTTGATCTGCAATTTATATTTAGATACAGTTTAAAACCATCAATAGAAGTAATAGAGCCCAGCAAGAATAGAACCTTGAGAGGAAGAAGGGGAAACAGCTTAATCATTTGAAGTATAAAGATATTTTATCAATTTGCAGTAACCTATATTTAAGATATAAAGCTGTTCACTTTGTTGTTTCCCCCTTTTTTTTATATGGTTGCAGAGAATACAAATTCTTAAATGATCATATCAAACTCAAAGATGGTAAGGACAAACCTAACAAAACAATCCCACACCATTCATAATCAAATGCATAAAATTGTGGATAAAAATGAAGAGCCTCATTATGCTTTGGTAGACTACCATATCCATATTATCAAGCATTTATCGAGTTATCACATTTTAACTCCCCTTGTGGTTATATTTCCACACTTCAGCAAGAAACTTCCAATAAAGGGCATTAAAACAAGGGTGAAACAACTCCTGCAACACCATGCAGGAAAAAAAATGTTTTTTTTTCATTTCATTTTTAATTTAAACAAACAACTAATTTCCTTTTGCTCTACTTTTTTTTTTTTTTGTAGTGCTTCTTTTAAAATCATATTTTGTTAGTCCCCTTCATTATCTTTGGAAAAGGGATCAACATATGTGCTTTTAACATTTTTCTTTAAAATTTTATCTCAAAATTCCTCACATGTGCAGAATATCATAGCCAACAGGACAGGATAACACAGCATGACCTTTAAAAATTACAAGGTGATCATGTGTAGAGTGCAAATAAACCAAACTGCAGTGGAGCATCTTTAGAATTTACCATTAGACATGCAAACCAAGCACTAAAATTGCTGAAGCATAAGGAATTCATCAAAGTAACCCAAACAAACTGCCGCTAAACCTTAATATCTTACCTAGCTTACGAGTTTTCTCTGCAAGAACACCTAGGTAACGTGTAACTCGGTCAAGTTTAGCATTTGAATATTCCTGCAGATCACTAACTTCTTGTTTCAACTCCAAGTAGTCTTCTTTTGCAACCTGCGAAATTAATGTAAACAAGAATCTGTATCAATCACAAGACGCTACAATGACAAAACCCAGAATGCATAATAAATCACTCATACTAAAGCACCCATGTAACCCAAAATAATTCACTTTAGCCCCAAAAAAGCTACTAACATTGAAGACATCATGTGTTACCAATCATGATTGTAGACATCAGTAAAGGCCAGAGCAATTTAGAGCTTTCCAAAAAATTAAAAAAAAAAATCGAGCTTGAATAGATATGGCAAGAGCGAAAAGTTTTATTCACTCTAAATTTCGTGATCAATTTCAATCCTAGCAATCACTTAATCTACGTGCTATCGGTTCAGACTCAGGAGAGATAACAGAACTCACATAATAACATTGAAAATAATTTATTAATAGAGTCAAAAAAAAAGTATCACGTCAGAAAACCGAACACAGATCCCTCAATGTCTTTCCAAGAAAAAAAAGGCAGATCTTGGAGTAGATATTAACATGAGATTAATTGACTTTTGAATTGTCAGCCAGCTATTCTAGTTCCTAAACTCAAACTACAGTTTGGTAATGACTCATGTTGTAGTCCCTCTAGGATCAGCACATACATTATGTCGAGATTCATTATCACTATTGCAATTATTCCTCAGAACTATGAACTGCTCCATAGGATAGGAGGGGAACATTTTTTTTTTTTTTTTGCATCCCTCCATTGGTCATCAAATTCCACCCAAATATCATAAAACAGGCTTATCAATCTACTCTAGACACAATGCACAATGTTACAACAGTTCAAACCAACTCAATCTGGATCATTAACAGCTTGTGTAACAAGAAGGTGACCAGCATTAAACATTCTCAACTAACTGAATTTTCTACATGAACACCAAGTCACATTTCCCATCGGCTTTTGCAAATTCTAACACTACAAACTGATGACTAAGCTTTGGTTCATCAGAATCTAAATTCTGATTCGCCACTAAAACTTTATAACGTGTTTTGAGCTTCTCAATAAAAGTTGGATCAATTTCCGAACAACCCTAATCTTCCAGAAAAAATGACAGAAAAAAAAAAAACATTTCCTACTTATATTTGTTTAAAAGGTACACATTAAAACAAATTACTTAAAAGACTGCATGTTAATTCGTAAAAATGGAGCTTAGTTAAAATCTCATTGATTGACTAAAGCAACATCTCCAACTCCATCGAAACACGTTGCAGCTATGGCACTAGTCAATCGAAAACTTCACAATCCGAAGCCAATTTCCAACATTACCTTAACTTTATCCTTCAATCGTTGCACCTTAGAAGCCAAAGCCTGCTTAGAAAACTCCGAAGAATACGGCGAAACCAACGAAGAAGCCGCCGAGATCGAGTACCGCCGCATCAACGGCGCAACACTGGCCCTGTATTGCTCGTCCGGTGACGACGGCGACGACCGGCGTGGTTCGAAGCCACTGACCTCCCAGTTCCACCGATTATTGTTGTTACTCCTCTGCTCCCCCATCACCCTAAAAAAATTTTGGAGGACAAAAAATCACCAAAGCTCAAAAAAAAAATTTCGAAATCTAAATGCTGGGGATTTTCAAAATCTTGTGGTAGTAGAAGCAGTGGTGTTCCTGATGAGCTATGTTTGGCTTATTTTTTTATAACTTCTTTAATTTTTTTTTTTCCATTTTTTTTCCCTCTTTCGAGATTTTATAAAGGGGATGAGGGTAAAACGCAGTCATTTTCGAACTTAATGAGGGGACAATGTGGGAAAATTTTAGACGCAAGAAAATGTGCGTTTGGAAATGGTTTGGGACTCGCTCTCACGAGGGATTCTCCCCTTTTTTTTTTAAGATAAAATATTTTACAACCAAAAAAAAAAAAAAAAAAGGTGGGGAGAGGGAGGTGAACGTGAATTTTTTAGGTCAGCGTGTTATGTTTTGCAGATGTTCGCTGGTATCTTTACTTATGATTTCAAGTAAAATAAGAGATCTTGTAATTTAAATTATTAGTTAAATTTATTTATAAATCTTTTATTTTAATTATTGAAAACAGATTTTGTAATTTGAATTATTATTAAATAATAATAAAATTAAATTAAATTATAAATATTAATATAAAAATAATTTTAAATAATAAAATAAATTTTTAAAATAATTTAATTTGATTTAAATTATTATTTAAATCATAAAAAAATAATTAAATTTAATTATGAATATTAAAGTAACTAGTGAAACTAATTTTTTATACAATCTAATTTACAAACAACTTATATCTTACTTTTTTTTGTCTAAACTTAATTTTTATATTTAAATTTTTTATTCAAAACTTTTCAAGTAATCAAACTAATATTTAAATTTAAATTTAAATATATACTAATAATTTAACCCTATTTACAGCACTACAACTGCCGTCTGCCTGTGGATTGTTC
>JBBYHO010000003.1:16457589-16471801 GCA_038382025.1 Adansonia gregorii | reverse complement strand
TTAAGTAGTTTCAATTGTAGCGTCGGTGGTCCGATCACATTCTAATCACTGTTCAGTGTTTCGCTGATAAAGATGGAAACTTTAATCAAAAGTTTCACCAAAAAAAAAGAGGCCCACAACGCCTAACAGCCTAGGTTTTGTCTCAATGCTTTAAAAACGAAAGATGTGTGAAAGAAAAAGAAGGAATTTTTACTGATTCGTGTTTAAAAAAAAAAAAAAATGAACAAAACCGTGTCTTTCCATGCACAAGAAGCACAAAGTCTTAAACTTGGTTTAATAAAAACCTAATAACCCTTATATTACACCCTTTTTTTTATTTAGGTATTCTATAAATTTTTGTTTTTAATTTAATATTTATAATATAATTTTATTAATTAATATGATATTTTAACCTAATATTATTAGTTAATAATGACATAAACTAATTAAATTATAACATGTAATACATAATGTTGATATCGTAACATGTGATATAATTTTATTAATTAAAAAAATTAATATTTTATTTTATTTAATAATATTAAAATTAAAATAAAATATTAAATTAATAAATAAATAATAATATAAGTATCAAATTAAAAAAATATGCATATAATATTAAAGTGGTAAAACAAACATAATACGAGGATTATTTTCTTTTTATTTAAGCCTTTAAACTTTTTATCATTTTTTTATGGGGTCCCTTTAAAAGGGGCCACGGTTGCCACAATCAAAGCTGTGCAAGTGTCTTGTGAAACCCCCTTCACCAAGGCTAGAAAGTGAGATATAGAGAGAGAGAGAGAGAGAGAGAGAGAGAGAGAGATCTCAGGTGATTTTAGGTGCTCGCGTTGAGCTTCTTTTAGGCTGTTGGTCAGAGATTTTGTTTGGTGTTGCTTGTTTGATTGGTTTTGGCTGTCACGAAGGCCTATTAAAGCCAGCAAAGAAGAAGTTCGGGGGAGGGGGAAGAAAAACTGGGGAAACTGCTCATTTTGGAGATCTGGGTTTTTCAGCTTTAAACGGAAAAATGACAAGGTATAATTACCAGAGTCATTGTTATCAGCCTCTTAGAAGAGAAACAATTGCTGGGTTATTTATGTTGCTTTTCCCAGTTATTTTGCCTTGTCTGTTTACTCCATTCAGCCACGCTTCCCCTTCTACGTTCTCGGTAAGTTTCTCTGTCTATTTTTTCTTTTCAGAAATTTCTTTTTCTGTTTTTCAATTAAAAATGGATTCCGGGTTCTAATTTTCTTCGTGAAAAATTCATGGAAACGAGAAATGGGAAGTTTGAAGTTGTTCAGAGAAACATTTTTCAGCTTACTAAAAATGGAAAGTAAGGATTAGTTTGAGTTTATTTTGCCGACAGAAGTTTGTCGCTAAGTGGCAAGCTTACATAGCTAAGTGTCTTGATAATCAGATTACTTTATTGAAAATCATGCGAAGCTGGAATTTTTTGTCGCTTGATAATTTATAGTTAATTTGCTTTAAATTGGAAAGTTATAAATTATGACCAATAAATCAAATTTTCTTCCATTCTTGAATAATTTTCTGTATCCTTTGCTAGTTTTCTAATCCTTTTGGTAAATAATATATATTTCCCCACAAAATTAACCAGGAAGAAAGAAAGAAAGAAAGAAGGGTTTGTTGTAACAGTAGCACCTGTATTTTGTCAGCTTGGACTTTGGGGTGCACACTTCCCCCACAAGTCAATTGGTAATGGGATTCTGTGCATGGAACTGGGATTGGAGCCTAATACAATAGGCCAGGATAAAAGGAAACATCATCCGTGTTGTTATTTGTGCCGGCTGCTGAGTGTTCGCATGACAAATGTTCATAATTTGTTCTTTGGCAAGGAAATGAACTTCAACTAACTGGTTTTTATGGCTTCGATTGGGTTGTTAGGAAAATAAATTGGCTAATTTTTGCCCTTTGATTTTTGTTGCAGGAATGGAATGTTCCTAAACCTAGACACTTACCTTTACTCAGGAGTGCCGTACGGTGCGAAAGTGTGAGTAGATCTTTGTTAAGCAACATCTCCCCGTGTGCGCGCCTGCACATGCGTATGTTGTGATTTTCCTTTTCTGTTGTATTCTGACTTGTAATTTTGCTGTTTTATTTATTTCTATGTTACCATTCAGTCCAATGGAGAGCAGCCTGATCTCTGGGTTCCTTTGGCTGACGCAAGGGTGGAGGCCATGTCTTGAATCTGTAAATGCCCCTTGTGAGTGATCAACAATATGATTTCTAGTTTTGATTTCTTTATATTGGTAGTATTCGGAGTTTTGAGACTACAGTTTGTCGTATTAATGATTTTAGATTATTAATTCCTGATCATCGTACTTAATTTCTTGGATTTTACATGTTGTTCACTTTGAGCAGCACTGCCACAGAAATCAGAAGGATATCTTCAGGTATTTCTTGATGGGGGACTTAACCAGCAAAGAATGGGGGTAGGTATTCATTTTCATTTTAAATGCTCAGAGGAGTCAAGAATTACAAAAATTCGATAATTCTAGTTCTTCCGATTAAATATTTTTGTCACTTGTTTGTTTCGGAAAAGAAATCAGATAGTAAGATATTAAGTTACCTGCTATTGTAGATATGTGATGCTGTTGCTGTTGCTAAAATACTGAATGCAACCCTTGTGATCCCGCATCTTGAAGTAAATCCTGTTTGGCAAGATTCCAGGTACTTTTTGGGGAAGGAAATTATCCATTCTTATTCTGAGTGGAAATGTCTAGTTTTTGCCTCAGTTTCAGGAGGTATTTTTCTGAAGCAATTATTTTCACTGCAGCTCGTTCATGGATATATTTGATGTGGATCACTTTATTAATGTATTGAAGGATGACATTCCAATTGTCAAAGAGCTTCCAGATGAATTCTCGTGGAGCACAAGGGAGTATTACGCCACTGCTGTTCGAGCCACCAGAATAAAAAGAGCACCTGTTCATGCATCTGTGAACTGGTATCTCGAGAATGTCCTGTCTGTACTAAAGAGGTTGATAGCAGCTTCAATGTTTTGATTTGCATACACGGTTTACTTGCTTTTAAAGGTTTTGGGCCTAAGGACTTTTTGTACCCCACTTGGTGATGTCAGTTCCTGTCACAGGGCTGTAGACATACACGTGCACTGGTCTAACATGTCGTCTCCATCTACTTCTTGGTAGATATTGCACTTTTATTCATAATGAGACACCTGAAAATTTTGATACTTCTCTAGATTGGTTAAATTCATAAATTAATGAGCATATAATGTTGATTTCATTGTAATGGTTCTAATTTAATTTAATTAGGAAATGTGAACTGACCTGTTTGCCGGGTTTTGTGATTTTAGCTCAGTTTATTTTACTTGCCAATTTGTGTGGTCTAATAAACGTGTCCTATTTTGGTACAGTTATGGGATAGCTGCAATTTCTCCATTCTCTCACCGTTTGTCTTTTGACAACCTGCCGAGTGAGATCCAGCAACTACGTTGTAAAGTCAATTTTAAAGCGCTTGTTTTTGTTCCACACATTAGAACTCTTGGAGATGCCCTTGTCTATCGCCTTAGGTATCCTCCAGGTCAAAGTCAAGCACTTAGCACTGACTATCTCAGGGACACTACTGATCAAAATGACCAACAAAGGCCGCAGAAATTTGTCGTGTTACACCTTCGATTTGATAAGGTATAACCTGCTTATACTGTAGATTAGTATCCTTCTCGTAGCCCACTGGCAGCAGTTTTATATACAACCTTTAATTTGAATAAGAACCGTAAAATTTTACTTCTTTAAATGCTTGAGCTCCGTTGCTGTTAATCCGTAAGCTCTGTTGTTAATATATCTGTTTCGTCTCCTATACCTCGAACACTGTCTAGCTGCATAACTTATACATGCAGTATCCATGGGAAAAGTGAGATGGCCATGCTGTTGTGAAAGTGATATGGTTACATACGTATATGTAACATGCTTTCTGCACTAGTCCTTTTGACAAGCTTTAGTGATAGGAGAAATATTTAATGTCCGATCGACCTATTTCATTTTAATAGTTTACACTGGTGGTCTGCAAACTTTTCTCCAATGGCTTTCTTTTCTGTTGCCAGTCACTGGCTTTCTCACTAACCTTTTTTTATGTGCAGGATATGGCTGCCCATTCAGCCTGTGATTTTGGCGGGGGTAAAGCTGAGAAATTGGCACTGGCTAAGTATCGACAAACAATTTGGCAAGGAAGGGTTCTTAATTCGCAGTTTACCGATCAAGAGTTGAGAAGTCAGGGGCGTTGCCCGTTGACTCCTGAAGAAATTGGATTGCTGCTAGCAGCTTTGGGTTTTGACAATAATACGCGTCTTTATCTTGCCTCCCATAAGGTCTGTGGTCTTATGAATCTTACTTCTCTTCCCTACCCTTTCGCTACTTCTGGTTTTTCGACAATTTATTTATCCAATGGCAATATATTCAGGTATATGGTGGGGAAGCTAGGATTTCCACACTAAGAAGGCTGTTTCCATTGATGGAAGACAAAAAGAGCCTTGCCTCTTCAGAGGAAAGGGACTGTATAAAAGGAAAGGCTTCTTTGTTAGCTGCCGTCGATTACTATGTTGCTAAGCATAGTGACATCTTTGTCTCTGCCTCTCCTGGGAATATGCACAATGCATTGGTGAGTCTTTCTGGCTAACGCGATACTCATAGAATATGCACTAAGCATCGGTGAATATATGGTCGAATGGTGTATTTCTTTTGATGCAATCTACAGGGTAGTCTCACGGATCTAAACCTGGAATTACGTATAGAACTTTCCACTTTGCTGCTACACTATCATTAGTGAATAATAAGTGTTCAATTTTCCAGGAAAATTTCAGGAAAATTCTCCAACAATTTTCTGCTATTGCAGTGCTTTAACCTTTTTTTTCCATAATTTCCTGCCTTCTGCAAAGTTAATTGTATACAATTGAACCTGCTAATAGATGACTGTTGCTACGATGCGAACAGGTGGGACATCGAACTTTTGAGAACATGAAGACCATAAGGCCAAATATGGGATTGTTGGGCAAACTCTTCCTTGACAAAAACATCACTTGGTCCGAATTCCGTCAGGCGGCTGCAGAAGGGCATCAAAACAGACAAGGGCAACTAAGGTTAAGGAAACCAAAACAGTCCATATATACATATCCTGCTCCAGATTGCATGTGCCATGCTTAAAGCCCTCATGGTCGTTAGGAGGATATGCTAAAGGAAGTGAGACTACCTTTACTTTACCATTGGTATCATAAATAAGCAACAAGAATCCGAGGCCTAGCTCAGTTGTTTCATACTACCACTCTTACAAGGTAGCGTCCAACAAGTCTGGGATTTGAATTTCGGCATCTCCAATTCCTTTTCTATATTTACAAGCTGCGGTTTCAATTGTACCTGAAAAAAGAAATAAATAAGCAGCAATCCCATTTCTCTTCTTCCCTTTAGATAAAAGCATTACATCGAGCATTTCTTAGTAGGGATTGTGTAGTGTATTTATATGGAGAGCTGTGGAGTTGACAGCTGAATATGTGACATAAATATAACTCATCGGCAGATCTCAATTTTGTTTGTTGCATATCTCTGCTGATGAATCTGTCTGTATAAATTTTTTTTATTTTTTTAATTGTGTCATTACATGTCATTGAATTCAGTAATATATAAAAATTTTCTTAATCAAATGTTTGAAAAACTGCCAAAATAAAAAGAAATCAGTTAGTCCAGACATGACAATTGAAGTAATCTACAATTGAAAGGCTGTTGTAGGTATCATGGAACAAAGTCCAGCGATGCAGAAGTAGCTTTGTTTTTGAGCAAATAAACCAGTCAGTCACGCCTTATTTCCATCAAAGTAAGCCCGTCAGGTTAGATGAAGAGACTTGCAGGACCTGAAGATCAGCCATGGGTCCGCACTGTTTGTACCTTGAAGGCTTGTGCTTCGTAGCAATTTAACCGAGCAATTTGTAGCTTTACAAGTTGAGCTAACGTTTTCAATATGACTTCCCAGCTCCGTAACATCAATCATATTCTATATTAATATAAACATTTAAGCTAAGGCAGTTAACTGACAAATGGTTCTTTGCCAACATCTCAGTTTAGTGCCAATGGAAGATCAGCCTCAATTTTACAAATTGTACAATCAGCACCCTGATGTTGGTATGTCCCAGTAAAATGACAGGAAACCAAAGGTTAGCGTAAAAACTATTGCTTAAGAAGATAATATCTATGCAATGCAAGGCATCCCCAGTAGCCTTCTAATAAATATTACATCAAATATATTGTATTGTCGTTCAAAACTCTTGGTAATCTAATTGAGAAAAAAAAAGAGGATCTGCCATTCTTTTTTGTTGTTGCAGTGAAAAAAAATTGAGTGCAAGCTTTTTCGTTGGTTTTATGAAGTCATCAGAATGAACTAGTGCCTGGTGCCTTGATTTGTTGATTATTCTTGATTTTATGCTCTGGGACACAAAATGGTTTTTGAAGTGCATAACAACGGTGATTTATATAGTTTCGCAAGAAAGGGTAATTCTAGTGTTTTATCATTTTACCAGAAGTGCATCAGACTGCTGGATTTAGAAAAGATGCTAGGTGACAATAGAAAGGAGCATGTAGCTTTCATGGAAGCTAATGTTACAATTCAATATCTTAATTCAAACCGATAAATAGCAGTATCAGAGGCATTCTTTTTCTTGATAAATTTTTGCATTTCACTGCTAGGAACATGATAAGTCTTCAATGGAGCATATCAAATTCCATATTTAAACATTAGCTCTTTGCCTGCAAGATGGGAATAAGCTTTTAAATGAAGTATTTAAGCTTTTAAATGAAAAGGAGAAAATCTGAAGATAAATTACAAAGCAACTGGTTCTTCAAAATGAAACAATGAATCAAATGTGGCAGATACAAATATTCAACTTGCATGGATCTGTCATATAAATGAAATCCATGCTTTGAACTACATGGATTGTTCCAGAAACTTCGTTAATGAGGAAGGAAAAAAAAGGAAAACCATCAATCACACAAGTTGTATTGATACTAGCTTCTTTCTCAAGTCACAGTTAGTTGAGCGGTCTAAATGGTGATCTTTGTTCGATAATGGAATAGGGTTTTTTGGTTGCCGGAGAAGGAAGAAGGCTATTCTTGTTCTCTTTTGGACAGTCAAAAAGTTCATTACTCCCTTTAAAGTCCGAAGGGTTATTGTTGAAAGACTGCAGTATCCTCCCCAAGATTCCCATCAGCTGAGAGTCTTCGCCGGAGAACTCACTGATTCTGTCACCTAGACCACCAATAAATCCAACCAAACTTTCCCTCTCTGTCGACAACTTCATGATGTCATCAAGAAGATTTGCCTTTTCACTCTTAAGCTCATCAAGCGATGCCTCTGATATTCTCAGCCTTGCCTCCATCTGATCAGTCAAGTTCTTCATTTCCAGATGCTTTGCTTCCAATTCAGCTTCAACCATCGCTGCTAGTTGTTTTGAATCATACAGGGATTTTTCTTGTGAAAACAGTTTCTCCTGTATATTATGAATGTCATCCTCCAACTCCACAATCATTAACTTCTTCTCTTCAATTTCTAGCTTAGCCAGAATCTTAGCCCTGGCAATCATCTCCCAAGCTTCATGGACCAAATTAATTTGTGCCTGCTTCTCAGCAAGCTCTGAGGAAAAGGAATTCAATGAGCTATTAAAATTTTCTTCCATTGACCTCACAACCCGCATGAGACCATCTATTCTCCGATCTTTCTCTTTTACAAGCCACAAAAGATTCTCCTTCTCATGCTCAAAAGTTCTCTCTGCGCCAATATGAGCAAATGCAGCACCCTCTAGTTCCCTTCTAAGTGATTCTTCTTCCAGCAAGCCAATCTCCTTCTGAAGATCCTCCAAGATCTTATCATGTTCTCTTGTGATTTGAAGAATGCTCTCCTCTGCAGAACTTTTTGCTTTGAGCTCTTGCTCTATTGTCACTATATGCTGCTGGAGATTAAATATTTTCTTGTCTTTCTCTTCGGTTATATGGACAAGGTTATCTTTCTCTTGCTTGATAGTTTCTCCGACTCCCACTTGCGCAAGAAGAGAAGCTTCTAATTCTTTACGCAATTCCTGACTTTCTTCAAGGTCAACTTTTAACCTCTCAGCAATAGATTTCCATATCCACAACTCAAATTCAATTTCATGTCCTTCACAAACTTTCTCAACCAATTCAGAGTTTGCTTTTTCCAAAGCATTGCAAGCTTCTGTCAGTTTCCTTTTCAAGTCACTGTCAATCTGAGAAATTTGCTCTTCTAATTGACGTCGGCACCTCTGTGACTCCTCAAACATTTCCCTGTACCTGTCAAGTTCTTTCTGCCTCAAGGCCAACTGTTCTTCTAAGTGATCTGATGATTCAATCCTCTTCATTAAAGAAGCTGTCCTCTCACGTTCTTCAGCCAATTCAAATTTTGCAGTCTCTAAAGCATCAGAAACTACTCCAAAGTCATTCTTCATATGCCCAGCTTGCTCTTCTAACTGACTTTGATTCCTAGATGCTTCCTTGAGTATTTTCTTATATATCTCAAGCTCTTCCTGTTTCTCGAGCCACTGCTCTTCAATGTGATCCAAAGACTCAACCCTTTTCATCAAAGATGCCATTCTCTCTCGTTCTTTAGTCAATTCAGATTGTGCTGTTTCTAGAGCATCACAAACCTCACTAAACTTCTCTCTGGATTCAATTTCCATCTTTAAAGCTTGCTCTTCCAAGCGTATCTGACACCTAGATGCTTCCTCAAGCCTTTCTTTATACCTCTCAATTTCTTTCTGCATAAGGAGTCGCTGTTCTTCAATAAGATTCAAGGACTCAACTCTCCTTGACAGAGATGTTACTTTCTCCCGTTCTTCTGCCAGTTCAGAATTCACTGCACCTAAAGCATCACAGACTTCTCTAATTTTTTCTTTAGAATCATTGTCCGTCTGCAAAGCTTGCTCTTTCAACCGAATTTGACACCTGGATGATTCCTCGAGCATTGTTTTATATCTATTGAGCTCTTTCTCTAGCAGCTGATGCTTATCCTCAAATTGTTCTAAGCCATCAACCCTCCTGGATAAAATTGCTGTCTTCTCACGTTCTTCGGCAATTTCTCTCTGAGCGTTGGCCAGTGCATTATTTTTCATCACAAGCTGCTGCCTCAGTATGGAGAGATTCTCTACACTCTCTTTCTGATGGAGACAGAGCTCAGCCTCAAAATTTGCAAGTTTCAGTTGGGCCTCAGACATTCCTGACTTCAGTAGTATTAACGTTATGGAAAACTCCTCATTCTGCAATTTCAACTGAACAGCTGAAGAAAGGCAACTTTCAAGTTCCATCTCAAGTGCTCTGAGAGCGGCGCCTTTAGTCTCTAATTGAGCGCTGCAATCATTGAACTTCCGGGTCATTTCCTCCCGTTGAGAATTCCATTCAGCTTCTTTAGTCCTAAGATTTGCTGAACACTCCCTGTGCATCTGCTCCACACTTTTGAGCTTGTTTTTCAGCTTTGAAAGAGAAGAGGAATTACCAGCTTCCTGAATCCTAGCTTCCTGGAGTTCTTTTAGAGAAGTCAACAGCTCTTGATTCTCTTGCTCTAGTCTACCTGCTCGATATTCCATTTCCTTATAAAATGATTCCTTTGTGCCCAACAAATGTCTCAGAGTTGCAACTTCTTTGTCCCTCTGGGAATTCAAACAGTCCAGTTGTGATTTTGCACTCTGGCATTCAGCAAAAACATTTTCAAAGCGAGTTTTGAAGTCTGAAATTTCAACTTCCAGGTACTTTCTTCGGGTTTCTTCATGAGCCAAGGCCTGGTTGCACATCTGTAACCGGTTTTGAAGGTCTCCAGTGATTCGGACCTGAGAATCTAACCTTGTCTGCAGTGAAGAAATCTCATCGAGCAATGTAGATTTTTCTTTCTCCCACTCTTTCTTATTTGCCTTGAACTGATCTCGAAGCTTGTCATGGGCTTCTTCTAGGTGTTTGAACTGCTCCTTCTTCCACTTTAGCTGATCTTCAACCTTCCTCCTGTCTTCCTCTACTTTGACCAACAAATCATCTCTTTCTCTCAGCTCCTTCAGATTTTTGGCCTTTTTCTCTGCTTCTGAATACTTATTCTGATAAACCAATAAGTGTTCTTTGAGGCCTTCAATCTCGGCCGTAAGCACATTAATTTTTTGTTCTTGATCTATACTCTTCTCATTTGCCTCATCTAAAGCCAATACCAACCTTTGATTTTCCTGCTCCAATTTCCGATTCTTCTCATCGCGCTCCGCTCTCAGCTTATCATTAGCAGCATTCAAATGCTTGATGATAGATTCTTTGTCATTCAGACTGCATTTAAGATCTTCATTAGCTTGCGTCACCACCGAGATTTCTTCCTGCTTCTCAAGAAGTTGTTGCACCTGTTTCTCGATTTTTGAGCTGGCTTCTTGGATCTTCGTTGACTGTTCATTCTGGACTTTCTTCAAGTGCTCATACAATTCAGCTTGGCATTTTAAATCTGCCCTTAGCTTCTCGTTCTCGAATTTGACTTCCTCTAGCTCTTCATAAACCTTCTCCATTGCCACTTTTTTCCCTGAAAATCAGTTCCCAAATTATACACGTTTGCAGGCAAAGCAAAATCTTTTAGCTAACACGTTTAGGTGGATATTGACCCAAAGATAATGGCTGATAAATAAGCAAAAACCTTGCAGTTCATTAAAATTTTTAAATATGCATATAAAAATTATTCTCCATCGGAATTCCTTTGAAATGCATAAAACCCTCGCTATAAACTGAATTGCAATTTCTTTTCTGAAGGAAAAGTCAAGACCTAATGTCGTGTTCTTTTCTAACGCTCCTCCCGGGAAAAAAAAGGAGGACAGCAAATGCCAAGATCTAATAAACAAATAAATGAAACATTAAAATTCAAAAATATCAAATAACTAAAACCCTAAAGCCGCGAAACACCAAAATATAAAAAATTTCTACAGAAAACTTCTCGATTAGTAATTATTCACAAGCAGAAAATGACTATTTCTGTTAAAATCCCACGAGGGCTGAGTAAAAAAAAAAAAAAAAAAACTAGTTGTCAGATTTCTCCCACATTTTGAACTTTCTTGAGTCTTTTAATTTTATTTTCTTAGTAAACAAACGGAAAAAATAACTAGAAGATAAGAAAGACCCGGAAAAACACCTGGTTTTCTGATTATAGAATCGTGATCTGAAGAGACTTCAGTGCAAGTTTTACCTTCTTTTGTAATTTTCTGGTTCTCAACATTTAAAAGAAAGGAAGAGAAAATATGGGAGAGGAAAAAGGAAAAAGGAAAAGAAATGAGATAGTAGTTCAAAAAGAGCCGTTAAGAGAGAGAGGGGCCGTGGGGATTTTAAAAATTTATTGGACGGAGGAGTTGACAGGCGTTAGCGTTGGATCCATTTCTCGTTTATCTGTTCTCTCTCGTTAGTCGTTTCCCAAGAGTTAGGGAGAAGCCTCCAACGGGGAATTTTTAGACTATTGATTTTGAATCAGACTAGCCGTTAGGTAGTGAAAAGTTGGGTTGGGCTGTGGGTTAAGGTGGGCCAATTGCTATGGGCTGTTAAACTCACTGATTCAACTTTCCAGCCAGTCTTTGCAGTCTTCTCAAATTGTTCCCTCATCTAATTTTCAGGATACTTTTAGCGACCAATTCCATGCTATACAAATTAGTCCATGTGCCATTGTATATTTTAAAGGATTTACTAATTTCATGAATGAAATCCTGCATATGGGATTCTCTTTTAACGTCTTCTTTCTATTACTTCTTATATTTATTCAAATATTCATATTTTATTTAAGTTCGATAATTTATTTATACATATCTGATTTCTATGATTTTTTTATTAATTGTATAAATGTAAAATATAAATAAAAACTATTTAATGTATTAACATTCTAAACACAAATATATTTTATTTATTAAACCTGTCATAAGGGGAAGGGAAAGATGCCGATTAGCTCACAAGTTGGTGTACTAATTTCCTGACTAGAAATATTGATTCTTTAAGCTGCGTAGTGTAAAAATTTACTAGAAAGGAATTTCCTTTTGTTCTTGAACCTCAAAAGACTTATGAATTCAAATCATTTGGTACTATGGTGAGGCAATTCCGGCTATAAACCAGCGAGTCAGACACTTTGAACTTGAATTGTTGCAACTCTTCAATAGGAAGAGCCCCCCCAAATATCCTCTTTTAGCGACGAGCATACGATATTCTTTAATATAAAGCAAAAAAAATAATTACGCTCTGCACTCACTACACCCCTTTGTTACCCATAAATGTGGGATTGAGCAGTTCGCTGCTTCTAAATTTCATGTTGTGCTTGTCGGGATGGTTAGCTGACAGGGACAGCGAGCTCGACGAAGGTCCACGAAAGCTGGGATAAAGTGGTGAGATGAGTCAGCTTAAAATGTCACAAACAGCATATAATAATAATGTTTCAATTTCAATACAGGAGAATTTATAATAACAAGATTATGGTACTTCCATTGCATGGAGTGAATGAGAAAAAAGTAACAAATAATTGTTTAAAAATTTGATTTTATAGATAGTTTATATAGTTTTTTTTTTAATTTGGCAAAATTTTTTAAATAAAAATTATATAGAAAATTGAATTATATTATTTGATATAATGCTTTATTTGGTTTTTTATATTTTTATTAATTAAATTAATGTTAATTGACTTGTGACGTTGATTCATTTAATCACATTATACATATAGATAAACAAGCATTATCAATATATAAAAAGTCACTAATTAAATCAAACAAACAAATTAAATAAAAAATACTTAAATTAATGAAAAAACACAATTGATAGTTTGATGAAATGTTAAACACTTAATTTTACTAAACAAAATTCAATTATTGATAACATCAAATATAAAACAAATTGGAAAATTTTAACATAAAATTGTATTATTTCATTGTTACTAAGCCAAACCACATTGTCAAAACATTTCAATTTTGTTTCCCCTTCAATTCATTTCTTTACATTTTCCACAAAACCAAACAAAACCCAAAGTTCCATCAACATCATTAATAACTAAATTTAAAAAAAAAAAATCATTAATAATTGTTAAGTTGGACAAAAAAATCGAAATATCAATGTACATGTACTTCAAAAATTAGTCTCACACCACATCAATTAACAATATTTGTTTATTTGAGATTATTTTTGGAGTTTATACAAAAAGAGTTTTTTAAATCATAATTGAAATTATAAAGCTTAATTCATGATTACTAAAATTAAAAATTTAATATTTTATTAATAGATTACCTAATTATTGATAAATATTTTTTTGTAAACGATGAAATTTGAGCTTAAAATACAAATATTTATTTGTTGATTACAAAATAAATTGTGTTTTCTTTGCCAAATCCTTTTCTTGTAAGTACTATATATATATATATATATATATACATATAAATTTATGGGTTTACATCCTTTATAAACCTAAAAGCATTACCGTTCACATGTGATAAAGTCAAATGCGTTGATATCTGTACTTAGTGATTTTTTTTTTTTGGTAATTTTTAGAATCTTTTAAAATATTTTTATAAGTTTTTAGTTACTTTTATGTAATTTGATAAAATTATAATATATATATATATAGTTACTCTAACATATTTGCTTTAGCTTTTTATGTAATTTTAAATTTTATTCCATTTGTTTGTAATTCTCACAAATTATAAAAACTTTACTTTTTGATAAATTTTATTTTATTTTCTAGTAATTTTTGATGAATTATAAAAAAGTCAACTCCAATAATTCTTAACATTAATGTTAAAAAATAAATAAAACTATTTGATGAATAAAAAATTAAAATTTATATTAATTTTTATTTTTATAATTTTAATATCATATTCACATTAAATTATTATTTGCATAGGTGTAAATTTATTTGGAGCAAATTCTTAATTCGAAAAAAAAAAACCCCCCCAAAGGCTGAGCTAATTCACACGTGTCAGCTCAAATTCCCTTTGCACATAATGATTGGAGTTTACGATACCCACGTAAGCAAATCTGGACGGTTCCCGCTCTCACTTGTCTCCAAATCAACGGTCACTTAAAATTTTTACCAACTATATTATTTTCAATAAAAAAATCCTTTAATTATTTATTCACATCGTTGCATATGGACCGTCCGATGGGATTTGATTAATCCTACTTAAACAACGATTACTTAAAAAAATGGCTCTTTAAATTCTTGAAGGAGACAAACTCTC
>JBBYHO010000003.1:16366335-16378099 GCA_038382025.1 Adansonia gregorii | reverse complement strand
CAGCGACCGAATTGAAGGCTTGAGGTAGTTATAGAAGGTTCACTGGAACTGGCAGATGAAGTGGGAACGTACACAGGAGTTGGCATCTTCCGTTGAAGATGTGGCGGTTCTGTCTCGAAGTTCAGGACTTGGATCGCTTGCCTTATCGAAGGCCTCAGACTACTATCGGGGTGAGTGCACCACAATCCAACAATCATCAAACACTCTACCTGGTTCCTGTCGAACTCAGTATTAAGTCTCTCATCGACAGCCAACAGATGCTCTCCACTTTCGTAAAGATGCCAAATCCAGTGAACTAAACTCGTTTCAGAATCCCGTTTTGAAGGATCGATTGCCTTTCTGCCAGTAGCAATTTCTAAGGCAACCACTCCGAAACTAAATACGTCAGATTCTTTGCTAGCTCTACCTGTGCTTATGTATTCAGGTGCCATGTAGCCTAATGTTCCAGCCAACATGGTTGTTTGGCAGCCTAACTCATGGTCCATAAGCCGAGCTAACCCAAAGTCACCAAGCTTCACGTTAAAGCTGGAGTCCAACATTACATTGCTTGATTTTATGTCCCGGTGCACGACGCATTGCTCCCACCCTTCGTGCAGATAGAGCAGCGCAGAGGCCAACCCTTGAGCTATTTTGTACCTTGAAGTCCAAGTAAGAAGCGTTTTCTTGCCGAAGAGATGAGAATCAAGGCTACCATTTGGCATGAACTCATACACAAGTAGAAATTGACCTTTATCGTGGCACCAACCGACAAGTTGAACAAGATATCGGTGTCTTAACTGACTAATGATCTTCACCTCGGTTATATACTCCCTTTTTCCTTGCTTAGAACCTCTTGATATTTTCTTGACAGCAACTAACATATCTAAATCTGCCAGGTAACCCCTGTAAACAGCGCCGAACCCACCTTCACCCAACTTCCTCTCATTTGAGAAGTTGTTGGTAGCTGAAACAAGTTCCTCAAAATTAAACCTTCTTGGTCCAGCTCCTCTTTCGAAGTCATCAGTAATT
The DNA here is from genome assembly GCA_038382025.1 of Adansonia gregorii. NCBI lineage: Eukaryota > Viridiplantae > Streptophyta > Magnoliopsida > Malvales > Malvaceae > Adansonia > Adansonia gregorii. The sequence goes on along the minus strand of JBBYHO010000003.1, from coordinate 16,377,091 downwards.
GATGCTACATTTGATGCCACTCCTCTAATCCTTTCCATTGCCTGGTTCCTTCTCCATAAAATCGTAAGTGCTAATAGCATTCCATTCCAACTAGAAAGACAGCCGCTGAAACTGATGTGGCAATTATAATTCTAGTCTTTTTGGCATTCTTTCCGCTTTTCTCTTTTGTATCCAAACTTGAACTGAATTCCCATGACTGCAGTGTGTGTCGTTCTACATTCTGACCTGTTGCAGCTGAGAAACCAACCATAACCCATTCAGGTAGAACCTTCGTCAGATCAATTTGATAAGAAAGACTAGAATTCTCTTTAGGATTGTTGGTCGTTTTGTAGTTCCAGGACACGCTCAAATTCTTTGTAGTAGCATCGTAAGTAATCAATACATCAGCAGGATCTCCACTGTGAAAGCTAGCATTCCAAGTTGTATGGACAGCTGAAGCAATGGAGTTGTTGTTTATACCCACATGCTCAACTGAAGGGTCCCATTCAGGGTTTGGAAAACTATCAAACTCCACCAGGATTATTTGATTCGTGGATGAATCAGACGTTGTAGTATTAAATAGCCCTAAAAAACCGCCTGCTGAATTTGGAGGGATTTGAGATCTCACAGGAGAAAGGAAGAATGCAACCCCATGGCCGTAAGTTGATGAACCCTGGGTTTCAATGGTGAATGTGAAACGTGAGGTGAAGTCTGACAGCTTTCCAGTCTCAGAATCCCAAAGCCTCACTCTTTCAGCATACGTGGCCCAACCAACACGACAAAGATAATTGATCTTGTTAAATTCAATTGCTCCAACCGAAGCTGCTGCATCTCCCTGATAGAGAATGTCATTTGCATGCGGATCAAAGCGAGGAATCTGGAAGTTGATTGAATTGGCAGAACGAAGAAGGAAGAACGAATAAAATAGGGTTAAAATAAGTATGTTATGAAAGGATATCGGCATTTTAGAAGCAAAGTGCATTCAACAGTGCTACTCCTGAAATTGGCAAGCTTGTTGATAACTGATAAGGCTAGGATTAGTTTAAATCTTGATGCTCAAGGCTCAGGTCAACTCCCTAACTTTGTTTCAATCCAGAAAAGCTTCGCTGTACAAGGAATCATTTCCCAGAAAAATATAAAAAGAATTGCACGTTTTTCGCCGGCACAGAAGAGTCAACCTTAAATCGAAGCAGTAACATCAATCATCATTTGTAAGATTAATCTGCAACAACTCATATTTAAGTTGGAACTTGAAATCTCTGTGATAAAGTGAGCCTCAATGTCTCAAAGTTTAGACTTTGAAGCTGTATCAACTTCAGCCGTAGGGTAAACCTGATTTCAGTATTTTTGCAAGACAGTTGGACTACATTTAAAATAAGTGACCTAAATAAAGTTATATCTGTAAATTTTTTTAATCGTGTCATCTGGTTGATATTGTGGAGCTGGCACTAAATTGAAATCAAACTTCTTGGGGGTTGAGGAGGGGGTGGGAGGCAGAATTTTTTATATAGTTGCTTTATAACAAAGAAAAAAGAATGGTCAACATTCTCTTAGCCTGCTAATGAAGAGTGCATCAAGTGACATGTTAAAGGTTGGGTTCGAGAGTCTATGTATCTTTTCTCTTTTTTCCAATTTATCATATTAATATTGTTGCTTTCTTTGTACCAAAAAAAAAACAAAGAAAGAAAAAGCCACCAGTTGAGTACTAATTTCAATGATATAGGAAGTTTATCGATTCAAGCAAGGTTAAAGAAAGTTAAACCAACGTGATCAACTGAGTGGATCAATGGATTTATTTAAATAAAATTTTAAATATTTTTAAAATAATTTTATTATTAAATAAATATTAAATATATTTAATTAAAAAAAGTATTTGGTTAAGTGATATAATTTTTTTATAACTCCAAAAGGTTAATAGTTCAAATCTCTTTACATACAAAAAATTATTTTTAAAAAATAATTGAAAATAAAAATGATTTTATTCTATTCTTTATCAGCTTTTAAGTCAATTCAGCTAGCTCTTATTTTTTATATAGAATTGGATTAGATAAATTTTTAATTTTCAATTAAATTGATTTGACTTATTAATTGAATTTAATTTGAGTTTTTTCAATCATAAATTTAAAAGAATTTAGGTGCCAAAATATATTCTCTAAATAAATAAGGTTAAGAATTGAAAATAAATTAAGAGTTTTTTTTTAAAAAAAAAAATTAATATGGGGTGTTCAGCCAAGTATATGCTATCAATAAACTAGGACGGTATTCATCTCCAACTATCCCCAGTTTAATCATGACAATCTCTATCTTCATAATTGTTTAGAGAACTATTTTTCATAAAGTCAAACCTTACCAATGTTTCATGTCCACCACAGATAAAATCGGGAGAATAGTTGCATATCTTCTCCATAATGAAATTCGTTAAATCCCTCCCTCCCCTGATTTATCAAAAAATAAAAAAAATTTAAAACTAAATTGCAACGAAACAATAGGAAATAACTTCTTCAATGGAATCTACAATCAATCAGTCTTTTGCACAAACGTAAGATATGCGAAAGTATCTTCCTTTTGTCCATTAATAAGCACCAATGAGTAGACTTTTAGAATGTTAGAATTCGACAATACTGGAGAACCCTTGTAATAGTAATGCTGTCTATGTTTCAAATCCCATGTTAGCCAGAAACCTGGAAAAGCATGTTGCCATTCCTTTTACGCGCCTCCTTCATTGCCTGATTTTAAAATGTAGAACCTCAAAATTCTTTCATTTTGCATACGTGGAAGACCATTTTGTGTGAGGGCCATTGGATTTTATAGTTACTCATGAAAGTTCCAATTCAAAGTAGCTAGCTAACAAGTCAACTACAGGAACCATCTCAAAAGGCATGATTGTTATCCGTGTTTCGATTCTTTATTTTTTTTAAATATTTATATTTGATATATAATTGAGATATGATATTTTAAAAACATTTTGAATGTATTAAAAAATTTTAAAAAATTAAATATATCTTTATCAAAAATATCTTTTATCTAATACATATATTCGAATCTAAATAATATAATAGTTATCAGCCTGATCTATCTCTATCTCAGAAGACAAGCCCTTGGCAAAACTATACCTAACTAGCGAAAAGAATAGCAAAACATTCATGTTATCCACGAAGAGTTGAAGGGTGGCATTTCATTGTCAAAAGCTTACTCATCCTGGGAATTAAATTTTCTTTAGGATCAGTCCCTTTCGATATCAAGCCAGATCAATTCCATAATCATCATCATCATTATAATACTAATAATAATAATAATAATAAAAGAAATGATGTCATCAAAATATATTTATTTCCTACGAAATTTCAGATTTAGAAGGCTCATTGTGACAATGCTTGTTACAAACAGACATTAAAGGAGAGCCATATTTTAGAAGTCTGTATGAAGGAAAAAAACAATTAATTATTTAGGAAATATCGAAAGGTATGAACTAAAAAATTGTCAACCATGAATAACATATATATGTCTTTAATAATTTATTAAGTTAATTGTTTTATCTTCAATTATATGTAACTATTAAGTCATTGAAAATCTTAAAATACTATTTATTTATTTAACGAGAATCTAAACATAAAGATATATCAATACTTTATATAAAAATATCAACTCCAAACTTAATTATTTTATCTTTAATTATTTATTTTCCTTAGTAAATTGATAAATATTTATTTATAATATGAAGAAAAAAGTCCGAAAGGATGAGTATAGGAACTTTCTTCCAAGATTAGTGTTTTCGTGAAATCGAAGATTTTGCGGCCAAGGAAACACTTCCTTAAGATTTAACCAAATGCCGTAGACTCTTCTTACTTTTCCTGTATAATAATATATGCATTTATAGAATTGACTTGAATCATTATTTGTGGAGGCAAGACAGCTACTTGGTAATATTTTAGTAATATTGATGAATAAATTAATGTTTAGATGAATTCTTATATCAAAGTTTGTAACAATAACTTTGCCTTGATGAGCAGGGCAAAAGAAAGATTAGTTAAAAGATTAAACTAACTAGAAGAAGACTCGCACGCTGCGAGCCGGCCAAAAGTTCTTTATGACAAAAACTGGCTAAGCAAATTCTTCTCAATACCTGTACGAGTTGTATTTAGACATATTAACATAAAATGTCAAATTTTCAATAGTGAATTTAAAAAGAAAAAGAAACTTGGAAATCCTGTTTAACGACCAACTTCCATGCTTGAATAAGTTATTAGATGTTCCTCAGAGGTGGCTGATGGTAAAGGTACATGATACATAGGAACAGGCATCTTGGCTGGGAGATTTGGCATCGGCGACTCGAAGTTAAGAACTTGAATCGCTTGCCTGATTGATGGCCTTGAATTACAATCCGGATGAGCGCACCACAGTCCAACAATTATCAACGACTCGACTTGTTTTTCATCAAAATCCTTGTTCAACTTCCCGTCAGCAGCCAAAATCAGCTCCCCTTTCCCATAAAGACCCCAAATCCACTCTACCAATCCCATGTCAGATGTTCCTCCAGGATCAACAGATTTTCTTCCAGTTGCAATTTCTAAAAGGACCACCCCGAAGCTGAAAACATCTGACTCCTTACTAGCCCTACCTGTTCTTATGTACTCTGGAGCCAAGTAGCCAAAAGTTCCGGCCAATCCAGTAGTTTTTGGACCTAGTTCATGGTCCATGAGTTTAGCCAACCCGAAGTCACCAAGCTTGACGTTGAAACTGGAATCAAGCATAACGTTGCTTGATTTAATGTCTCGATGCACCACGCACTGCTCCCACTCTTCATGGAGATAGAGAATCGCAGATGCCAATCCAAGAGATATTCTTAACCTGACAGACCAAGGAAGTGGACTTCTTCTACCAAAAAGGTGGGAATCAAGGCTGCCATTTGGCATGAATTCATAGATTAGTATGAAATCATTTTGATCATGGCACCAACCAATTAGTTGCACCAGATTCCTGTGCCTTAGGTGGCTAATGACCTTCACTTCAGTTACATACTCTTTTCTTCCTTGTTTAGACCTACTTGAAATCCTTTTAACAGCAACCGCCATTTCAAAATCAGGTAGGTAACCCCTATAAACTGCACCAAATCCTCCTTCGCCCAACTTTCGCTGTTCTGAGAAGTTATTGGTAGCAGAGACAAGGTCAGTATAAGCAAACCTTCTAGGACCAGCTCCTCGTTCAAGATCATCATTCATCGATGTCAAGTTTGTTGTCTCCGGTGTTCTTTTCACATGCTTTCGCCTCCACCAAATTATAAATACTAAAACTGTCCCAGCTATCAGAACACCTAAAGGAACCACGACAGCTACAACTATTTTGACATTTCTTGCAGTGTTGCCACTTGTTTTCTCTTTCACTATTAAACTTGAACTGAATTCCCATGATTGGAGTGTATGCCGCTCAACATACTGACCTGTTGCAGCTGAAAACCCAACCATGATCCACTCTGGTAAGACTGCCATCAGATCAATTTGATAAGAAAGACTAGAATTCTCTTGAGGATTATTGGTCGTCTGATAGCTCCAAGACACACTTAAGTTCTTAGTAGTAGCGTTGTAGTTAATGACTACATCTGCAGTATCTCCGCTATGAAAGCTAGTGTTCCATGTGGTATAGTTTGCTGAAGCAATTGAGTTTTTGTTGATCCCCACATGACTGCCAACTCCGCGTGGATCCCATTCAGGATTTTCAAACGTGTCAAACTCCACAAGAACGATTTGGTTCCGAGATGAATCACTAGTTGTTGTGTTAAATAATCCCAAAAAGCCACCAGCTGAATTTGGTGGGATTTGAAAGCCGACGGGAGCAAGAAAAAAGGCAAGTCCATGACCATAAGGAGAACCTTGAAGAGTAATATAGAAGGAGAAGCGGGTATTGAAGTCGGAGAGCCTTCCCGTGCTCATGTCCCAGAGTGGCACCTTCTCAACATATGTTGCCCATCCAACACGGTATAGGTAATTGACAATGTTAAACTCGATGGCTCCAACCGAAGGTTTTGCATCACCTTGGTAGAGAATGTTGTTTGCATTTGAGTCAAAGCGAGATATTTGGAAGTTTATTGAAGTTGCAGAGGGAAGAGTAAAAAGAAACGGAAACAAAAGCGGTAAGTTAAGCAAGTTGCAGAAGGCAGATGCCATGTAAAAGGACCAACAAGTAGAGATGCAGACAGGCACCATGTGAAAGAGAATTTGAACCTATATTAATGCGCAAGTGAAGTAATAGTTAACTTGATGCTCAAGTTTCGACTACCAGCTTAGTCTATGCATCAAGGAAGCTTCACCGAAAGGCAACCATAAATATAAAAAGTTGAAATATATAATTGAAAATAAACCAATTATCGACAGATCACTCTTCCAACAAAAAGGAATATAAAATTGAAACTTCTTGCTTCCAGGATTTTAAGTTACATAATATGCAATTTATGGTTGACCTCATTGAAATTATAAAATTCCGAAAGGTGGTATCTGTTTCCCTCCTATTCGCAATTTATACTATTTGTTTTATCTCCAATCAGTTTCTAGTCTTAAGATTCAGATCACTGACAAACATGACTTGAACTGAAACGACATGAAACCAATGATAAAAATCGGGTGGTTGAGTGGAGCAAAAACAGGCCGGAACATCTGCAGGCCAAGCGAATTCACTCAAGTTTGTCATCTAAAATTGGCATGGAAGTGTACAAGGTGCCATTGCAATGCAGTATTATTTTCTATTTGAAGAATAAATCATCAAAACAAATTTACTTATTGTGAAGATACATCCTCAGGAAGACTTCATACAGCAATATTTACAATTAAAAATGATTAAACAATAGCAGAAATATTCAATCTAGAAGCATATATATATATATATATTTATATATGGGGAAAAACAGCCATAAAAAATTAGACAGATACAAAAGATGACTGCTGCATATTTTTATATAATCAGTCCAACCAAATGATAATGACACATAAGTTTTTTCTAAGAGAAAGTCCGAAGAAGATGTCCTCAGAGATGATCAAAGGCTAGCAAGTGTTTGCCGGCCCTGCCAAGGAAATACTTGTACCGTGTTCAACTTTAAAATATGCCAATAATGAAATTGACATGAACTTTAAAATAAGGGGCATGATAGTCGAGGGATATATAATTTAATAGAATTGAATACATGTGGATAGATTACTTGTCCAAGTTTGTGATAATAACTATAAACTAATGAGAAGAAAGGAATAGACTATAAGATTAGCTCAAAAGCGGAAAATTTCTGAATCAACTCAGACATATGCCTTTACAGCTTTCAGCAGACGATGCTTGAGACCTTGATATTTGCAATGTTTCAGTGTAACTCAATTGGAGCAGCATACAAGCTTTGTATGGCGATTTGATGTTTTGAAACTTCCCAATTTCATTTCTGTCTTTTTTATATGATCAAGAAAGGAATACAGAAGGAAGAACACCTATGGCTAAGTTTGATTACTATAATGTTAAATTCCACCTCAATCCGAATAGTCGCATGAGCTTGTTCCTTCAAATTCAAGTAGTCCATAATAGATCTAGAAAAGAAAAAGGAAAAAGGAAAAACTAAGGAGGTAAATCAAATCTAAGTATCCTCTTCCAGGCTTGAATTAGTTAACAAAGGTTCCTCGCAAGTAACTGGTGGTGTAGGTGAAAGGTTCTTAAGAACTGGCATCTTCATGGGGAGGTTTGGCTTGTCTGCCTCAAAATTAAGAACTTTAATCACTTGCCTGATTGAGGGTCTAAAACTACTATCAGGATGAGCACACCACAGTCCAACAACCATCAGACACTCGACTTGTTCCACGACAAAATCGTTGTTCAACTTCTTATCAACAGCCGAAAGAAGCTCTTCTTTCCCATAAAGATCCCAAACCAACTCTACCAATCCCATTTCATCTCTTTCACTACGATCAGCTGACTTTTTTCCAGTAGCAATTTCTAACAACGCCACTCCATAGCTAAATACGTCAGACTCTTTGCTTGCCCTTCCTGTGCTGATATACTCTGGAGCCAGGTACCCGACATTCCCAGCCAAGTCGGTTGTTCTAGGACCTAGATCATGGTCCAAGAGCCTGGCAAACCAAAGTCACCAAGTTTAATATTGAAGCTAGAATCTAGCATTACATTGCTTGATTTGACATCCCGGTGTACCACACACTGCTTAAATTCTTCATGAAGATAGAGAAGTGCAGAGGCCAGTCCAAGAGAAATGTTGTACCTGACAGGCCAAGAAAGTTGAACCCCTCTGGTGAAAAGGTGGGAGTCAAGGCTACCATTTGGCACGAACTCATAGATGAGTAAGAACTCACTTCTATCATGACACCAACCAATAAGTTGCACTAGATTTCGATGTCTTAACTGGCTAATTGTCTTCACTTCAGTTACGTACTCCCTTTTCCCTTGTTTAGACCCTTTTGAAATCTTTTTTACAGCAATTACCAAGTCTAAATCAGGTAGGTAACCCCTATAAACTGCACCAAACCCTCCTTCACCCAACTTTCTATCTTCTAAGAAGTTGTTGGTAGCTGAGACAAGTTCTGCATAAGAAAACCTTCTAGGTCCAGCTGCTCTTTCAAGGTCATCATTCATTGATGTTAAGTTTTCAGTCTCAGCGGGTTTCCGTTTCAGCTGCTTCCACCGCTGGAAAATTACATATGCTATAACTGTCAAAGCTATCACAACAACCCCAGGAATTACGGTACCTAGTACTATTTTTATCTTTCTTGCAGTGCTTCCATTTGTTTCCTTTCTTACCAAAGTTGAATTGAACTCCCATGAATGAAGGATGTGTTGCTCTTTAGCAATACCTGTAGAACCTGAGAATCCAACTATAACCCACTCAGGTAGAGCCTTCATAAGATCAATGTGATAAGTAAGAATGGAGGTCTCTTGAGGATTATTTGTTGTCTGGTAGCTCCAAGAAACCCTCAAATTCTTAGTAGTTGCATTATAAGAAATCAATACATCCGCCATGTCCCCGCTGTGAATGCTTGCATTCCAAGAGGTGTAGTTCGCCGAAGTTAACGAGTTGTCGTTGATCCCCACGTGGTTATCAAGTCCATGAGGATCCCATCGATTTTTCAAGGTGTCAAACTCCACTAGAACAACTTGACCCAGAGCTGAAGCCCTGCTTGTTGTGTTAAACAGGCCAAGTAGTGCACCAGCTGAATTCGTTGGGACGAGCGACCCAACAGGAGCGAGGAAGAAGGCAAAGCCATGGCCATAATTAGAACGATTTGGCATGCTGATGGTGAAGGCAAAATGGGTATTGAAATCAGAAAGCTTCCCTGTTCCAGAGTCCCAGAGCGGTACCTTGTTGGCATATGTTGCCCATCCAACGCGGTACCTATAATCCAAATTGTTAAATCAATGGCTCCATCAGAAACTTTCGCATCTCCCTGGTAGAGTATCCTGTTATCATTTGGATGAAATCGAGATATTTGGAAGTAAACTGAACTTGCAAAGGGAAAAACAAAAACAAAGCATGTGAAGATCAAATGAAAATTGAGTAAGTTGTAGCAACAAGTAGCCATGGAGAGGGAGGAGAACAAGGGAAAGATACAGCTTGGAACTGAACGAGAAATTGCACCTGAAATCCTCTATAATGAAGCTGGTAATTTGACATAGTGACATCATGTTAAAAAAAACCGTAAAAAATCCAAACGATTTTTGAATAATTCCTCCCAAAGTTTAATTCTGACATAGTGACATCATGTTAAAAAAAAAATCAAATGTTTAGTACCCATAAAGTTTGAAGTTTCGTACGGTTAACTGCATCCATCTTCCCATTTCATTTCGCTGAAAAAAATAATGAAGTCCTTGACTTCAACATAAAGTATATATTATATCTTTTCATTGCCATTGTTTAAGTGTAAAGATAATCACCAAGAGGGAGCAACAACAAAGATTAGACCTTATTGCAACAATAAGAACATTAAAAATTTGAAAGGAAATCAAGAAAATCTCACCAAGAATCGGTCTTCATGATTTATTATATTAGCATAATTCCAACATGTGCCACGTCTTTCAAACATCGAAATGAAAATGTAATATGGATTGTAGATCTATAGCTACCTTGTCAATCCATTTGAACAACGAAACTTCCATGTTTTTTTTCCTTGGAAACACGGAAACAGGAACCTGGGTAGCAAGATTTCCAATGGCAGCTGCCTCCAAAGTCAGAACTTGAGCAGCTTAGCTCCAGTTGAACTGGATCCTGTTTTCTGATAAGTAGGGAATTTCCTTTTCGCTGATCAACCATTTGTAACTTCAGTCTCAATAGCACGGTAGTACATTTTGCTCTAACTTACTCGAATTCAGAGTTCAAGTGTTGAACACGCGCATGTTTAATTTTTTAAAAAATTTTGAATTTATTTGGAAAGCTTATAAGAGAATTATATCTCTGTACTCACGTTCGGATATGTGTCAAACATAGGTGTTAAAACATAAATACTTCAAAAAAAATGAAGAATTCATCAAAAGATTCTACATTTTAAAAACAGTTGAAATACTTCATTGATTCATAATACAGTGGCAGGACAATCTGCTACAGCTACTAAGAAGAACCAGTCCAGTTCAATCTTCCCAGACAAAGAGAGAACAAACATTCCCTCCATCTTTATTGTATAGTATCTAAATTTTTAAGAAAGAAATACTAAATTAAATACATTGGTTCAATGAGTCGATTCATTCAAATTCAACATCAAGAATTACATACAACAAAAAGAAAAAAGCCTACTCATATAATATATATATA
>JBBYHO010000003.1:16333027-16345542 GCA_038382025.1 Adansonia gregorii | reverse complement strand
TCGCAAATAAACATTTAACGGCCTAACTTAATGAAATTATTACATTTCGTTACAACGTTGCAAATATGGGAATAAACAAATGATTTTTAACTGTCGCTAAAAGTTCAAAAGCCATTCTTGCTATCGATGCTTGTTTTATAAGAGTGAAACTTCGCAATTTCAATTGTTAGCTATTTTATTCCTATCAAATGCATGCGGTCCAAAAGAAGCATTAATTGACCTAATGGGATTCAAAAAGCTTTTTAAGCATACATATTTCAAGTTATATGAATCATTCATTTATTTATTTAATATTTAAAATTATTAAAAATTAAATATAATTATTAAGATTAAAAATCGAACACTTTAATGGATCGCACAAATTTTAGCTTAGATGAAACTTCTAAGTTTTAAACAGTAGCCTATAACGCACTTATTAAACTTTCGATTTTCATTTTAGCCATTTATTTGGAAGGAGATTTCAATTTCAAAAGTCTCGTTTTCGAGAACAAAATATTAGTCAGGCTCAACTACATTATTTCTTAATAACACAAACGTCTACTCGTATAATGTAAAGAAATATCAGTAAAATTATTATAATTATTATCAAGAATTTAAATTTCAATCACAGAAAGATTTTAGTTTGTATCGTATTTATTATAATTATGAATATAAAAATATATTATCATAATTAATTATGATAAATATCAATCATGAATATCGACAATAAAGAAAACCGAAATCATAAAATACTAATAGTAATATGAGATTGTGACTACTATTTAAATTCATAATTATTACCTTCATACCACTTGTCAGTTATGTTATTGAAGACTTTTTAATTATTTTTTAAATGTTCTCATTTCAATAATAATTGTGTTGGATACATATCAAAAATATGAATATAAGAATATAATTATTTAAATATATAAAAAATTTTAAAAAATTAAAAAATATTTATATAAAATATATATATATATATATCCGACACTCGATTAAGATAGGAGAAACATTTACTTTTAAATAGTTGAAGCGATTTGGATGTCACAAAATAGCATTACACAGGTAAGAAGGGCTTCTTTTTTTATTTTTATTTTTTTAAATGCGTAAGAGGTAAATTTATGTTTGCCCAACGGAATATGAGATATTATTTGAATTGTTAAATAAATTAAATGATAAATTTCTTGGCCATTTTTTATCAACTTGTGTTGATTATAAAAACTAAATTTGATAATTTGTGTATTTATATTATGCTTATTTATTTTATTATGTCATAATCTTGTTTAAACTATTTACATTAATACAATTTTTGATATGTTAATAATTCGTATTATATTGATTTTAAAACACGCATTTATATCGTTTAGCATTTTAATTATTTTATACGTGTCATATGCGTGTAATCATATCTAAAATTTTTAAGTCTAACAAAAACAATCTAAAGTCTGATTAATCTTGGGCAAACGTACAGATAACTAGATCTGATAATTCATGTTATTATATATTATTTTATATGGCCAGGTATATGGATCATATACGTTTTCAAGCCTTCACCATGGCCAGCAAACTTACTGGGCTCTACCCCACCATTTGCGCCCTTTCAATTATTCCGCGACCTTCACTGACAGGGTAAAGCAGCTGCATCAGAATAGCATCGAAATTTAGCATGTAAAACTCCGATCCATTGCCAAGATAGGGTAATGAATCATGACCATCCATTTCAACAAATTTAGTTTCATAATATACCAATGGCAATCAACAAAATGAATAAAAGAACAAACTTCCTTTTCCCCTCCTTGCCATCTTGGTGTATTAGCTTGTAAAAAAAAAGAAACTGTTTGAGTCTCTAATGGCTTTTGAACCACATTTTTCTGCAATGTAAGCAGTCATCAATCATAGTTAATTATTATGGAGCTGAAAGGCTATTTTCCAGATGGAAAATTAAAATACTTTTAGATTTTAATCATTTGGGTGAACGGTGAACGGTGAACGGTGAACGGTGAAAGGCTGGAAAAAGAAGTATTTCTTTGAAAAAGAATTTTACCTTGGAAAGGTTCTTGTTTCTTCTTCAGTTTTCAGAATTCCATTTAGCAGATTGCAAGCTCCTGTTGGTTTTCAGCTACGTTGCTTCGATTTTTTTGTTCCTTGAAGTATCCATTTGAACATATATATAAAGATATAATCTTCTGGATACATGAATATAAGCGTAGCTTTAAAAGATCCTCCAAAGATCTAACACTCATACCTGAATAGAGATCCATTATTTCTAATCATTAAGACGTGAAGAACAAAAAAATACAGAACTGTAATTCAGCAGAAATGTAATTCTTGGAAATTTAATTAGTAGATCTTGATTTATTTAGTGACAATAAGGATGATCTGAACTTACAGGACAAAAAGGAAAAAGAACACGTAAATAAACACAACATTACTCATGTACTTCCCATCTAACATCCTGAAACATTCGCCGGTAATGTCCAGATTCTTCATGATGGCAACCCTCATCAAAATTCTGAGAATAGCTAACAGCATCATAATGAAAAGACAACGGCTTTGAACCATACATGCTGTTCTTCCCATCTCTTACCAGCTTCCTCAGCAGGTTCCTCCATCTCCTCCTTATCTTGTCACTGCTGCTGCTGCTGTAATGATGCATCCTTGAGTACTCCATTTCTTCATGCACAGGGAAGCATGACGGGGACGACGACGACATCATGCAGCACCCCGAGAAATAAGACGATCGCCGGTGGCGGCTGAGCAGATCTCTTTCCATTTCAGACATTAGTTAGACTTGATGATTTATGTTTTGAATTTGGTGATGTGAAGTTTATAATGTGTTTCATCAAACAATCATATGGCTGAGAAAAGAGGATGATGTTGTGTCTTTTTATAAGAATATATCAAGAATGCAAGATTTTATCCTTTTCTTTTTTCGCAGTAATTCAGTGGGACATTCATGTTTACCAGACTAATATTGTTTTAGGCTGGCAACAAGCTTGTTGTTTACTAAGCCTGAGTCAATTGGATTAGAAGAAGAAAGAGAAGAACAAATAATCATGTGATTCTCCTTATTTAAATCAAGTACTTTTAATGTCTTTTAAATGGTGGAGTTGGATGAATTTATGTGGATTGTCGGACAAAGGCGGAAGGTAATTTGTAAGGATAGTAGATTTTGGAAGAGCACAGAAATTGATTTCAAGACATTAACTTCGATACTTAAATTTGTTCAAAGAATTATTGATTGAATCCACCTTCTCCCAAATTAATATATATATATGTATATATATATATATATAACTTTGATTGTCATTTTGTCTTGGCAATTTCAGTTTTCCTTTAAAACAGTTCTAAAAGTTTATAGCCAGAGTGGCAGAACCTGATACTTTGTTGGTGTTGTTCGTTGAACATCTAATTAATAATAATGTTTTGGTTTGGTGAATTACTAATAAGAGTTGCCAAGCTAATTAAGGCGAGGCACATATAAAAAAGTTATAGCAAAATTACAATTTACATGCGTCAATGCTTCATTCGAATAGTCGGTAAAAACGTTATAAAAATTTAATGATAAAAACGACACGAAGGACTCAATCGAAAAAGAAAATTCCACAATCGACCATCCAAATATAATCATTATTAGTTGAAAAGCATTGGTCACCAAACTTTACTTCAAAACTTTAATCATGATAACATTGGCTTTCTTTTTTTTTTTTTTATTACGTGATGATGGGTAAAAGCACATTAATTTGTGAAGAAATGCTCGTGAATGTTTTTCATTTTCATGAAGTATGAAGAATCTCAACCAAACGAAATTGACTGATTTGAACAGCTTCGTTTACTAATATTATTATTATTATTATGTTGAGAAGCTTAAAGTTAAGTTATTATTCGTAATTACTCAAACTTTTTGATCTCAGCGAAAGAGAATTTGGCATACATAGATCAAATGTTTAAGAACATAATTATTTGAAGTTTTTAGTTTTTTTTTTTTTTAAATGGACCAAATAACAAGGAATTTTAGTAGTTACTTTATTTCGTAGAAAAATCAAAGTAATTTGAAACATTAAACTAGAAAAATATTTTAACACCTAGCTTTTTTATTTTAAACCGAGAAAAAGAGAGAATGAGAAAGAAATTTTTATTATTAACGAGTGACAAGCAAGACAAAGAAGGAATTGAAAAACAAATTACGAAACTCATAGGTTAATTAATTTAATTTATGTAATTTATTTTATAAAATAATTTTTAATAAATTTAAATATTTATAATTTTTTTTATTTTCGAATTATGATTTCTTTTCGGTACAGAACATGCTGCCCATCGAACCCGGTGGGGGAAGCCTGGGTTTTTGTCGTTTAATATCTGAAAAATGCAGAGTAGAGACAATGTCATCCTGCAAAACGTAAACGTTTCATCACTCTTCTAGAATTCAGTGCCCTCCAGCCCTTATCATCTCCAATCTGTCCTTGGATTCTCTTTTTTCATCTGTGTAGCCTTATTTAAAATATAAAAAAAATATTTATTTATAATAATTTAAAATAAATTAATTTTATATATTTTTATAATTTTTGTATGATTTCTATTTTAATGAGCTGATAGTTAATTGTGCACGCAGAGTACCAAATCAATTGAAAATATTGATTTTTTAATAGATATTTAATAATTAAAATTTTTTATATCAAATAAATAGTTAAATATTTTTAATTTAATTAAAATTTGATGTGCATCATCTAAATGAATAAAATATAAAATACAATAACTGAATTAAATAAATATAAATAATATAAAAATTATGCAAAGTATAAAACAAATCAGTTCTATATTAGTGCACTTAAATCTCAGTCATAGTTTGAGAATAAAAAAAATGAGTTGAAAATATTAAAGTTTGAATTTAAATTTATTAAATTTTATTTTTTAAAAAATTATTTTATAAATCAATTAAATTAATCTCTAAATTCAAATAACAAAAAAATTAGCTGCACATCATGTTGGGTAGACATGAATTATTGTTTTCACTTGGTTAGTTTGATGATGATTATCGTATATATATATATATATATATAATAAAGCATAATAATCCATCAACTTATATTAATATTTCATTTTTCTTATAATTACTTTTATTATTCACTACCTCTCAAAATTTTACCTTTCATCTTTGTGTTGATTAAGAGTAAAAAAAAAAAGATAATGAGAATTTCCACAGAATTTAGGCTATAAATTATAAATAAATTTTACAATTTTAGTGTAAAATTAATTAAAACAAAAACATATAGTTTCTAGTATGTAGTACTTTCTGCTTCCCCACTCTATTTATGTGATAAAAAAATAACAGGTGAAAATGTTGTAAGGCATTGGTTTGGTTTGAAACGGAAAGGAAATGGAATCGTTCTCGCTATTTTTACTGACAAAAAACTTAATGTTTCTGATCAATATGATGAGGAACAATTGGCTTTTTCATACTAATATTGCTTTTAATTTTTTTTTATTTATCACAATAATCTTATTTTGAATTTATAAGAGAAACCGTTATCATGACGACGGTTTTCCTTCATGAAATTTTATATATATATATACACACACACACACACACACACACACACACACACACACACTCACACACACACACACAAACAGACGGAAGTCACTCTTCGGACATAACTAATAAAGTGATTTATAAAATTAATAAAGAAGTTGCTCTCAACAAAGACGATTTCCAGACATGAAATTAAAAAAAAAAGGAAAATAGAAGAAGCGGATTTTGGTAAATAAAAATGAAATAGGTATTTTGTGCCAAAAAATTAAAAGCAATATTAGAATAAGTTGAGGAAGAATATTCAATAATTAATGCCCATAATTCAAAAATGAGTAATGATCATTCTAGTTTTTTTTTATTAATATTTATATATTTTTATAATTTAATTTAAATAAAAATATTTTTTTAATAACTATTGATTTGAATCAAATTGAATTAATTTAAATTTATAAAAATTTTATTTAAAATCTAACTCATATAAATTAAATCTCTAGAACCGAGTTAATAATTTGATTTTTAAACAAGGTTAATTATGATAGACATCTTTGAGCGTTCTTGAAGCATTATTGAACCAGGATTTTGACCTTGGTTTTCAATTTACGTCCAATTATTATTCTTATTTTGGTCAATAATTCCCCTCTGTCAATCAAGCAATTAATAAAACACTCTGCAGCGAGATAAGTTTATCTTAAGGTACTGAAGCACACCTTGGCCCAGACATGAACTCAAAAACCAAAGCTTTTCTTGAAGTTGCAGGTTCATGTCTCTCTTTCTATATATGTCTCCTATATACCCACCATTTATCATTTATCAGTTTAATTTTATAACGTGAAATTTAATTTACCAATCTAGGAAGTGGTGCATCCTTTATGGCGCATGATTAACGGCCCTGTAAATGTTTTCTACGTATATAGGAGTATAGAAATGGGTTCAAAAAAAACAGGTAAGACGAATGAGAGTGATTTCCACTGTACAAACATCTAATATGGATAGGACGTAATGCAAATTAGATATGATAATATGAGAAGTTTTAGAAAACTAGGATACGGGCAAAAATAAAATCAAATTGTGTGTCCGAGGATATCTAATCAATGTATCTAATTGCATTTTAAACATGTTTTAATCATATCTAATCTTATTTTTATGTTTTTGATATGTGTTTAGATATCCAACATGTATTTTACTACGTGAAGCATATGCGGAACATGTGTCCTTCTTAGACTATTACTAAGACTAAGAAGAAATGTGCTTTGGATCATAAACAAAAAAGAGAACATGCTTTTAAATATTGTGAGAGCAAAGCATATACAAATCCATGGCTGAACCAAATCAAAGCAAACCACTATCCAAGCTTAAGATATGTTGTCTCGTTCGATCAGTATTAAAAAAAAAAAAAACATTTCGGTGTAAGGCAGCAAATCAGATTTGGAAAGGTTTACAACACTTGAAACTCATCCGGTCTTTCTGGTCAGTAAACCCATGTGGAGAAGCTGAAGTTATGCCTTGGATTGGATCAAAAACAGGTGGAGTTTTTCACATGTTGATGAGAAAGAAAGGGGCGCAACTTGACAAAGATGGTGGGTCATTGCCACATGTACTACCGAATCAAAGAACTTGACCCTGTTTGCTGTAGGGTAGACTTTTAAGCCTGGTTTTCCTGCTTCAGTTAAGTGGCATCGGGATGGGACGTTTAAACCTTCTCGAACGACAATCTTTTAGAAGTTGTTCAGCCTTGTCATCATAATTAGTGTTTTATCACCTTGTTACGCAGCCTGGCTTGTACAAAGAGTGCAATTGGGGCCAGTTATAAAGCAGACGAACACTATTTTTGTCATTTATTTGAATAAATTATTATGATGCGATCGCCAAGCTGGAATAGCTCAGTTGGTTAGAGCGTATGGCTGTTAACCATAAGGTCGGAGGTTCGAACCCTCCTTCTAGCACAAAATAATATTTTTGACCAAATGAGTAAGAGTGAGATTGATTGGTTTCTCAAATGAATAAGAGAGACCCAACCCAAGTTCCAATCTCTACAGAACAGCCCAAGGTCCAATGTCTGGGTTTAGGCCCCGATAGTGTGCTAGATTTCTAAATTCTTAGCCCCATAAAGGCAAACGTTGAAAAGGAAAAGGTTAGTATTGTGTGGCCAACGTGGGAAGAAGCGCCCGACACACTCCACCACAAAGTACTAAAATCATGGAGAAAGTGACAAAGGAGGAAGGACGAGTCCACAGCATTGGTGATTTGGTGGCAAAATCTGTCTCTTGAAATGCTTTCAGGTTCTATCAGCTTTCCTAATTATATCTGTCTGAGGTTCTAATTCTGTGGCTAAGAAAAATGCAGAGTTTTTGGATTGGATAGGATAGGAAAGGATCACAGGGCCTTCCACCCTTAGTTTTCTCCTCCATGAATATCTGATATTCAATTCCCATCTTTTTATTTATTAATATTCAAACATGTAATTTACTTCAACCCATCAGAAAGATGAAAAAGTTGATCATGAAAACGAAGAAAAAGACAATAGAAAATTTCTGAAATCAAATAGAAAAACACCAATAGCTCACCCTCACCCATTGCCATAAACAAAACCTTAAACATCCCATTCCCGTTCTTCCCCCTTACTAACAAGCTTTGTTATTCCATAGCTTCTGACTTCCGATCCCCCCCCTCCAAAAAAAAAGCAAAGCAATGGCGATGGCAATGGCGCTTCGACGACTCTCCTCTTCCATTGACAAGCCTTTTCGTCCTCTTTTCAATGCCACCTCCCTCCATTACATGGTTTCTTCCTTTCTTCTCTTCTCTTTCAATTCTTCTTCTATAACTATAATTCTATAATCATTTTTTTCTTTCTTTTCCGTGGGTGCAGTCATCTTTGCCAAATGAAGCTGTGTACGAGAAGGAGAAACCTGGCGTTACTGTAAACCTCCATTATTTATTTTTGATTGAAAATACTTTTTTTTTCTTTTTTTGTATATGAATTATATTGAAAAAGAGTTGTTATCTTCTTTCTTTACAGTGGCCAAAGCAACTGAATGCTCCACTAGAAACAGTTGATCCCGAAATTAGTGATATCATCGAGCTTGAAAAAGCTCGCCAATGGAAGGTGCCTCTAATATAACTCTAACACCATTTTTTTTCACATTTATAACATGTTTTTGGACTGATAAATATAGTAGAATTACATGTCTCATAGCTTTAAGATTCCTAGTTTTACCGAAAATTTAAAAAAAAAAAAAAAACTGTTTGGTTTTTAAGGGACTTGAACTCATTCCTTCGGAGAACTTCACTTCGGTGTCGGTGATGCAAGCAGTTGGATCTATCATGACCAACAAGTACAGTGAAGGGTATCCGGGTGCAAGATACTATGGAGGGAATGAGTATGTTGATCTTTCTTAATCTCTTTCTTCATGCTCATCTTGATTATGTTGTATTCGGATGCTTGAGTGGTTTAACTCTAAACTTTGAACTTTTTAGGTACATCGACATGGCTGAGTCGTTGTGTCAGAAACGTGCCCTGGAAGCGTTCAGGTTGGATCCTGAAAAATGGGGAGGTAATAAATATATGCCTAATTTCTGTTACTGCTTTGGGCTTTGTTAGCATTTAATTGCTGACATCCTTTCTATATATTTATTATGCTCTTTTGTATGGCAGTAAATGTGCAGCCTCTATCTGGTTCCCCTGCCAATTTTCAAGTTTACACTGCACTTTTAAAACCTCATGACAGAATCATGGCACTTGATCTTCCTCACGGTGGCCATCTCTCTCATGGTTATCAGGTGCTTCAAAATTCCATATCTAATTTTGTTGCACTGCTAGAGTGTTAGACATTATTGTCTTCTCGAAGTTCGAATATCAGTCGGATGATGCCTTAGCAATTGCTGGAGTTACTTAAAATTGATATTACAGGGTTGTAAATGTATGATTAAACAGGTTTTAAATTAGTGAAATTGACAACGATTTCTTGGGAGCTCTTCTCATTTGTATCATTATTTTTTGGCTCCGGCTCAATGCTTACTTGATTTCTTTCATGGTTGCATAGACCGACACAAAAAAGATATCTGCAGTGTCTATATTTTTTGAGACAATGCCATATCGTTTGAACGAGAGCACTGGCTATATCGACTATGACCAGGTATTTTATTAATTTTAATATTGTGATAGCTTCTTAGTTTTTCTTTCATTACTTTCATTCAAAACATGTTTATAAGTTTCTCTTCATATCGAACTTTTTTAATTGCAGTTGGAGAAGAGTGCAACACTTTTCAGGCCAAAATTAATAGTTGCTGGTGCTAGTGCTTATGCACGTCTATATGATTATGCGCGTATTCGAAAGGTAAGCTTGTTTAAATTTATCTCGAGCTAACCGGCTAAGATTGTCAAAACTTGTCATACATTGAAGTTCATGATTTCGACCCC
Organism: Adansonia gregorii; assembly: GCA_038382025.1. NCBI lineage: Eukaryota > Viridiplantae > Streptophyta > Magnoliopsida > Malvales > Malvaceae > Adansonia > Adansonia gregorii. Next base: position 16,335,613 of record JBBYHO010000003.1, on the reverse strand, counting down.
GTTGGATGTCCATATTTTTTTATGTACTAACCAGGTTTGCGACAAGCAAAAAGCAATAATGTTGGCAGACATGGCACACATTAGTGGCTTGGTTGCAGCTGGTGTTATCCCTTCACCTTTTGAGTACGCTGATGTTGTGACCACCACAACTCACAAGTCGCTTCGCGGGCCTCGTGGAGCCATGATTTTCTTCAGAAAGGGAGTGAAAGAGATTAACAAAAAAGGAAAAGAGGTTAGCTGCTGAAAGGAAACTTTGCTTATATCTCCTTTGAAATGCAAGTGAAATAAAAATTTAGACTTTAGTGACTTTTTTTTCCCTATAGGTTTTGTATGATTATGAAGACAAAATCAATCAGGCAGTCTTTCCTGGACTTCAAGGTGGCCCACACAACCACACGATTACTGGTCTAGCAGTTGCACTGAAGCAGGCAACTACTCCAGAATATAAGGCTTATCAAGAGCAAGTTCTGAGTAATAGCTCAAAGTTCGCGCAGGTATTCGCATGCAAGATGTTGCAGATCTTATTCTTCAACAAAGCATGGAAACGTCCTTCGCTCTAATCTACTCATGGCATCCTGAAATTCCTTTTAAACATGCTCATGTTGGAAATATATTTGGACACAGTTATAGAGCATGATCCTCCAAACACCCGTGTGGATACATTTCTTTATATGATTCTAATCCACCTAATCTGGGTAACTGTCAGGGACTCGGGCATTCTTAGGGATGTGTTATGATTCTCTCTACTTAAATGCAGTTGTTTTACCCACGAAAATCCCCCTATTTTGCAGACTCTGACTGCAAAGGGATACGAACTTGTTTCTGGTGGAACTGAGAACCATCTAGTTTTGGTTAATCTGAAGAATAAGGTAAGAGATGGATTGGAGAAATTACTAAATCTGGTTTAACAACTACTTGCTGCTTATGCTTTTATTTCCGGATTAACAAGTTTAAATTCTCTGCAGGGAATTGATGGCTCCAGGGTTGAAAAAGTGTTGGAAGCGGTCCATATTGCAGCAAACAAAAACACTGTACCTGGAGACGTATCTGCTATGGTTCCTGGTGGCATCAGAATGGGTAAAAAGGTTCTTTTACTATTAATTTTGTGCTCGAATGACCTTAAGGAATTCCAATTGCATGCACTTTTCAGGAACCCCTGCTCTTACATCTAGGGGATTTGTAGAGGAGGACTTTGTTAAGGTAGCTGAATACTTTGATGCTGCTGTGAACTTGGCACTGAAAATCAAGGCTGAAACAACAGGTTTTCTGCGAGCATTTATTCCTTCAGTTTTGGTTTTTTTCTCTCGAGACAAGTACTATGTTACCTGGACTTGAAAGTGAGTATCGAATAGAATATTTGTCCGACACGAGTGTGTTTAATTTTTTCTATGTTTTTTCATATATTTGAGGGATCATACCTAACATCATATCTCAATATGTGTCGGATATATATATCGAACATGAATACTTTAGGAAAAAAGATGAAAAATCTGGGTAACATAGCTTCTTGGTCCTGAGTCCTGACAACTTCTGTTGCTTGTATATTCTACCTGATTAATGGATGCAAAAACCAGGCACAAAGTTGAAAGATTTCGTGGCCACTCTGCAGTCTGCTCAATTTCAATCTGAGATCGCAAAGCTCCGCTACAATGTCGAGGAGTACGCAAAGCAATTCCCTACAATTGGATTCGAAAAGGGAACCATGAAGTACAAGAACTGAGAAAAAAACCAACCTTGTCTGCGAGGTAATATGATCAAACGTCGCCATCCTATGTCATCTCTTACTTCTGAATAAATCGAATTAAATTGACTTCTAAAACCCATTTATGTTCTTCCGCATTTGAAAACAGTTGCCTATATGTACTAAGCTCTTTAGGCATGTCAGCATCTATGCCATGCTATGGTACTTGAACTTGGACATGTGTGTCGGATATAGATATATATCCGATATAAGTATTTTCAATAATTTCTAAATATTTCATTGTACTTGAAAGATATTTTGAGAGTTATATCCTCATATCCATATCCGAAATATGTCAAACACCGTGTTAAACACAGATACTTAAAAAAAATCAAAGCAAATAACATGTTGTTTTGATTCTGATGTGTTCTTGTTGTCACGTTCTTTTGCTGATTATTCTTCTGTTTGGAACAGGTATGCATGTGCCAGTGTTACGGTCCACGCAACACAGGCTTTAGAGCTTGAGTCTCAGCCCATAACACTAGCATTTGCATGAGTTTTCCTACTGATGGAGGCGACCTGGTGATAAGAATTAGAAAACTTTGGTTTGGATCTTCACTAATGTGTATACATACATACATACCTATTGACGCTTTGAAGGCAATAAACCTGCATTGAGATCCAAAAGCAGATTTCTTGTTACTGCCTAGAATTTGATTCGTATGATGCATGCAAGATTCATATGGTACATGCAGGTTTAATCTGAATAATGGAAATGTTCATCCGAATGACGAATGTTAGAGAACCGAAAGACTGAATTCCAATGGTGTAACAGAAACAGGAAATAACTATGACATTTGTTCTCAAAATGATTAAAGATGGTAAAATGTATTCGAAATAAAAAA
>JBBYHO010000003.1:16318504-16332927 GCA_038382025.1 Adansonia gregorii | reverse complement strand
ATTTTAAATATAATTATAGTATAATAGCATAAAAAATACAATATAAATTTATGAATTGGATGCGGCCAAACTAAGTCCCGAAGGAAAAACGACTTTGATTTGAACCCACAAATTTGTTAGAACCAACAAATAAAAAAAAAAAGGGTTTGCCAACCACGAAAAGGTTACCCTCACCCAATGCCACAAACAAAACCTTAGCTAAACAGACCGTTTTCCCCTCTCTCAAGCTAACAAACGTCTTCCACAGCTTAAAAAAAAAAAAAACCAGCAAAGAAGGTGTAGGAAAAATGGCGATGGCAATGGCGCTTCGACGGCTCTCCTCTTCCATTGACAAGCCTTTCCGTCCTCTCTTCGGTGCCACCTCCCTCTATTACATGGTTTATTTCTTCTTTTTTTGCTCTTTCATTTCTTCTTCTTCTAAATTTCAATAATCATTTCCTTTTTGATCCACTCTTTTTTTTTTTCCCTCTTTGTCATGGTTCAGTCGTCTTTGCCAAATGAAGCTGTGTACGAGAAGGAGAAACCCGGCGTCACTGTAAAGCTCTTTTTTTTTAAAAAAAAAAAATCAATTTATTTATTTTAGATTAAAAGTACTTTTTTTTTTCCTTTTGAATTATTCAATTGAAAAATTGTTATTTTTCTTTCCATATAGTGGCTAAAGCAACTGAATGCTCCACTTGAAGCCGTTGATCCTGAAATTGCTGACATCATCGAGCTTGAAAAAGCGCGCCAATGGAAGGTGCCTTCATTTCATATCCAACTTTACATTTTTTTTTGTTCGTTTAATATTCATTTCCTTCACATTTATATCATTTTTTTTTTCTGAAATATGGATTTTGGTACAACAAAAATCAGATTGTAACATATTTTTTATTCAAAATTTGATATGATAGGTTAGCGTTGTTTTATTACCATAGAACATCGTGATTATTTATTATTAGAAAAAATAATAATTGATTTGAATGGACAAAATGGATCGTTTAATTTTACAAACTTGGTCGGTTTCATATCCTGTTTTCGGTTCAGTTTCGTAATTCGGAAATACGGTAGTAACTCTGTTTCGCGATGGTCGGGAACTACTTATTAGGTGCATCTGCATGCTAAAATATATAGTTTTTAACAGTTTTTAATTTAGTGAAATAAAATATGTTTGATTTTAAAGGGACTTGAACTCATTCCTTCGGAGAACTTCACTTCGGTGTCAGTGATGCAAGCAGTTGGGTCTATCATGACCAACAAGTATAGTGAAGGATATCCCGGTGCTAGATACTATGGAGGGAATGAGTATGTTCATCTTTCTTGATCTCTTCTTCATGCTCATTTCTCAATTCTACCAAAAATTTTTTGGAATTGTAAATGAGAGTGACTAATGCAACTAACTTAAAAGAATTTGAAGAATAAACTTTTAAGGTAAAACATTTGGGAAAGATATTTTAAGGAAAATAGTTTTCCACTTAGATACAAATAGAATCTTGAAAAAGTTATCTGGCAAATGGAAAAAATTTAAGATTTGAACTTCAAAAAATTTTTAGTCGCACATCAACCCATAGAAAGCTTTGATTGTTAAGAGATTGAATGAAAGATATATTGAAATGACGTTAATGGAAGTATTAATAAATCCAAAAGGTATTTAAAATATCTCTCCATGAAACATACTTTCCAGTACAACACAAATGCTGTGTATTGGGATATCCTTAGAAGGGTATCCTGCTCCCTAGGCATAATTTTTGTAGAATGCTTTCTGAGCTTTAGTTATTTGGATATGATATTCAAATCTTTTGCTAATTTTGCATTCTAAAGGTTATTTATAACTTGCAAATATTGTTCTTCGACGCTAGCGCATACTACAGAATTCTGAAGGCCAAACATTTTTTATAATATATACAACAGTCGATTTGACAAGAATTAGTAAATTTATTTTGTATTTGGATGATTGAGTGATTTTAAGTTTCATCTTTTAGGTACATTGACATGGCAGAGTCGTTGTGTCAAAAACGTGCCCTGGAAGCATTCAGGTTAGATCCTGAAAATTGGGGAGGTAAGAGATATCTTTAATCTGATTAGACGAGAATTCATGATAATAGTTTTTGTTCTTTTAGTTAACTTTTCTGTGCATGTAGGGTAGACAACTTACCTAGAACTTTTCCTGATTTTTTTACTTGTGGATGTTTGAAGAGGACACTATATCATGTTTTGAAAGAATTTTTGTTGCTATTGAGCCTTTATTAGCATCTCTGTTGTATGGCAGTGAATGTGCAGCCCCTTTCTGGTTCTCCTGCCAATTTTCAAGTTTACACTGCACTCTTAAAGCCTCATGACAGAATTATGGCACTTGATCTTCCTCATGGTGGGCATCTGTCTCATGGTTATCAGGTACTTCAAAATTCCATAGCTAACTTAGTTACACTGACATGACATATCCTTTACTTGCCGACACTGACAGTATAACTTTGCAATCAAGGTTTAAGCTAGCGTGCTGGATATTATTGTATTCATACATCCAGCTGGTACTTGGATGCCTTAGCAATTGCTGGAGTTAATTAAAAGAAATTACAGGGTTGCTGATGGATGATTGTCCCCTAATTTGTTTTTCTTCTTCATTTAATTTATCAAAAAATTGTAGACAGAGTTAAAGGATAGTATTGATAGTTAAAATGAAGCCATTGTTTTGATATCCTTTTATGATTCCATTGTTATTACTAGCATAGGTACTGAGTACAAGTTTTAGAACACCAAGCTGTACAGCCACCCTCACTCTCTCTGTCGCAGTTAAACTTCCATGGTCCTCTTCCAGAGCCTCAGTCTCTTGTGATATTCTCCAAGTTTTCTCCTGAAACAGATTGTCTAGTTGAACATGGTCTTTTTTGGAACAGACAGACACATTAGTTGGATTCTTGAAATAAAAGGTTGCTTATATTTTGCCTGTAGTTGTGATTTGAAGGTCTTCTTTTGAATCTTTGATTTCTTGTGCAGCTGTATGATAATGTATGTAACATTCTTTATCTTTTGGAAGTGTAGTGTTTTTACCAATGTATCTACATCTAAATGACTGAAAGTTAACAGTTTCTTAGGAGTTCTTCTTGTTTGTATTGTTAATTTTTCTGGTTGCAGCTTGATGCTTACATGGTTTCTTTTGTTGTTGCATAGACGGACACCAAAAAGATATCAGCAGTGTCTATATTTTTTGAGACAATGCCATATAGATTGAATGAAAGCACTGGCTATATTGACTATGACCAGGTATATTATCAGTTAGTATGTTGTGATAGCTTCTTAGTTTTTATTTGATTACTTCTCATTCAAAACAGAATAAAAATTTACAGTGAGATGCTTCAACGTTTCATATTGCTTTTAATTGATAGGAGATGTCCTGTGTTGATTTGGTCTAGCTGTGCAGCTCTTACAGTTTTTGGTTTATCAGATTCCCCTAAATTGCGGCAGGATTTTTTCTTGACAACAAAGTTTTTTAATTGCAGTTGGAGAAGAGTGCAACTCTTTTCAGGCCAAAATTAATAGTTGCTGGTGCAAGTGCTTATGCGCGCCTATATGATTATGCACGCATTCGAAAGGTAGCCTGCTTTTGATTTATTTAAAGCCATCTGGTTAAGATTACCATTTCATCATACGTCAAAATTCATGTCTTTGACTCCATTGGATGTCACATTTGCTATGCATTAGCCAGGTTTGTGACAAGCAAAAGGCGATAATGTTGGCGGACATGGCACACATCAGTGGTCTCGTTGCAGCTGGTGTCATCCCTTCACCTTTTGAGTATGCTGATGTTGTGACCACCACAACTCACAAATCACTCCGTGGGCCTCGTGGAGCCATGATTTTCTTCAGAAAGGGAGTGAAAGAGATTAACAAACAAGGGAAAGAGGTTAGCTGCTGAAAGTCAACTTTATCTTTTTTGTGATGGAAGTGGCACAAAAATTTAGAATAGTGATATTTTCCCACAGGTTTTGTATGATTATGAAGACAGAATCAATCAGGCTGTCTTTCCGGGACTTCAGGGTGGTCCGCACAACCACACAATCACCGGTCTAGCAGTTGCACTGAAACAGGCAACAACTCCAGAGTATAAGGCCTACCAGGAGCAAGTTCTCAGTAATTGCTCAAAGTTCGCGCAGGTATCATATATAAGAATTAGCAGAACTTGTTCTGCAACAAAGCATGGAAACATCTCTTGCTCTCATCTACTTATTGGAGAATTTTTCCTTTTTCAGTTTCCTGAAGTTAATCTTTTTATATATTGAAAAAGAATGAACTATTAGATGAGGAAACATTCTTAGGGATGTGTTTGATAATTTTAAACAATAAATACATATGGTTCTCTCTTCTTAAATGCAATTGTTTTAACAACCAAAATCTCCCAAATTTGCAGACCCTGGCTGCAAATGGATATGAACTTGTTTCTGGTGGAACAGAGAACCATCTAGTTTTGGTTAATCTGAAGAACAAGGTAAGAGAGAAACATTTTTATCCTCAGCCAACTTGGAGAAATTAATAAATCTTCTTCAAAAGTTCTGGCAATTTACTTCTTGATTGCGCTTTATTTAAGTTTAAATTTGTTAAGACAATGCTCTCTACTAGTAAGACGCTAGCTTGATGAAATGAACCTTGTCGAAGACCATGACACTAATGTTTTATAGAGTCATCCCTACAGGGCATTGATGGCTCCAGGGTTGAAAAGGTGTTGGAAGCAGTTCATATTGCAGCAAACAAAAACACAGTACCTGGAGATGTGTCTGCCATGGTTCCTGGGGGCATCAGGATGGGTAAAGGCTCTTAATATTAATGTTGTGCTCACATGTCATGCCCTGTAAACCTACTCTGACAAATCTGATTGCACTTTAGGAACCCCGGCTCTGACATCTAGGGGATTTGTTGAGGAGGACTTTGTTAAGGTGGCAGAATATTTTGATGCTGCTGTGAACTTGGCAGTTAAAATCAAGGCTGAAACAAAAGGTTTTTTTTGCAAGCCTTTATTCCCTCTGTTTCTACTCTCTCTTATCTCTGGAGTTGGACTAGTCTACTGATTTGTGGCTTGGTGCTATCGATTTTCGTAAACTAGGGACGAAGTTGAAAGATTTCGTGGCCACACTGCAGTCTGCTCACTTTCAATCTGAAATTGCAAAAGTCCGCCATGATGTTGAGGAGTACGCAAAGCAATTCCCCACAATTGGATTCGAAAAGGGAACCATGAAGTACAAGAACTGAGAAACCAACCTTATCTGCGAGGTACATGACCAACTTCACCTTGTTAAGTAATACCTTGCTTCTAATTAGGACAAATTAGTTGACATCAAGAATCCATTTATGCTTTCCCCTCCCCCCCCCCCCCCACACAACAAAAAGAACACAAAACAAAACAAAAGAACATTGTTAGCATCCATGCTAAATTCCTATTTTTCTGGTACAATAGATTCTCGCTTTGCTAGAAATCAAATTTTCACTAATTAAATCTTCATCTTTGGTATGCATAAAGTCTTCATTTTCTTGGGAATTTAATGTAATTCCCAAGAAGGAAAGTAATAATTGGAAAGTTAAAAAAAAAAAAAAGCAAAATTACTATTCTTCGTATTTAAAAAATGGTAGCGAATTTTTTTCTACTCAATACTTTTACTAATTACAAAATCATAAAAATTTACTATATTTTAAAATTATTTTAATTACTATTAAATTAAATTACATTCTAGTTCAAATACATATTAAATATTTAAAACTTATTTTGTTTTAATCATATATTAAATTTGAGATACATGTATTATGTCATTTTATTTAAAAAAATTAATTATTGTTTAAGAAATAAACCTATTAAATGACATATTTGTTAGTAATAAATTAATATTTATTTATAATAAATATATTTGAAAATTGTAAAAATAAAAATAAAAATTGCATTTTATTTGATATGGATAATTTCGCAACTTGACACCACATTCTGAGTAAAGTATTTAATGAAACTAACATGTCAATGTAATTTTTTAAAATTTTAATAAAATTTTTTTATCTATACCAAACATAATAACGTTACTTTCTCGACAATCACATTTCGTTGGAATTTTGGTATGGAAAAGCATCGAACGCCACCCAAGTTTCATACGAAGAATCTTACGTTTTCCATATATGCAGCTCACCATGTTATTCTGATATTTTGTTCTTGTTGTCCCCTTCCTTGCTTATTTTTATCTTTTTGGACACAGACATGAGTTTTCTTACCGATGAAGGTGGAGGAGGGATAAAATTTAACTGGCGCGCCAAATTGTGGAGAATTCAAATTAACAGCTTTTATGCGTATATAAATGGGACAAACTTGGTTTGAATCTTCTCTGAATATGTACACATATATACATACATATATACGTACTTATTGACGCCTATGAAGCACTAAATCTGCATTCAGACAAATAGTAATTTTTCTTATTGCTCCCTTAGAATTTGATTTACATGTTACATGCAATGCACGGTTCATCTGAATAACTGAAATACTTTTGGAATTGGTATGAGGAAACAGGAACAAGAAATAACCTATAACATTTGTTCTGGAATTGGTCATCATTAAAATCCCCGAAAAATGCTTTTACATATTCTGACATGCATGCAAAAATATAATCTTTTAAATATTAAAAAAAAAAAACTTAAAAGAGCATCTTCAAGCTTGTTGGACTATTTGGAATCCTAGTTCGATTTGCTAGAACAGGATGATTGAATAATGAGCATTTGATTTTGACAAATTATTATTATTATTAGTTACATTTTATAAATGCCAATTAAATTGCATTTTAGACTAAACTTGTTCATAACTGTATAGCGTGATAAATTTAACTTATATTAAGTTGAATTTAAGATAAAATTTTTGTACTTCAAGTCAATCCGACTGGAATTATTGTTTAAGTAAAAAAAATTGCATTTGAAAATTTTTAAATGAAAGAAATTCCAGCAACTTAATTTAAGTGTTCATGCATTGTAAACTTTACAATACAATCATTTTTCATGTCATAAATTTTATTTATTAAACATATAATATGAAATTATATAATAAGAAAACATTTTTCATTTCATAAAATTTATTTGATTTATATCAAAGTTTGGACTTGAAACTTTCAATATGGACTCTCGTCTTTCAAGTTTTAACAATTAGTGCATTATTTAAATAAAAATCAAAAATTGAAAAATATATGTTTATAATTTATTTATTTTTTTGGCCAATCATGTTTTATAATATTTTATATTAAACGTAACTTAAAAATATTAATGACTGAAAAAATATATGTTAACAAAATCCTAATATCAAACTATGCGTGGTAATTAAAAATTTTAATAAAAATATTGTTATTTTTTTACAAAAAGAAAGGTACTTATTTGCTATTTATTTTTAAAAAAAAAGTACTTTATTTCATCTTAAAGCATAGTTTGAGTTTTGAATTTATTAGATTTATTGATTATTACTATATTCATCGCGTTTGAAATATAATTTTTAATTTTAATTAAATATTTTTATATTTAAAATTATCAATCAAAATTAAAAATAACACTTTATTATTAGTTCACGACTTTATTTATTAAGTTAATGCATTATTGATATCTAATGTTCAATAACGATTTTTTGATTTCTAAATCAAGTTAATATTAAAGGGAAATACTAATCAATGTTATTATGTATTAACTAAGACGGTAGTTTAAGAAAAATATATATACACAATGTGTTAATATTGGTTTAAAATCTAACAAAAATAATAATTAAATATTAAAAAATAATATCACGTGATGTCTACACTCTACACTCTACGACTACTTGCTTCTCTCCCCCGCTTAATCCATTCAATATCAAAGCCAGCCTTTTTTTTTTTTAAATCTTCTATCCATTTTATCGCCAAGCTATTGCTCTAATCTCATGCTTGTCCTTGCTCACTGATTCATTTCTTTATTCTCTACTTCACCTTCACTCAATCTTCTTTCTTCTGCTTGAACTTTTACCTCTCCTCCTTCAATGGCTTCTTCAGCTTCTGTTGATCACGACATTGAGTCCAATCCTCTCTTGCAAGATTTCGACTTTCCACCTTTTGATGTTGTCGAAGCAAAGCATGTCAGGCTTGGGATTCGTGCCTTGTTGAAGAAACTCGTATGCCCTTTTTCTGGGAATTCAAGATTTGGGTTGTCATGATCTTTTTATTCGTCTAGCCTTTAGGGTTTCAAGATATTTGCTTATTTGAAGCTAGTGTTAAAGTTTGAAACTTTGTGATGTACTCGTATGTGGGGTTTGTGGATTTTCTAAATCTGATTTTGGTATATTTGTGTTGGCTGAATAGGAGAGTGATTTGGATGAATTGGAGAAGACAGTGGAGCCTTCATGGCCAAAGTTGGTGGAGCCATTGGAAAAGATTGTTGATCGGTTAACTGTGGTGTGGGGAATTGTTAACCATCTTAAGGCTGTTAAAGATACAGCTGAGCTCCGTGCTGCCATTGAAGAAGTCCAGGTACATTATTGTTGTCGTTATGTTCTCTATGTACTGGCAGATCAAATATGTAACATACATATGTAAATGAATATGTTATGCTTGAGGTGCAATCTTCAAAATATTTAGCATCAATCTCTAAGGCATTTATTATCTATCACGTTCTTATCTTAGATCAAGTCATGAATTTTATGTTTATGATTTTGGCATAACTTGTAGTATCAGATCACATGATATACTAGGTAATTAATTTGTTTTCTTTCCATTGGTTGAGTCGGAATGGTGGTATTCCTATTTGTTTTGAAGCATACTGGTAGGCAGTCTTGTTTAAATTGATCCTATTTTTTCTATAGCTTAGTTAAATATACACAAACTTTTTGGCCCTTAGTATGCTTTGCTTTTCCTTACAGCCCGAAAAAGTTAAGTTTCAACTAAGATTGGGACAAAGTAAACCAATCTACAATGCATTCAAGGCTATTCAAGAATCTCCTGACTGGGAATCACTGAGTGAAGCTCGCAAACGTATTGTAGAAAGTAAGTATCTGCATTTATAAATCTATATATAAAATAAATTAGAGAGTTGTTGTTCTATTATCCTTTTGGTGCAATTGAATGCTAGAACTGCTACCTTGATTAGTTTTTAGTTATTGGCCAACACTGACAACAAAGTCTGAACAGTTTACTTGCTATAGCAGACGTGAAGTTGAAAATTCAACAGAAAGGAAAGGAAAAGAAAAGGAGAAACTTAAAATTTAGTGTGATGCTGCATGTAGATATTGCAGATATATAAGTGATATAGTTTATAATTTGCTTCTCGCATTCCTTTTAGTTTCTAGGAGTGGTTGACCTGATAACTCTTTTTATTTCATTGTATGTGTGCAGCCCAGATAAAGGAAGCTGTTCTTAATGGTGTTTCACTTGAAGACGATAAAAAAGAACAGTTTAACAAAATTGAACAGGTTTGATAATATTAGTTGTGAAGTTAATGTAACAGAAATTTACTTGGTATCATACTACTTGACCATTTTATTTTTTTGAAGCCAATTTCTGTGCCTAGTAAAATGAGGAGAAAGTAATTAACAATAGTTTCTTTTGAAGTTCTTGGTGTCTGGTTTCTTAGCTTTCTTTTCCCATCTTTTAAGCAAATTCTTCCTGTAAAGTTTAGCAAGTATGGGAATCTGAAAAAAACCATATAAATATTTATGCTTAATCAAGTCATGTTCATTTCTTTTGGCTATTCCAATCTGTTGTCTCTGAGCTGCTTTGCAGGAGCTGGAGAGGTTGTCTCACAAATTTAGTGAGAATGTTTTGGATGCCACAAAGAAGTTTGAAAAGCTGATAGTGGATAAGAAAGAAATTGAGGGCTTGCCTGCAACTTCTCTTGGGTTAGCGGCACAAAAAGCAGTGTCTAAGGTATTCTTTTCCACAATTCAGCATATGTTTCCATTCACTAACGGTTTCTCATTTTTAAGTCTAATGCAGTTTCTGTTTTCCTCCATTTAAATATATATTATTTCTTGGTTCTCACCTAGGGGCATGAAAATGCAACCGCTGAGAATGGGCCATGGTTGATTACATTGGATTCTCCAAGTTTTATTTCTGTTATGCAACATGCACGTAACCGTGCTTTGCGTGAGGAAGTCTACCGTGTTAATATAACTCGGGCATCAAGCAGTGATTTGGATAATACACCAATTATCAATCAGATATTGAAGCTTAGGTTGGAAAAGGCTAAGCTTCTCAATTACAACAACTATGCTGAGGTATGAATCCATTGAATCTACAAGAATGCATCCTTTTTGTAAGCTAACTGTATTTGATCAGGTAAGCATGGCAACCAAAATGGCTACCGTTGATAAAGCTGAGGAACTATTAGAAAAGCTTCGGAGTGCTTCCTGGAATGCTGCTGTCCAAGGTATTATGCTATAAATAGTTTCTTATAGGGTAGAAAAAGTTGACACTTGCCAGTCTTTTGATCTTTGATTACCATGTGAAGCTTTCTCCTCAGAACTTGTCTGTTGATTAGGACTTTAGTTTGTGTAATTTTTTTTTTGTTCTTGATATTTAAAAGTTCAATTTTAACTTGCAAATACTATTTTTGCTGTTAGGAACACATTAATGCACTAGCTTGTTTTAAATGAAACTCCACTTATAGCAATTAATTTTGTGATCACTTGTATTACTTGCTATCCAGTATGACCTTTCATGAATTCACCTTTGATATTGCGGACGAGTTTGTGGCATGGTCAGGAAGTTTGCTTTTTCTTTGATGCAATTTTAGAGCTTAATCTTCCTGAAACTCACTATGTCTAGCTTTCCATATTTCCCTTAAACAGTTGCTGTCCAATATTTTTCATTCTACTGAAAGCTTTTCTAAACAAAAGATAATTGGTTAGAAACTTTATGCATGTGATCCTTTTTGGTCCTTGCAGATGTTGAAGACCTAAAAAGTTACTCCAAAAGTCAAGGTGCAGCAGAAGCTGATGATTTGAGCCATTGGGACATCAACTTCTGGAGTGAGAGGCTTCGTGAGTCAAAATACAACATCAATGAGGTTGACACTCTTTCTCTGTTTTTGCTAATTAAATCATAGCTTCAAGACCTTAGTTTTATGTGAAGAAAACTTATGCTATTTTACCTGATGAAAAATTGTGCAGGAAGAACTCCGGCCATATTTCTCATTGTCAAAGGTTATGGATGGCCTTTTCAAACTTGCTAAGACACTTTTTGAAATTGATATTGAGCCAGCTGATGGTCTAGCTCCTGTAAGTATTTCTTGGGTTTATCTAAACTTTCTTCATTGCCTATTACATAGAATATTAATTTTACGTCCTTCTAACTGTTATTTCTTTTAAAGGTTTGGAACAAAGATGTTAGGTTCTATTGTGTCAAAGATTCTTCAGGTAGTCCGATTGCCTATTTTTATTTTGATCCATACTCTCGTCCATCAGAGAAAAGGGAAGGTGCATGGATGGATGAGGTTGTTTCTCGAAGTCGTGTATTGTCACGGAATGGGACCACAGCAAGGTTGCCTATTGCCCACATGGTGTGCAATCAAACACCACCATTTGGGGACAAGCCAAGCCTCATGACATTCCGTGAAGTAAGTTGAAGACATTGGTTTTGAGTATAATGCTATTGCTTATAAATTCTCATGTTCTGGATGATTGGAACGGGAAGCTAAGGTAATAACAGGGAGTAACCAGGTCCAGAAGCCTAGAGTTTTCCTTCTCTACAGCTTCTTCCAATTACTTTCTACCCCTAGTCATGCTTCTGATCTTATCACCAAAAAAACATTTTGAGCTACCTAAGCAGTGTGCTTTTTTCTCAATATTATCAGTTAAAGCAGTCTCATGTAAAAAAGTTCTTTCTCATTTTTAAGCTAAAAGTGCTGGGGTGATACTGCTTGATCAAGCGTTCAAGTGTGATTATAGGTCGTACTTTTCTAGTTTAGGCATATTTAAACAACATGCTTCCTTGGAAGGCATGATGCATGAGTGCTTCTTGTTTAAAACCTATTAGATTAAAAAGCATGTTTCTGGTATATTCTTTTGAACAAATATACATAAGAGGAACATGCATCTGTGTACTAGAATGGATGGTTCTAAGAGAGCCTAATCTCCAATGATACTATTGTTAGACTTAGGGCAGATGCTGGTTGAAAGGATGAACCTTATGTATGCTTAGCTGACCTCAATCTTGCTTCTAGAGGTTCTTGCTTTATTCTATCGTACAGTGCTTGTGCAGGATATATATAATGCTTCACTGACTATTATTGCATTGGTGGCTGATGCAAAGCATTTGTGGCCCTTCTGGATGTTCAAAGTGACTGCTGTATTTTGGCCCATCTGGACTGATGGCATTTCTTTTTCTAGGTTGAGACTGTCTTCCATGAATTTGGCCACGCACTTCAGCATATGCTGACAAAGCAAGATGAGGGTCTAGTAGCTGGCATTCGGGGAATTGAATGGGATGCTGTCGAGTTGCCCTCTCAGTTCATGGAAAATTGGTGTTACCACAGGTTAACATCTCCAACAACCAAAATATACAACCAAAAATATATATTTTGGATTGCTTCAGATACATATCCTTTTTGTTGCTAAAAGAAATATGATTTGAGTGTGATACATGCATGTGGAAAATATTCATTGAAGGCCCTTATTTATGTGTGGCTTGGAAAAGCTGCTTCTAATATGTTATATGGCTTCCTGTTTGTGGTTTCTGGCTTTTTATGCAACACTTTATAGTTTTTACTACTCTGTTTGGGGTTAATCAGATTGCATTTGATGTAATGTTTATGATGTGACAACGGGTTAGGAAAAGACATGTCTATTAGATCCTTATGAGTCATGACTGCTTGAGCTTGTTCAATCTTTTTGTTTTTATTTTATGGCCTGCAGGCAGAATCATGAACAAGACAAACATCTAAATTTCCTCATTCTCTTAATTTGTTTGTTTGAATATATTTCCCATAACCACATTTTTGGATATTTCCACTATTATCATATGCATTTCATTTTTCAAATCAATTATAACTTTAATCAATTAGATTTTTATTTAAATTGTTTGTTCTTTCAGGGATACATTGATGAGCATCGCAAAGCATTATGAAACAGGGGAGAGTCTCCCTGAAGAGGTATATTTGAAGCTCCTTGCTGCAAGGACTTTCCGAGCTGGTTCTCTAAGTCTTCGTCAGGTCAGTTGAAGCATTAAACTTGTTCTGCCCTTGTGTCACTTTTGGTGCATGTATTCCCGCAGAAACAATGTTTTCCCCTCACCTGAGGATGGCTTGTGGTGAAACATAAGCCTGCTTCTTTATATATATATATATATATATATATATGCATGGTACCATGCGAAGATTTATTACCTCTGTGGTCCCCTCCTCTTTCTCCTTTTCCCTTGCATGCTTACGTATCTTCTTTTTTATTTTTTTTCCAATCCTCTCCCACCTTCATGTTGGACTGATTATTTTTTTTTTTTGCTTCCCTTTAATATCAGCCATTGCAGCTACAGATCTAGCTTGTGGTTGGCTTTAGAAAGATAAAGGTTCCTCTTTGTCAGTAATATAAAATCTTGTTTGGGTGCTATCCATTTCTTTAAGCATTAAGGAAGGTTTTTTTATGTCTATGAAAAGCATGTATATCGTTGCAGAAATTTCTGATATAAGACGATTTTAGTGGACACAATGGATATATCTTTTCCGTCATGTGTTTTTAGGACGTTGTTGACTCTGTGATGTTTCGTTAGAGCTCCTTGAGTCTGTATAATGTGGTCTTGTTTTAATGAGAGGATATTGCAATTTTTGGTGAAGTGGATTAGTGTTTGCTCTAGTATTTGAATGCTTGACAGGCAATTTCTTAGTGTTTTCTATCTCCAGATTCGATTTGCTAGCGTGGATTTGGAACTACATACAAAATACAACCCAGATGGTTCAGAATCTGTTTTTGATGTTGATCAGAGAGTTTGCAAAGAAACACAAGTGATCCCCCCATTGCCAGAAGATAGGTTTCTTTGTGGTTTCAACCATATATTTGCAGGTTTGCTTCTACTTCCTCCGGCCCCTCTCTCTCCTCTTCCTATGTACTTTTTACTACTACTTTGGTGGAAACTTCACATCGGTGATTTTTTAATTTGTTGATTTTTGTGAATATTAGGTGGATATGCTGCTGGATACTACAGTTACAAGGTATATTTTATCTTTTATTTAGGCCTTTAGAAAACAACAATGGAAACATGTTTGAAATGTCAACTAACTACCAAGGTCTGATAGTCCGCAATCTGAGAAAGACCATGTAAATAACTTATGATCCTTCCCCCTCTCCATTTCATTCTCTAGCCAACTTTTGCAGCCTGGCTTGTATTAACTATTTGTCTGCTACAGTGCTATGATCTTTTTATGAACTGTGGGCATGATCCGTATCCTTGTTTATCCTTTTCTTTCCTTTTCCCTTTGCCCTTTGC
>JBBYHO010000003.1:16283196-16305958 GCA_038382025.1 Adansonia gregorii | reverse complement strand
GTCAAATGATCAGATCAATGTTAAAAGAAAAAGCTTTTTGGACTTCTTTTCTTGGGTTTAAGTTAACTTGGATTGGTTAGTCAAGAGGTGTTGAATTGTTATAATTATGGACTAGAATGTGTTTATAGTTATGAATGCTTCTAGGTTACCTTTGCTAAACAAATTCGAAATATTGTTAGGGTTCTCTATGATGAGATATTACCATGCGGACTTTTTGTAATTGGCCATTGAAGCTTACGAGCGTCTTTATTTTTTATTCTTTTTATAGTTGAGTGGAAATGCAAAGACTTCATTGGCTAGCTCTCCACTGGTCAGATGCGCATCCTTGGCAAGACCCTTCAGGTATTATTATTGTTTCCTCAAAGCATTATCGATTTCAATGGCTTATTATTTGCTAAGATATTGTTTTTCCTGCAATACAGCTCAAGACCTGTTGGTAATGATGTTATCGGTATTGACTTGGGTACAACTAATTCATGCGTGTCAGTGATGGATGGAAAGGTAGATTATTTTTCCCGAGTAATATTATTAATCTTTGTTGAAGTATATATTTGAATGCCTTATTGGGAAAATGGGAACTATCTTATTTGGATTATTCGAGTATTTTTTTGTGCATCTTGCAGAACCCTAGGGTAATTGAGAATGCTGAAGGAGCTCGAACCACGCCATCTGTGGTTGCCTTCAACCAGCAGGGGGAGCTAATTGTTGGAACCCCGGCCAAACGCCAGGCTGTGACCAACCCATCAAACACATTTTTTGGAACCAAACGTCTGATTGGGAGACGTTTTGATGATGCTCAGACACAGAAAGAAATGAAGATGGTACCTTACAAGATTGTTAGAGCTCCCAATGGGGATGCTTGGCTTGAGGCCAATGGAAAAACTTACTCCCCAAGCCAGATTGGTGCATTTGTTCTAACAAAGATGAAGGAAACTGCGGAAGCATACCTTGGTAAAACGGTGACCAAAGCTGTCATCACTGTTCCTGCTTATTTTAATGATGCACAAAGGCAGGCCACCAAAGATGCTGGGCGGATTGCTGGGTTAGAAGTTGAAAGGATTATCAATGAACCAACTGCTGCTGCGCTTTCCTATGGGATGAATAACAAAGAGGGTATCATAGCAGTATTTGACCTTGGAGGTGGAACTTTTGATGTTTCTATATTAGAAATTTCTAATGGTGTTTTCGAGGTATGCTTCTTTTCGCTTATATGATTTGTTCGTTGCTTTGCTAAGTTGATTCACTTAGAGAGCTTTTTATCAGGTAAAAGCAACAAATGGAGACACCTTCTTGGGTGGAGAGGACTTTGACAATGCTCTATTAGAATACTTGGTGGGCGAGTTTAAGAGAACTGATAACATTGATCTCTCAAAGGACAAGCTGGCCCTGCAGAGGCTACGGGAGGCAGCTGAAAAGGCTAAGATTGAACTTTCATCTACATCCCAGACTGAAATCAACCTTCCATTCATAACTGCTGATGCTTCTGGAGCAAAACATTTAAATATAACGCTAACCAGATCCAAGTTTGAGGGTCTAGTGAGCAGCCTGATTGAGAGGACTAGAATTCCATGTAAGAATTGTTTGAAGGATGCTGGGATAACCATCAATGATGTGGATGAAGTATTGCTTGTCGGAGGAATGACTCGTGTCCCCAAGGTGCAAGAAATTGTTTCAGAAATTTTTGGCAAGTCTCCAAGCAAAGGAGTTAATCCTGATGAGGCAGTTGCGATGGGAGCTGCTATTCAAGGTGGTATCCTTCGAGGTGATGTTAAGGAGCTGCTTCTGCTGGATGTAACTCCTCTGTCACTTGGTATTGAAACTCTTGGAGGAATTTTCACTAGGTTGATCAACAGAAATACAACCATCCCTACGAAAAAATCACAGGTCAGTATTACTATACATTTTCTGTTGCGTCCGATATATTGGGGGTGTACAGCAACTTTGCTGGTAGTGTTTAAAATCTGTGTTACTCAAACTCGGGTGTAAGTGTCGGATATAGGTATACATTATCTGTTGCATCTGATATATTGGGGGTATACAGCAACTTTGCTGGTAGTGTTTAAAATCTGTGTTACTCAAACTCGGGTGTAAGTGTCGGATACAGGTATGTGCCTAGCACAGTATGTTCCATTTTTTTCCTAAACTTTCCATATATTTGCAAGATCTGTGAAGAGTCATATCCCCATACTTATGTCCGAAAATGTGTTAGGTATTTTAAGAAAAATGAAGAGTTGGAGCAACATAATTTGAAATAGAAGGTGAATATGTTGTTCCGATAGACATTGTGGGAAAGCAGCTAATATTTTATCTCTGTAAATACATATCGTAGCCTGCAACAGAATAGAAAAGAATGTTTTAACGGTTCACGCACATTTGCTCAAATGAATCTTGCCATCTTGCGTATATATGTGTTATCGTTGTCCCAATTGATAGCTTAGTCATATTGCTAGCCGGTATCGATGGGTATAGTATTTTAAGTTTTTAACCACCCTCTCAGTGTAGAATATGTGTTGAGATGTCCTTTAGACAACAGATAATACTAGCTTTTCTGGTTTCAGGTTTTCTCTACTGCAGCAGACAACCAGACTCAGGTTGGAATTAAAGTTCTTCAAGGTGAACGTCAAATGGCAGCCGACAATAAGATTTTGGGTGAGTTTGATCTTGTTGGTATTCCACCAGCACCAAGAGGCATGCCACAAATCGAAGTCACATTTGACATAGATGCCAATGGCATTGTAACTGTTTCTGCTAAGGATAAGGCAACAGGAAAAGAACAGCAGATTACAATCCGATCATCTGGTGGTCTTTCAGAGGATGAGATTGATAAGATGGTGAAGGAGGCTGAATTGCATGCTAAGAAAGATGAGGAGAGAAGAACTTTGATCGACTTGAGAAATAGTGCCGACACAAGCATATACAATATCGAGAAGAGCTTGAACGAGTACAGAGACAAGATTCCCAATGAGATTGCAGTGGAGATAGAGTCTGCGGTGGCAGATTTGAGGAATGCAATGGCTGAGGACAATATAGATGAAATCAAAGCCAAAATGGATGTTGCAAATAAGACTGTTTCAAAGATCGGAGAGCACATGAGTAAGGATTCTGGTTCTGGCAGTGGTTCCTCTGGAGGGTCCGTAGAGAAGGATCAGACCCCAGAAGCTGAATATCAGGAGGTCAGGAAATAAAAGATGAGTCAGAACACATGGTAGCCGACATATGTTCTTCGAATTATTAGTTAGATCATTGATTCAAGCTTTTATCCAATTAATTTATAGATGTTACATAAAAAACTCTAAAGGTGTAGGATTGTGGATGCAATCCAAACTTCATTTTGCTAGTTGGATTTTATGCTCATTTTTGCAGTTACGAAAATATGTTTTTCATTTAGCAAGCTTAATTATTCTTCTGAAGTGAAGGAAACCTTTATGATTTACATATAGGACTTACAGTTTGCCTATGCTCTGTTTCACGTTAGGTTTTGTATGTTAGGAAGTCTATTTCTAAACGGAATCTTATACCAACTGATAGAACTAATTAATGCTATTATTTTTGGACACTTTGAACTGTGGGTTCATCATTACCCACCATTAAAAAGGTTGAAACATACAGAACACTTCTTTTTTCACACTTTTTACGGGAGATATAAGTTTTTTTTTTCGAAATGTTAAAGGTTAAAGAACTCATGGCTTTTGCATTTGCATAGGTTCAAGCATGCTATTAGGATTCGAGATGATTATCGAATATAAATGTATTTAATATAAATATATATATTTAAAGAATTATAATTTTATATTCATATTTAATTATATACGATATATACAAATGCCATGGAATATGGATAACATAATTAAATCTCCCTTTTTGTACTAATGCCTCACTTTCCCTCCACATTTGTTTGGTAGACGAAAGCAAACCAGCAACGACAAAAAACATTAACACGGTGAAACGAGGTTTGGATCTATATTAGCTTACATTTTTAATTGCATGAGTCCTAATCTGAGATTACAAAAAGGGGAATGTCCCAGAAAGTAAAGCCAAGCAGTCAATGCTTATTTTATCAACCAATGAAAATATTTATAATTAAAAGACTCTTATTTTAATATCTAATTTTTGAATTAAAATTAAATAAAATAATTTTTAATAATATAATAATATTTTGAGTTGGATCAAATTATGTTCCGATTTGAAAAATTATCCAAAATTACAGTTTGAATCAAAACTTGCTCATCATCATTATTATTATTATTATTATTTTAAATTGACTTCCCCTTTTTCAAAGTAAAAGATAATTTTCAAAGGAGAATGATTTGTCTTAAACCTGCATGAATGAAATATTATAAAATGACCAAAATTTCCTTTCCATGTTTTGTAATTTTTCTCTGCCAATCTTCCAGTGACCAATTTACCATTTTAAAAAGGAAATCTTTTATTTATTTATTGAATTTAAAGCAAATGTGCGTCAATTATTGCAATTCTCTTAATCCAATTTCCATGTTTTTTTTCCCCCCCTTTTTTCTCCTTGGTTTGGATAACGTTTCATCCAACGATTGGATTGTACTTATTTTTAATGAATTTTATATTATCATATAATCATATTTTTTATATCAAATTATAATTTTTTTTGATAATTTATTTTCTAATATTTCGAGGTCGATAACATGTAATAAAAAAATTAGGGCTACGATTTTTCTCTGAATGCACTTTCCATGATTTTTCTCGTAGAGAATGATTTTTTTTTTAAATAATTTTTACATCCATTTAACTTGGCGTAAATATAACGGCTTAGAATGCGAGGAAACCAACTGAATTAAGACGACATACATTAAGCACAGTTTGCTTTCCAGGCGGTCGACTGACTTTTTCTAGGTAATCTTTTTTATCATTTTATCTGTTATAAAATTCTTGTTAATGGGTTCAGTTTTTTTTTTCCTTTGATGTTTTTGATTGATGGGGCCGTTTATTAGGTGGGAATTAAGAGATGGAAATGGAGAAAGAGCAAGAATTGGAATGGATTGAAGCACAAAAGATTGAGATAAGTTTGGACCTTATGGCAGCAGCCAAGAAGCAGCTTGACTTCCTTGCAGCTGTGGATAGGAATCGTTGGCTCTACGATGGTCCTACTCTCCAAAGAGCCATTTACAGGTTATCACTTTCATAGTTCAATTTCTTGATTGTCTCAACCTTTGTTGTTGCTAGAATCATCATTTTCCTATTATTAAATTCTGGGTCTTTTTTTGGGGCTGGTTAGTGTTGATATGGATTTTTGTTTCTTGGCTGTCTTTTATAATAGTGGCTTTTCAAATATGGTAATGATATGCTTATTTTATTTAAGTTTTTCCAAGTTTTCCATTTGATTCTTGGTATAAAATCCATCGGATTCATGCTTTTACTATGATTCCTAGGAAGTAAATCATGATTCATGAGGCACTTTTTATGTGCAGATTGAATGGAAGTTTGGCTTTTTAAAATATGCTAATTGCAGGTACAATTCTTGCTGGCTTCCCTTGCTTGCCAAATATTATGCGGAAGAGATTTTGGAAGGGCCTCTTGTTGCTCCTCTGGACTGCGAATGGATTTGGCATTGTCACAGGCTAAATCCAGTATGCCTTTAAGCTGAAAAATACAAGTACAAGAAATTTGGGTTCTTTTGACTTGTTTGTTTTGATTTGCTAAGCGAGTTACGTTGTCTTTCTAATTTCAGGTTCGTTACAAGACTGATTGCGAGGAACTTTATGGGAGGATCCTCGACAACTCTAATGTTGTATCTTCTCTTGAAGGCACATGTAAAAAGGAAACAGAAGAAATTTGGAGTAGACTTTACCCGGATGAAGCTTATGACTTTGACTTGACCAAAGCATCAGCTGAAAATGCCTCTGAAATACTTTCTGGACTTGGAAAACACACTAAATATGATCTAATATCAGCTGTTAAAAGGCAGAGTCCTTTCTTTTATCAGGTAATTCTGAGAATAATCGTTTTAGGTTTTCAAAGTTGTGATTTTTGCAGCATTTATCTTCGACTCTGGAAGGTTAGATAATGTTAAAGTAATTAGTCTGCCAATCTGTGATATCTTTATGTAGATTAGAAGATGAATTGATGGTCACTAGAGAGACTGAAATTATCAAAAACTGGTTTTAGTATCAAGCAAGAAAATAACGTATAGGACTTTCACAATATCCATTGTCAGGTTAAAAGCTTTATGCAATGCCAAGGTTTCTGGTTTGGTTGCAAACACATATGGGATTAGGAAATTGTTTCACATGATAGATCATAGTTTAGCCGCCTAATTTTCAAGATTTAGATTCTCAAGTTTGCCATCTTTCAGTTCTTCTCAACAATCCTTCTGATCTTGTTTTCTGTCACAGGTGTGCAGGGCCCATATGAGCAATGATATCTTTATTGAAGAAGCTGTGGCCAGATATAAAGGGTTCCTTCATCTGATCAAGAGAAATCGAGAGAGGTCCATAAAGCGCTTTTGTGTTCCAACTTATGACATTGACCTTATCTGGCATACCCATCAGTTGCACCCTGTCTCTTACTGCAAAGATTTGAATAAAGCACTCGGCAATATATTGGAGCATGATGATACAGACTCTGACAGAACTAAGGGAAAGAAGCTTGATGTTGGGTTCTCCGGGGCTACTAAACAGTGGGAAGAGACATTTGGCATAAGGTACTGGAAGGCAGGGGCCATGTATAGAGGGAGTTCTCCAGCTCCTCTCATGACAATTCCTTGCATTCCTGACATTTTGAGTGAGGAAGTAAATGCCACAAATGAATGTCCAAAACTTATTAAACTTCCAGAGATGAAGGTTGTAGAGGTAGTTTCTGGTGACTTTTTTCTTCAGCATTTCATGAAATAAGAGATTTTTTTTTTTGGTTATCTGCAAGTTTCTTGTTCTTGTATTGTGATGCCTATCCTTGATGCTTAACTTCATCTGCATTTAAAACGTTCTTGGTACATGCTACAAAAGGCTTTGTAGAATTTTACTGAAAAATTGAAAAGATATACGACTTAGGAATGTTAGATCACAACTTACATCATTATTAGTATAAAGATGTTTGAATAGCATAACTTTTAATATGGGTTCAATTATAATATACTTAAAAGCCACTACGGTGCTCCTGAAAGGAGATGCTGTTTGTTTGTCAACTTCTTTTAATCGTACTAAATTACTAATTATATATATATTTTGTAGCCTGGACCAGGGTTATCAATGCAGTTTTCACTTTCCTCATTATGCTTACTGCCCTTTTCAGGTCCTTTTAGAGTTTGTAGGAGTTAAGAACTTGCCAGATGGAAAGAAGCGTGACCTCTTTGTCTTGTTTAATATCCAATCTGATGTGTTCTTTAATACCAAGCGGAAACTGACTGTCTTTTCCGAGTCTGGGGAGAAACAGGTTGCTTCATTTCAGTGTGAACCTACTGGCGAACTGCTTTTTGAACTTATATCACACTCAGCTTCCAACTTACCAGGGAAAAAAAGATGTAAAATTTTAGGTACTTGTTCACTCTCTTTACGAGAGTTTCTAGTTCCAGTTTCTAAACTTGCTGTGGAGAAATGGTTGGACTTGATGCCCAGTTTTGAGGATGTATCTTCGAAGCCAATTGGGCTTCGCATTGCTGTTTCATTTACAGTTCCTACTATAGCACCACATGTGCTTCACATGGTTCGATCCCATCCTTTTAGAAAACATTCTTGTTTTCAGCTCCCTCTAGCAGGAAGGTTCACTGCAGGTAAGAGTTGTACACGTGTCCTTGATGAAACTCAAGCTGAGGTGATAAGACTTCATATGAGGTATCCTTACATTTATATCAAAATTTTATGCTGACAAGACTTTAAGATTACCTTCCATGTATTTTACTATGTTATTAAATATTTGTATCCCTGTGTTTGCGTGTCTAGCTTTCTCTCTCTTCCGTGTCTTTTGATGTAAACAAGCATATATATGACAGTTAAACTTGCTGTTATGTAGTCTACTTTTGTGGTAATAATAGCACACACTTGTAGTGAAAAAATGAATAGACATTTCAGTGGAAATATTTGGTAGAGATGATATTACAGCGGAATCTTATATACATTCTACATCATGAGGGAATTTCCTACTTGTCTTGTCCTAATCTCTAATATCAGATATTCTAAAGGTTCCATGTTGCTTCTTTGGTCTGTCCTGTTTATCTATTGGTCAAGCTTTAAAATATTAGACCATAATTATGCTGCACTATTCCCAACGCAGCTTTCGCTTGTTCTATATTTCAAGCAACCAGTCTACTAGATGCTTGCCACTGGCTAACCTTTAATATGCTTATCTGAAAAATTATTGTTCAAGTGGTAAATCTATTTCTAATGATCAAATTCAAACGATATGGACAATTTTTAGGATTTTTTAGTACTGTTTAGTTAATTTGTTTAGGATCTTATATATCCTTGATTGGGAGGGATTTTCTGTAGATTGACCTTTTATGTTAAAGCCATGATAATTCTTTGAAAAGCACATTATATATCCTATACATCTTTCTGTTTACTCACCACTGTTAGTTGTAAGCTATATAATGTCAGCAGTAATTTAACATTTGGAGACTTTATTATAGAGAATCTGGAAAGGCAAAGATGAAAGAAAACTGTCTCTCAGTGAGGCAAGTAATTGGTATCACAAAGCATGGTGAAACACTTTCTGTAGCAGAGTGTGTTAGGACTCGTTGGTCTTTGATGGATTCTCAATGGGTGCTTCAGCATTCAGCCGAACTCAGCAAAAATGGTCATCTCTTTGATCTCACAGGCAATAGGATGGTATGCATCCATAATCCATTTGTTTCCTCCTTATTTATAAATCTCTTAGGTTATTACAAATTTCTTCTTTGACACAATCTGGCCAGAAACCACTATATTGGACTGTGCAACAACATTATCACCCTCTTGTCTAATCCTAATAGAGCTTTAATTTTGACAACGAAAGTGTAGAGCAGTGAAGTTCGTTGTTTTATCTCAAGTGCCAAATTGGTCTCACCAGAAGCTCACATATATCACTGGCCTGCGTATGCGTGTATGCATACATGAACATGTCTGACATGTCAGAAGCCACATTCCATGAACATGTCTGACATGTCATTAGCCACATTCCATATCTTGAACTTACCAGAAGTTTGCATTATTGACTACCTGAATCATTCTTTCACTTCTTGCACAGTGCTCGTTGAGATCATATTACTTTTATTGCTACTTTCTTTGAATTTCTCCGCCCAACTGTTTACATGTTTTAGTTGTTTATATAAATGATATGCATTTATCTGATTTTTTACCGTTATTCCTGTACTTCTCTTACTGAAATACTTCCAAAAGCAGATTTGCAGAGAAACTTCCCATTTTTTGATTATGGTACTAAATTATATTCACGGAACTTATCTTCTTTGAACAGGTAAAGCTTTTTCTTGGCAGAAAACTTGATTATGAACCCAAATGTTGTGAGAAGCGGAGAAATGAAAGTGACTTCATGACTGCAGCTGAATTTTCTGCAGAACATCCGTATGGAAAAGCAGTTGCATTGCTTGACATGAAATCTGGATGCCTGAAGGTAATTTAGCCATTAATTAGGCATACAAATATATGATCAAAAAAGAAGAATTTATCACTTACTTTCCAACTTTTTAATAAAAAATGTGTAGGCAAAGGAGGAATGGTTCGTATTGCCTGGAGTGATATCAGCTTTTATACTTTCTTACACTTTAAAGAAGAAAGGACACATTAGCTTCGCCATTGATGTCAGAGGTACAAAAGAGATGGATAGAGCTAAGCAAAGTTAGATGCTGCGAATGACCAACATGCCAGCCTGACCACCTCCATAGAAACTGAAGTCAGTTCAAATGATGATGTGACCTTAAATGCATTGATACCATAGAAAGATGGTTCATGCGATGGGGAATATGGAGGTGAGAAAGGTAATGCACAAAAAAGTGGCAGCTGTGATGCAGGATGTGGAAACATGGTAAGAGCGGTAGCCATGGTGGTTATGGTATGGAAAGTGCTGTCTGTGGTGTCGTGGAAGCAGGCTGGATAGCAGTGGCTGTGATGGTGGTCCATGGAAGCTGGTGAATAGCAGTGGCTGTGGTGCTGGCCATGGTGGGTTTAGTGGATGTTTTGTAATGAAGGTGAGGAGCACTGGGTGAAGCTGTTGTGGTGGTTGTGCTAGTGGTTGTGGCAAGGATATAAAAGCTGCTGGTGAAGCCGGAAATTTGATAAAAAATAATGGGTTGAAAATTCCCTGTATATGGTGGGGATTATAAAAGCTTGATGAATATTAGCAGGTGGTATTCAATGCATCTTGATGTAGCCCTAGCAAGTTCTACATGATCATCCGGCACAGTGTCTGTCCTGTAAATAATTGCATTTACTACTTATTTTCATTTCTCCCTCGGGTGAATAAGTACGGCTATTACAGGTATTTGATAGTCTTGATTGTGTAATATTTTGGTTGTTTAATCAACTATTATCTGTTACAACCTTAAGACTTTACTGTGGAAATGAAAACTTCATTGTAGTGCCGCCTCTGATCTTCTTCTAAACATTAACATTAATTTAATGAGTTCTTTTTTGATGCATTTAGTAGACTTTTTTAATTTCACGAGCAAGATTAAAAGATCGGTAGATGTTTTTTTTTTGAGCTTTTTTTTTAATATCATTTAAGGGATCGCATGGAATTGTTGATTTCTTCATTTTTTACCACTTGTTTACAGGCTTTGCTTGGTGCTCAGCAGCTTTCTTGATGTTTTTTTCGATAAGTAGTAAGCTTTAATGATGTTACTGATATCAATTCCATCGATGTTAGTAGTTTAAGACTCCTCATCCTTTTCCTTTATTTTAAACCATAAAAGTTGGAATTAAGAATATAATTTATGGTGCTTGAGTCATTCACAAAATAGTAGCCGCACCTTCGGGATTTTTCTCGTCATTTTTATATACAACTACCTAAACACTGACAGAGCCATTTATAAGACTGAGAGCTATAATAAACAAGGAATCAGATAACCACCATACCACATGAGAATTGTCGAGATGTTAGGTAACTAATGCCTTTCCTTCTAAAATGATGCCCATTACTCAACACAACAGGTAGGGTTACATTTGCAAGCCAGCTCTCGGACGACGCCTGCCTGCATGGCCTGCTTCTCAATCACACTAGGGGAATCCTGAAGGTTGTAGGTGTCTGTCAGTAGACTTAATAATTTGTTTTTTTAATTAAATGTGTTAAATCTTAAATAGGAATACTAGTAAACATATTGTATTAATCTTATTTAAGTATATTATTTTGTTTTTTATTAAATGTGTTATGTTTGTATCTTATTTTTATATTGTTTATAGAGTTGTTTGTTTCATCCATCAGACTTTAAAGCTTTACTTTAGTAAGATGAAATGAAATTTAAAATTTGAGAAAAAAAAAGAAAAGATGAAAAAATATTTTTTTTTTGGCTTTCTATTAGTATGTTTGGTAGAAAAAATAAAATGAAAAAAATTATTTTTTTCTCTCATTATTTGGTATGATTAAAAAATAAAAGAAAAGAGTAAAAAATAAATTATTTTACTATTATACTCATTAAAAGTTAAGATGAAAAAATAACATTTAAAAAATAATAAATAATTTTGTAAATATATTTATATGAAACACATTACTCAATTCCTTTCATCTTTTCTTCTTAATTTAAAATAATTTATTTTTATTAATAGATGTAAAAAATAATTATTTTTTTACTTTTTTTTCACTTTTTTTTAATCAGATATACTCAACATTTATTTTTTTTATTTTTATCCTTTTATTTTTTTTTTTACTTTTTTCTCCAATCAAGCATACCCTAAATATAAAAATAAAATTAATAAATAAAAAAATGGAAAACTGCTACCTGATTTTATCCAGAAAACCAAAGAATATGCTCGTCTTTGGTTGATTTTTTTTTTTTCCCATAATCTTTCCTTGGTAAAACAATCGTCTCTGTTCTCATTTGGATTAATAATAAATACTTCGTAACCTTTCCATTTGAGTAAAAGATGGGCTTCAAAATTCCGGCCTTTCACACATTTCGAGTTTTATCTGATTCGATCCATCACCATTATTATTGTTATTGACTTCCTTTTTCTGCCTTAAATGACCTTTGGACCCCCGACTATACCACAAAATTAACCCTCTGCTGATAAATGAAACATTATTCTTTCTACCAATAATTTTAATCTCTAAAGTCCAAACAAAACCAACAATGAGTAGTATTTTTCCCTCTTTTTTTTAGAAAATAATATTTTTTGCCTGTTTTATAAAGACTATTATAATTTATAATAAAAATTAACAAATTAACAAATTTAAATTTTATTAAATATTAATTTTTAAAAATAATTGTAAAAATTTTTGGATGCCTTGGACATTTAATTATTGAAATGGAAAAATAAAAGGTCTGGAAACTAGATTACCAGAAACTTCATCAAAAATTATAAACTTGATAATTAGTTTCTTCACTGCTTAGAAAATTACAAGGACAAAGACCCAGCAACTTCAAGAACATACCAGAAGGTCCAAAACCACAAAATTTAAATAAATATAAAAAAACCCACTACTATTTATAAATTATTAAAAAGATTCTCTCAACATCAAACTCACTGGATTACACTGTATTTATATCTATTTATCTATATATCATAATAAATATAAACGTGGGGATTACAGATTACTGATGCAGATGCAGTGTGAAATTAGAGAGATTATCAGCTGACAAAAATGATGGAGGGATCACAGCAACACTCCTCAATCAGACAGCAGCAACACAATGCTGCAAGACTTTTCAAACCAAACCAAAAATAAATTAATTAATATATCAGAAATTAATTCATATTCTTTAAATTGAAATATTATTGAACCGTGGAAAGAAATACCAGCCCTCGAGAAAGCCAGGCTCTCTTCTTGTTGGTGGAGCTGCATATTGTGGTGGTGCCATCACGGGGGGGGCCTTGATAATAACCTGCAGGTAATTAACCAAGAGAATTCAGACTTCAAACTAAATTGTAAAGCAAGTTACTTACACCACAATATTCACATTAAAAACAACAAAACCAAAAGAAACCTATAATTTTTTTCTTTAATCCAAAGGAAAATAAGCCAAGAGAAAAAAAATATTTCTCATAATAATAAAAAAATAAGTCTAGCAAACAAAAACACATGACCATAAGCATAAGTCTACAAGCTTAAACAAAAATATTTCTCTTCTTGGTGGTGGAACGCAGAAACTGACAATCACAACTTGTATACAGTAAAATCGAAGGGAAAAAAAACCTTAAAACAGAGAGTACCTTGAGCAGGGTAGGGACAAGCATACTTGGGATCACTCATATTTTGCAAACTGTAAGTGAAACTCAAGAAAACACTATTTGAAAGAAGAAAAATAAAAACAAAAGAAAGGTTTTAGATAGGAATGTAGATTATCGAGCTGACAATATCAGAACTTGGCTGGGAAGAAAGGTTTTTTATATGTCAAAAAAGAGCTAATATGTTCACAGCTGGCCCATCGGATCGCTCAAACATGAAGACACCAGTGGAGTTCTGGGGTGGAGTAAGCAAAAGTTTATCCTTGAGACAGCTCAGCAATACAATTTAAAAAAAAAAAAATGAAATCAAAAGAAACCTTGGTTTGGTTTTGTTTCACCTACAAAGCTAACCCCCCACCCCTTGGTAGTGAAGATTAGATAAGGAAAATACAATGTGAAAATAATATTAGAAACTAGAAACTGTGTTCAGTAGAGTAGCCATGGATAAACATAAATAAATATTAACATTGGCATGTCAAATTAAAAAATGTATGAAAAAAAATAAAGATTGAGTTTGATTTTTAATTTCCATAATTAAGACATAATTAGTCACATTGGAGGAAATGTTGAAAAAGTAGTGAAGGTTGTGTTTGAAAATTTGAATTTAAGAGAACATTTTTAGCCTTTTAAATTTAATATAAATTATTTGACAAAACATATTAAAATAAAAATTTATTATTATTTTCAAATTCATAATTATTGGATGCTTATATAATGCTGAATTTAAAATTTTACAGTCATTTTGAGAATTTAAAATTTATTTTTATACTGTTTTAAATATATAAAAATGTTAAATCTTTACTAATTTACGCATGGCGTATACATTTTATTTTCTCAATTAATATAGCAAATTAACTCCAAATTTATTTTTCTATACATAGTATTAGGAATTTTTTTTTATTTTTAACATTCTTTTCTTTTTTTGGCTTTCCTTTTAGGGATAGATTTTTTTATTGCAAAAAAAAAAAAAAAAAAAAGGAGTCTGGCCATAGCTTCAGTGGTGCAGTCCTGTACACAAATTATAGGTTATCATTTTCATTGCACGAGCGGATCAGAAGAATCTGCAAAAGTGAGAGTCACGATAAAGATATCAGATATGCTGTCCAACATGCTAACATTCTTCCGAAATTTTTACATGGTATGATGATGATGAATGATGACACCGTCTGCAAAACAACATTTTACTTTTGTAATGTCACCAACATGCTTGTCAATTATTGCTGCCACGCCATGCTCTTTTCTTTAGTAACTCCTTTACGTAGGCATGAACCAACAACAAATTTTTTTTTTTTTAAGTTAAACCCGAATTGATTGCGCGGTGTCTATAATCGTGTGATCTGTTGAACTTTTAATTCCAGCAATGGAAAAATAAATCCTGGAGCCAGAGAGAGTAAACCTTGGTACCTACCCAGCCGGCTTTGTCAAATGGCAATGTGATTTCAGAGTTTTGGAGCAGATTGTTTTGTGAAAAGCAGCAAAACAAAGAAAAAAAGTTGCACCTCCTATTTAGCTCAATTCATTCAGTTGAAATTTCAATATTTATAATCTTATCTCTATTTTGTACTAAAAAACGTCAAAAAGTAAAAACAGAAGAGCTCGTGGCATGTTGGTACATTTATACCAAAGATGATCTGGACCTTGCCCTTTGTAACGTGAACTACAGCCTGGAATCATGCTTCACTTTTTTTTTTTTTAATCTTCATTGACGACTGATAATACAAAGAAATAGTATTAAACTCTCAACTTTCTTGATCAATTTCAACTTTCATCCTCTTCTTCCACCAAACATCTCATGTAAAACTATAGTTCCTTTCTTTTTCATTCTTTTCCTCTTCTCTTTCCGCTTCCACTTCCATAATCAATATAATGTCATCCGAATCATATATTCAGACATGCAGATGAACCTTTCTCTTCCTCGGTAGTTTATTCATGTAAAGCTAAAGAAATTGTAATATAATTGCAGTACAAAACATGATTTCATCTGAAACAACATGCATCACCAAATTATCATGCAATACAAATTCTTTTGAATTCTCAACAGCATCACCAAGTTTGAATGGACACCAAGTGCTCCAAATCTCCCAATGTTAGAACATGACCACCAAGGGGCAATATCCTTTTTCCATGTTTGTCCGCAAAGCTCAGGTGGTTACAAGGAGATACTAAAATGCTTGTTTCGGTTGATCCGTATGAACTAGTATGTACACGATCAAATGCGATCAATTGGTTCTCCGGAGTTCCTTCAAAAACTTTTGGCGCTCTAGAGAACAACATGACAACATGGCTTCCATCCATATCTCCAACATTTTTTATGGAAATATGCATGTAGAATCTCAATGAATCACACGATGTCACCTCATTGACGTGTATATAATCAAGCTCTTGTGTCTGGTGCAATATATTCTTACTTGAAGTGCCTGTAAAAGACCTCAGTAAACTTAATTTTCTTGGAGCAGACAAGAGTTTGTAGGTGAAATTGGTATAGCTTAAGCCTTCACCAAAGCCATACACTCTTTTTCCATTGTAAAACCGGTAGGTTCTCCCAGGATAACCACGAAAAGGATCAGCACGCATGTTCATATCATTCATTGCTATATTTGTAAACGATTCGGGATACCAAGTCATTGGAAGCCTTCCACCTGTTTTTAAATATCCAAACATCTTATTAAATTCTAGCAACTAAGGAAGCATAGGGGGTGCGGTGTTGAACGCTACAGAGAAAAGAAAAAAGCCGGTTAGTGTCACCATTAGATTAATTAGCCTTTCTCTAGCATTTGAAATGGTTTTAGTTATTAGTTTCTTTCATGAAGAGATAGCTCACTTGCATTCAGTTCTTGCAATGATTCGCCCTTGATACTGGATTTACGCTACTAGATGCCATAAGTAATGAATTATAAATTTCATGCAGTGTTTAGATGGCTGCTAATGAGAGATAGTTTCATGGCTACTGACCTGGATTAAAATCACCAAAGATGACCTCTGCAAGTGCCTTTCCACCAGCTTCCCCAGGGTATCCAACCCAGAGAATACTTGCAATATTCGGGTCTCCTTCAGCGAATGATACATCAAGGGGTCCACCACCAGTAAGAACAAGAATTATTGGTCTTTCACTTGCTGCAGCAACAGAAGACACCAAGGCCATCTGTTTACCAGGCAAGAGGAGACTAACTCGGTCATGATCTTCGGTTTCTTGGGACAAATCCAGCCCAGCAACTACAATTACGAAATCAGCTTTCTTGGCAGCAAGAATTGCCTCATTAAACCCAGCATCTGAATCACAAGGCACACCAGAGCAACCAGATGCATAAGAAACCGTCTTTACATAGTGTTGGAGTCCCTCAAAAAAGCTCTTCGGGTCACATGGAACACCTGCCACACGAAGAATATTGAAAAATCATATTATAGAAATTCATATTGGCGCACTCTACAAAATGAAGAAACCCAATAACAAAGTGAGCTTAGCAAAACTTCAGTCAGCACTCTGGCTGATTCAGGTCCAATATAACTTGACAAAAATATCCAGAGACAGACATGGTAAAACCCAAAGTAAAATGGTCTCGGGTAGCTTAACCATATTGTTTCCAGAAAGTGTAATTTTTCTTTTTTAAAGAAGGTGATATTTTTCAATGCTTTATGTAGCAAATAATCATATAATTCAATTGAATATTTGTAAAGAAAAAAAGACCAGGAAGCGGATATAAACCTCCAACAATTGCATAAGTCATACCTGTGTAACCACCACCCATATTGCTTACGTTGTTAGCCATTGGACCAATAATAGCTAAGGAAGAAACAACATTTCTATTCAGAGGTAGGAACTTATTCTTGTTCTTCAGAAGAACAATTCCCTGCCTTGCTGCTTCAAGTGCCAGTGTCTTGTGCTCTGAGGTACAAATTGCTTGAGGTCCCAGCTCTCCAAACTGCCGCTTTCTGGGGTCTCCATCAAACAGCCCAAGACGGAGTTGAACCGAGAAAAGATTTAGAAGAGCTCTATCAATGTCTTCTTCTTGCAACTTCCCTTCTTCAATTGCAGTCCGAGTATGTCGAACTAGATACGATCCGCAATTAATATCCATTCCTACAGACAACCAACTTAATCTCATAAGTGAACATTCCATTGGCAGTTCCAGCTAAAAGTTCTTAACCAATTCAGCTGTAAAAGATATGATTAGAAAAACCTGCTTTAACAACAAGAGCGACAGCCTCATCGGGTTTTTTGGTGTAATTCTGGTATTCTTGTACTGTTGCTACAGCATCACAATCTGAGGTGATGTATCTGATTTATGCCACAGAAGGATCACAGATAAGTTTAACAAGTAATAACCAATCAAGGTTGAATTTCAAATTTTGCATTTATCAAAGTATAAGCAACTCCTAAAACATATTACCCTTTAAA
The DNA here is from genome assembly GCA_038382025.1 of Adansonia gregorii. NCBI lineage: Eukaryota > Viridiplantae > Streptophyta > Magnoliopsida > Malvales > Malvaceae > Adansonia > Adansonia gregorii. The sequence goes on along the minus strand of JBBYHO010000003.1, from coordinate 16,288,222 downwards.
GCCCCATTCATTTCGAGCTTTCTGTAAAAGATCTCCTCGTGCACAAGCTGGCACCCCATCAACTGCATTATAGGAACACATCAAGCAGCTTACCTTACCTTGTTGGATACAACTACGAAATGGTGGCTCATACGTATCCTCCATATCTTGCTTTGTAACCTTCAATAAAGATAAAGCAAGTACTTGTTACCAAACTGATCCAAACTGGCTAATTAACTTCAAAAGGAGGCTTATCACAAGTCACAACTAAATATTAGTTTAGAATCATAAGCATAGATAAATTAGTTAAAAATTGCCAAACTTGATTGACATTGACAAACAGTCAGAGTTTGCAAAATTTCTTATTGAAACTTATTCACAGAGATAAATGGAGCTAAATTTAATTTAAGAGGACTAATACATAGTTACACACTGAAGAAAAGACAATGCAAATGTCAAATGATGCTCAGAAACATGCCAAAACCACAAGGACAAATGTAAAAAGGAAGACTTTACCTCAGCATTGAAGCTGTATCTGCTGAAATTCTTCCACTTCTCCAAGTCATAAGCAATGAAATGCTTGCAACAAGCAGAATTCATAAGTCTATCACCACCATCATCGTATCCTCCAAGTGCCCTCTTTCCCCGAAACCTATGTCTGAGTTCTCCACTGCCTGTCCAGGACCCACCCTGGAAACCCTTTACAAATTCAATAGCATAAGCTGAAACAACCATGGGATCCTCACCAGGAGTCTCTTGCCCTCTTCCCCATCTGGGGTCCCTGAAAATATTAATATTCGGTGCCCAAAAAGTCAAACCAGCTTGTCCAACATTATACATGGCTTTAGCTTCAATACCTATGGCCAAGCCAATCTTGAACCAAAGGGTTCTATTGAAAGAAGCAGCTGTGACAATAACCTGAGGGAAACTTGTTGCTGCTTTAACACTGCCATTAAAGGAAACTCCAGGGCCATTACTGGCAACCCCATGAAGAGACTCTGACCACCATTCGTAAGAAGGAATCCCAAGTCTCGGGATTCCTGAAGCATTGTTGGACAACTGTTGGATTTTTTCTTGGAGGCTCAGAAGAGAAATAAGAGATTGAGCTCTGTCTGTGATGGACAGGGAAGTGTTGCAGAACAGGTAGGAGTTAAAGTGGGGAGGTTGACATGGGAATTGTGGGTTTGGGTTTGATGATGAGATTGAAATCAGTAATGCTAAGAGTAAAAGCTGTAAGATGAAGAAGAGAGATCTTTGTTGGAGAGACATGGAAAAGATGGAGGGTGTGTCGGTACCAGTCAGCTGAACTGTTCAGTTTTCATGTTTATTTTTTGCCCTAGGAGATCAATACCAAAGATAAGACTGGTTGTTGGGGTTTACCCAGGCTACGATTAAGATTTAATTCAATCCACATCAAATTGGTTTGGATAATATTGAATTGGATTTAGTCTGATGAAAAGTTAATTGATTATGCATATATTGACATTGTCAGTATCATATGTGATTACTTTAAGATGATAAAGCTTTAACATTCTGCTGGTACTTTCTTTTGTTGATACTGTAAAGGTAGAAAATAAATATGCAAGTACAAAAATTTGTTAAATTTGATTTTTCATTATCGTTTAACATTCTTATTCTTAATTAGTTGAGAATGACAATAAAAAATTCATTCATATATGTAATATCAATACATCGGCTACTCTAAAGCCCATGATTTGGGCCTTATTGCTCAGTTTTGCCGCTTCCTTTTAGTGTTCTATTCAATTTCTTTCCTACAAGTTGGGCCTTCAAGCTGATCTCATTGCAGCTTTAAGGTTAAAAATTCAATGAAACATTGGGTTCTGAAATTTGCACACATATTTGGGCCTCGCCTTTTAACCAAACCCAGCCCAAGAGCTAGATCAGCCTAAATACAGAGTTCGTTAGTTTTGACCTTTGTTTCTTTTCTCAGTTCAGTTTGGAAAACTATGATGTCTGAACTGTGATAACCTAAACCATGACTTAACTTTTGGTCATCAAATTCAATTAAGAAACATTTCAAAAACCTTTATTTACTATATATATGTTTTATTTTATATGTACACTTGAATCAATAATGAGAATATTCCCCCACCACCCCTTCACAATTTCCTACAAAAACAAACAAAAGCTTTAATTTGGCTTCAATAATGGTGACATATAAGACGAAATTGGGTGCATTGTCACCCACTGAAGTTTTAGATGTTTTCAATTAATCCTTAAATTATTTTTTTGATGCAATCAAATGCTGAAATATTTGTTGATTATCATATTATTTGTCTTGTGGGTGCATTGGGCCATGCTCTTGTTTGGGTGCATTTGTTTTTTTGAAAAAACAACATTTATAATAAAATAATTCGAATTTTAATCAAATTATTATTGAACTAAAACTGATTGGATCCAATTTAGACTAGAAATAAACTTTTAGCATGCAATTTAATTTTATAACTCATGATTTAACTAGCTAATAAATCATGTTATAAAGTAATTATAAATGATACGTGTATATACATAAAAATTATTTTATTAGACATATGATATCATTTTCATTTTATTACTGTGGTTTGCAGTCTTGAGTATGATCGCAATAAGGAAGCATAATAACGATATAAAAATACATAAAAGGACTTTCCAGGGAGAAACAGTATGCAATAGAAGACAGGAAAGCAGCTAAGGAATATTCTTCACATGATTTCGATAAACCTTGCTACTGGCCCCGCTCGACAATGTTTTGTGAGGCTTGGGCCATCGATTGCTATATACTTGGGCCCTTTCAGGAAACTCGACCGATTGCAGACTGGTGCTCAGGTCCTAAATCCACAACAAAAACTGCCATCCGCAAAGGATTGGGGGTTTCACCGGGCTACGCCTATAGTAGAATCTTTGGTAGTCCATGCCTGCTAGAAATAACACCCATATATGGTATAATGATCTACGTCAACTTATAAGTTATTATTTACTTTGATTCAATAAATTTTATGATTTTATTCACGAAACAAACCTCATAAATTAAAAATAATATGAACACTTATATATCAACTCGAATTCTAATATATAGTTGATATGAGATTCATGACTTTTTCTAGGGCTATGACATAGCGTGCTGACACACAAACATAGCACATTATCGATTGTATACCCGCAACTTAAATTGAACTTTCAGGTGGGATTTCATTTCTTCTCAGGGTAGTGGTTACTTCAACTGTTTGGTGAAACATTTCTTTTGAGCTTAATTTAAGATTTAAGGAAAAAAGAATTAGAACTTTACTCATTCAGTAGAGAGCATGAACTAATCAATAAGTAAAATGCTCAGATGCGTCCGGTGCAACTTTTATTCATTTTTGTTCTTTGAATCTCTATATCTAATTAGACTTTGCATGGAGATTAAAACTGGAGATCAGACTCCAGCTGCTATACATTGGAAGATGCAAAGGTCCGAAGTAACATGCATATAAGAAACGAAGAAAGATGAGTTTGACAAATGACAAGTGGAAGATTGAATGTTTACTCCATTAGAGAGACAGCAATTATGCGCATATATGTAGTCGGCGGTTGTCATTTTGTTCGTAATTATTAGTTGGGACGACACATCGTACCTTTGCTTATTTTTGTTTAGGTGGACTGCAAGTTGTTTTTATGGCTTTATCAAGCGAATGATAAGTAGTCAACTTGTCCCCCCCCCTCCCTCCTTTTTCTTTATCAAAGTGAATGAGAATTTGTTTTATTCTTTTATCAAGCATTTACAATTATAAGAATACCTTGATTAATCAGAAAAACACTTCGAGAGCTTGTTACATGAACTCAAAATTTAGTCTGATTAATTTATATAACTATTTATAAGTGGTAATGATGAAAAAATCAGAGAAATTGATTAAACCAATTCAACCAAAAATCAAAATCCTATCCAATCCAATACCATAGATAAAATTAAGTGATATTTGAACTGACTTAATATCAGTTCAAAAAACTGATAAAAATGAAAATAAAAAAACCAAAAAACCAAAAAATCAATTTTTTTCAAATATATTACTATAAATGATAAGATTTGAACTCATAACATCTTAAATTTAAATTTAAATAAAAAACACCGTGAATCCAAGATAAATACTTTTATCAATTATTTATTATATATTTATTACTTATTAATATTAAAAATATTTTTTAATAATTAAAATTATTTTAATCCAAACTAACTAGTTCAATTAGTCGAAACAACAACAAGAAGTCAAATTAATTTGATTTTTGATTCAGTATTTTTAACACGAATAAGAGATGATATCTAGAAAATCTTATATCTGAAATCCATCCAACATCTACAATTCTTTTTTTTTTTACTTGAAGTGTGGCTTCCCCCATTTTTTTTTTTTTTTAAAAAAACTTGTTTAACAATTAACGATGCTGATCCTTTCTATCTTATTTTCATGACACTTCTCACCAAATAAACCTTCAATTACTTCCTTTCTTTTTTCACCTTCCATTCACCAATGATGAAGCATTTGAATTCTAAATCATACAAATTCTCTGCTTTGCATTATATCAATATTGAAACCCTCCCAGCCTTCAAACTTTCTGGCCATATAATATTAAAAGGCTACATAAACACTTATCATATGCTTCAAGACTTTTATCGCACACTTTTTAGCTTAAACACACATAAAGCAAACAGCTGCACTTACAGCTTTGCAAAGATTGACAAATTTTACCGACATCGATTGCTTTTTACTACTCAATACAAATATACATACATATATATATATATATATATAGATTACATATCTATAGCACAAAATTTGACTAGTTGTGTAATGATGATACTTGTCGGAATATTTGTAATATTTGACACGTGAATGTAAACTAAAATCTAAAAGTCATGGAAGTTTCAGCAACCAGACAAGAGTAAAGGAGAAACCAATACAATATCTGCAGAAAATTGGGGTCATAATTTGCTGCTGTCTATCTATAAACCCCAAGAAATTAGCTAGCTATCACAAGAAATTGGTTGTTAGATATATATATATATATATATATA